>CM055911.1:480783-1074268 GCA_029582155.1 Panopea generosa
TTAGCCAGGGGGCCCCTGAGGTCCCTGCTCCTGTGTCTTGGTGTACAGAATTCCGTTTGCATCCGGGACCATCCAACGGTATAGTACTGCAGGACATAAAGGGACTGTGCATCATATTTTTTTCCAACATTTTTTTTTTTCAGTATGGCCTTACAGTGGCAACATACTTTGTGGCATACATAATTATTAACTGAGTTTTGTGATTTTGTTTTGATTTCAGCCGTGGCTCCATTATACAATTTATCATTAAACTTGTTTGCATGATGTAATACAAGTAGTTGCATAAGTCTTAGAAAGGGTGATGGTGATAATGATGGAAGATTTGATAAATATTTCACTTTTTAAGACATTAACAGGGTTAGATATCTGTTTGGCAAATCAAGGGAGGTGATAAAGTTGTTTGGCCAATTTTAATTGTTTTAAAAACCCTGATATCTGTGCCCTTTATGTCTGGTGGTGCTCTGTGTCACCTCTGCTTGCCAGGGGGCCCCCTGAGGTCCCTGCTCCTGTGTCTTGGTGTACAGAATTCCGTTTGCATCCGGGACCATCCAACGGTATAGTACTGCAGGACATAAAGGGACTGTGCATCATATTTTTAATTTTTTTCAGTATGGCCTTACAGTGGCAACATACTTTGTGGCATACATAATTATTAACTGAGTTTTGTGATTTTGTTTTGATTTCAGCGTGCTCCATTATACAATTTATCATTAAACTTGTTTGCATGATGTAATACAAGTAGTTGCATAAGTCTTAGAAAGGGTGATGGTGATAATGATGGAAGATTTGATAAATATTTCATTTTTTAAGACCTTAACAGGGTTAGATATCTGTTTGGCAAATCAAGGGAGGTGGTAAAGTTGTTTAGCCAATTTTAATTGTTTTAAAAACCCTGATATCTGTGCCCTTTATGTCTGGTGGTGCTCTGTGTCACCTCTGCTTGCCAGGGGGCCCCCTGAGGTCCCTGCTCCTGTGTCTTGGTGTACAGAATTCCGTTTGCATCCGGGACCATCCAACGGTATAGTACTGCAGGACATAAAGGGACTGTGCATCATATTTTTTTTTTTTCAGTATGGCCTTACAGTGGCAACATACTTTGTGGCATACATAATTATTAACTGAGTTTTGTGATTTTGTTTTGATTTCAGCGTGCTCCATTATACAATTTATCATTAAACTTGTTTGCATGATGTAATACAAGTAGTTGCATAAGTCTTAGAAAGGGTGATGGTGATAATGATGGAAGATTTGATAAATATTTCATTTTTTAAGACCTTAACAGGGTTAGATATCTGTTTGGCAAATCAAGGGAGGTGGTAAAGTTGTTTAGCCAATTTTAATTGTTTTAAAAACCCTGATATCTGTGCCCTTTATGTCTGGTGGTGCTCTGTGTCACCTCTGCTTGCCAGGGGGCCCCCTGAGGTCCCTGCTCCTGTGTCTTGGTGTACAGAATTCCGTTTGCATCCGGGACCATCCAACGGTATAGTACTGCAGGACATAAAGGGACTGTGCATCATATTTTTCAATTTTTTTTTCAGTATGGCCTTACAGTGGCAACATACTTTGTGGCATACATAATTATTAACTGAGTTTTGTGATTTTGTTTTGATTTCAGCGTGCTCCATTATACAATTTATCATTAAACTTGTTTGCATGATGTAATACAAGTAGTTGCATAAGTCTTAGAAAGGGTGATGGTGATAATGATGGAAGATTTGATAAATATTTCATTTTTTAAGACCTTAACAGGGTTAGATATCTGTTTGGCAAATCAAGGGAGGTGGTAAAGTTGTTTAGCCAATTTTAATTGTTTTAAAAACCCTGATATCTGTGCCCTTTATGTCTGGTGGTGCTCTGTGTCACCTCTGCTTGCCAGGGGGCCCCCTGAGGTCCCTGCTCCTGTGTCTTGGTGTACAGAATTCCGTTTGCATCCGGGACCATCCAACGGTATAGTACTGCAGGACATAAAGGGACTGTGCATCATATTTTTTTTTTTTCAGTATGGCCTTACAGTGGCAACATACTTTGTGGCATACATAATTATTAACTGAGTTTTGTGATTTTGTTTTGATTTCAGCGTGCTCCATTATACAATTTATCATTAAACTTGTTTGCATGATGTAATACAAGTAGTTGCATAAGTCTTAGAAAGGGTGATGGTGATAATGATGGAAGATTTGATAAATATTTCATTTTTTAAGACCTTAACAGGGTTAGATATCTGTTTGGCAAATCAAGGGAGGTGGTAAAGTTGTTTAGCCAATTTTAATTGTTTTAAAAACCCTGATATCTGTGCCCTTTATGTCTGGTGGTGCTCTGTGTCACCTCTGCTTGCCAGGGGGCCCCCTGAGGTCCCTGCTCCTGTGTCTTGGTGTACAGAATTCCGTTTGCATCCGGGACCATCCAACGGTATAGTACTGCAGGACATAAAGGGACTGTGCATCATATTTTTCAATTTTTTTTCAGTATGGCCTTACAGTGGCAACATACTTTGTGGCATACATAATTATTAACTGAGTTTTGTGATTTTGTTTTGATTTCAGCGTGCTCCATTATACAATTTATCATTAAACTTGTTTGCATGATGTAATACAAGTAGTTGCATAAGTCTTAGAAAGGGTGATGGTGATAATGATGGAAGATTTGATAAATATTTCATTTTTTAAGACCTTAACAGGGTTAGATATCTGTTTGGCAAATCAAGGGAGGTGGTAAAGTTGTTTAGCCAATTTTAATTGTTTTAAAAACCCTGATATCTGTGCCCTTTATGTCTGGTGGTGCTCTGTGTCACCTCTGCTTGCCAGGGGGCCCCCTGAGGTCCCTGCTCCTGTGTCTTGGTGTACAGAATTCCGTTTGCATCCGGGACCATCCAACGGTATAGTACTGCAGGACATAAAGGGACTGTGCATCATATTTTTAATTTTTTTTCAGTATGGCCTTACAGTGGCAACATACTTTGTGGCATACATAATTATTAACTGAGTTTTGTGATTTTGTTTTGATTTCAGCGTGCTCCATTATACAATTTATCATTAAACTTGTTTGCATGATGTAATACAAGTAGTTGCATAAGTCTTAGAAAGGGTGATGGTGATAATGATGGAAGATTTGATAAATATTTCATTTTTTAAGACCTTAACAGGGTTAGATATCTGTTTGGCAAATCAAGGGAGGTGGTAAAGTTGTTTAGCCAATTTTAATTGTTTTAAAAACCCTGATATCTGTGCCCTTTATGTCTGGTGGTGCTCTGTGTCACCTCTGCTTGCCAGGGGGCCCCCTGAGGTCCCTGCTCCTGTGTCTTGGTGTACAGAATTCCGTTTGCATCCGGGACCATCCAACGGTATAGTACTGCAGGACATAAAGGGACTGTGCATCATATTTTTTCAATTTTTTTCAGTATGGCCTTACAGTGGCAACATACTTTGTGGCATACATAATTATTAACTGAGTTTTGTGATTTTGTTTTGATTTCAGCGTGGCTCCATTATACAATTTATCATTAAACTTGTTTGCATGATGTAATACAAGTAGTTGCATAAGTCTTAGAAAGGGTGATGGTGATAATGATGGAAGATTTGATAAATATTTCACTTTTTAAGACATTAACAGGGTTAGATATCTGTTTGGCAAATCAAGGGAGGTGATAAAGTTGTTTGGCCAATTTTCATTGTTTTAAAAACCCTGATATCTGTGCCCTTTATGTCTGGTGGTGCTCTGTGTCACCTCTGCTTGCCAGGGGGCCCCCTGAGGTCCCTGCTCCTGTGTCTTGGTGTACAGAATTCAGTTTGCATCCGGGACCATCCAACGGTATAGTACTGCAGGACATAAAGGGACTGTGCATCATATTTTTTTTTCCAACATTTTTTTTTTTCAGTATGGCCTTACAGTGGCAACATACTTTGTGGCATACATAATTATTAACTGAGTTTTGTGATTTTGTTTTGATTTCAGCGTGGCTCCATTATACAATTTATCATTAAACTTGTTTGCATGATGTAATACAAGTAGTTGCATAAGTCTTAGAAAGGGTGATGGTGATAATGATGGAAGATTTGATAAATATTTCATTTTTTAAGACCTTAACAGGGTTAGATATCTGTTTGGCAAATCAAGGGAGGTGGTAAAGTTGTTTAGCCAATTTTAATTGTTTTAAAAACCCTGATATCTGTGCCCTTTATGTCTGGTGGTGCTCTGTGTCACCTCTGCTTGCCAGGGGGCCCCCTGAGGTCCCTGCTCCTGTGTCTTGGTGTACAGAATTCCGTTTGCATCCGGGACCATCCAACGGTATAGTACTGCAGGACATAAAGGGACTGTGCATCATATTTTTTTTTCCAACATTTTTTTTTTCAGTATGGCCTTACAGTGGCAACATACTTTGTGGCATACATAATTATTAACTGAGTTTTGTGATTTTGTTTTGATTTCAGCGTGCTCCATTATACAATTTATCATTAAACTTGTTTGCATGATGTAATACAAGTAGTTGCATAAGTCTTAGAAAGGGTGATGGTGATAATGATGGAAGATTTGATAAATATTTCATTTTTTAAGACCTTAACAGGGTTAGATATCTGTTTGGCAAATCAAGGGAGGTGGTAAAGTTGTTTAGCCAATTTTAATTGTTTTAAAAACCCTGATATCTGTGCCCTTTATGTCTGGTGGTGCTCTGTGTCACCTCTGCTTGCCAGGGGGCCCCCTGAGGTCCCTGCTCCTGTGTCTTGGTGTACAGAATTCCGTTTGCATCCGGGACCATCCAACGGTATAGTACTGCAGGACATAAAGGGACTGTGCATCATATTTTTTTTTTCAGTATGGCCTTACAGTGGCAACATACTTTGTGGCATACATAATTATTAACTGAGTTTTGTGATTTTGTTTTGATTTCAGCGTGCTCCATTATACAATTTATCATTAAACTTGTTTGCATGATGTAATACAAGTAGTTGCATAAGTCTTAGAAAGGGTGATGGTGATAATGATGGAAGATTTGATAAATATTTCATTTTTTAAGACATTAACAGGGTTAGATATCTGTTTGGCAAATCAAGGGAGGTGGTAAAGTTGTTTAGCCAATTTTAATTGTTTTAAAAACCCTGATATCTGTGCCCTTTATGTCTGGTGGTGCTCTGTGTCACCTCTGCTTGCCAGGGGGCCCCCTGAGGTCCCTGCTCCTGTGTCTTGGTGTACAGAATTCCGTTTGCACCGGGACCATCCAACGGTATAGTACTGCAGGACATAAAGGGACTGTGCATCATATTTTTTTTCCAACATTTTTTTTTTCAGTATGGCCTTACAGTGGCAACATACTTTGTGGCATACATAATTATTAACTGAGTTTTGTGATTTTGTTTTGATTTCAGCGTGCTCCATTATACAATTTATCATTAAACTTGTTTGCATGATGTAATACAAGTAGTTGCATAAGTCTTAGAAAGGGTGATGGTGATAATGATGGAAGATTTGATAAATATTTCATTTTTTAAGACATTAACAGGGTTAGATATCTGTTTGGCAAATCAAGGGAGGTGGTAAAGTTGTTTAGCCAATTTTAATTGTTTTAAAAACCCTGATATCTGTGCCCTTTATGTCTGGTGGTGCTCTGTGTCACCTCTGCTTGCCAGGGGGCCCCCTGAGGTCCCTGCTCCTGTGTCTTGGTGTACAGAATTCCGTTTGCACCGGGACCATCCAACGGTATAGTACTGCAGGACATAAAGGGACTGTGCATCATATTTTTTTTCCAACATTTTTTTTTTTCAGTATGGCCTTACAGTGGCAACATACTTTGTGGCATACATAATTATTAACTGAGTTTTGTGATTTTGTTTTGATTTCAGCGTGGCTCCATTATACAATTTATCATTAAACTTGTTTGCATGATGTAATACAAGTAGTTGCATAAGTCTTAGAAAGGGTGATGGTGATAATGATGGAAGATTTGATAAATATTTCATTTTTTAAGACATTAACAGGGTTAGATATCTGTTTGGCAAATCAAGGGAGGTAGTAAAGTTGTTTAGCCAATTTTAATTGTTTTAAAAACCCTGATATCTGTGCCCTTTATGTCTGGTGGTGCTCTGTGTCACCTCTGCTTGCCAGGGGGCCCCCTGAGGTCCCTGCTCCTGTGTCTTGGTGTACAGAATTCCGTTTGCACCGGGACCATCCAACGGTATAGTACTGCAGGACATAAAGGGACTGTGCATCATATTTTTTTTCCAACATTTTTTTTTTTCAGTATGGCCTTACAGTGGCAACATACTTTGTGGCATACATAATTATTAACTGAGTTTTGTGATTTTGTTTTGATTTCAGCGTGGTCCATTATACAATTTATCATTAAACTTGTTTGCATGATGTAATACAAGTAGTTGCATAAGTCTTAGAAAGGGTGATGGTGATAATGATGGAAGATTTGATAAATATTTCATTTTTTAAGACATTAACAGGGTTAGATATCTGTTTGGCAAATCAAGGGAGGTAGTAAAGTTGTTTAGCCAATTTTAATTGTTTTAAAAACCCTGATATCTGTGCCCTTTATGTCTGGTGGTGCTCTGTGTCACCTCTGCTTGCCAGGGGGCCCCCTGAGGTCCCTGCTCCTGTGTCTTGGTGTACAGAATTCCGTTTGCACCGGGACCATCCAACGGTATAGTACTGCAGGACATAAAGGGACTGTGCATCATATTTTTTTTCCAACATTTTTTTTTTTCAGTATGGCCTTACAGTGGCAACATACTTTGTGGCATACATAATTATTAACTGAGTTTTGTGATTTTGTTTTGATTTCAGCGTGGTCCATTATACAATTTATCATTAAACTTGTTTGCATGATGTAATACAAGTAGTTGCATAAGTCTTAGAAAGGGTGATGGTGATAATGATGGAAGATTTGATAAATATTTCATTTTTTAAGACATTAACAGGGTTAGATATCTGTTTGGCAAATCAAGGGAGGGTAGTAAAGTTGTTTAGCCAATTTTAATTGTTTTAAAAACCCTGATATCTGTGCCCTTTATGTCTGGTGGTGCTCTGTGTCACCTCTGCTTGCCAGGGGGCCCCCTGAGGTCCCTGCTCCTGTGTCTTGGTGTACAGAATTCCGTTTGCACCGGGACCATCCAACGGTACAGTACTGCAGGACATAAAGGGACTGTGCATCATATTTTTTTTCCAACATTTTTTTTTTCAGTATGGCCTTACAGTGGCAACATACTTTGTGGCATACATAATTATTAACTGAGTTTTGTGATTTTGTTTTGATTTCAGCGTGGTCCATTATACAATTTATCATTAAACTTGTTTGCATGATGTAATACAAGTAGTTGCATAAGTCTTAGAAAGGGTGATGGTGATAATGATGGAAGATTTGATAAATATTTCATTTTTTAAGACATTAACAGGGTTAGATATCTGTTTGGCAAATCAAGGGGAGGTAGTAAAGTTGTTTAGCCAATTTTAATTGTTTTAAAAACCCTGATATCTGTGCCCTTTATGTCTGGTGGTGCTCTGTGTCACCTCTGCTTGCCAGGGGGCCCCCTGAGGTCCCTGCTCCTGTGTCTTGGTGTACAGAATTCCGTTTGCACCGGGACCATCCAACGGTATAGTACTGCAGGACATAAAGGGACTGTGCATCATATTTTTTTTTCCAACATTTTTTTTTTTTCAGTATGGCCTTACAGTGGCAACATACTTTGTGGCATACATAATTATTAACTGAGTTTTGTGATTTTGTTTTGATTTCAGCGTGGTCCATTATACAATTTATCATTAAACTTGTTTGCATGATGTAATACAAGTAGTTGCATAAGTCTTAGAAAGGGTGATGGTGATAATGATGGAAGATTTGATAAATATTTCATTTTTTAAGACATTAACAGGGTTAGATATCTGTTTGGCAAATCAAGGGAGGTAGTAAAGTTGTTTAGCCAATTTTAATTGTTTTAAAAACCCTGATATCTGTGCCCTTTATGTCTGGTGGTGCTCTGTGTCACCTCTGCTTGCCAGGGGGCCCCCTGAGGTCCCTGCTCCTGTGTCTTGGTGTACAGAATTCCGTTTGCACCGGGACCATCCAACGGTACAGTACTGCAGGACATAAAGGGACTGTGCATCATATTTTTTTTCCAACATTTTTTTTTTTTCAGTATGGCCTTACAGTGGCAACATACTTTGTGGCATACATAATTATTAACTGAGTTTTGTGATTTTGTTTTGATTTCAGCGTGGTCCATTATACAATTTATCATTAAACTTGTTTGCATGATGTAATACAAGTAGTTGCATAAGTCTTAGAAAGGGTGATGGTGATAATGATGGAAGATTTGATAAATATTTCATTTTTTAAGACATTAACAGGGTTAGATATCTGTTTGGCAAATCAAGGGAGGTAGTAAAGTTGTTTAGCCAATTTTAATTGTTTTAAAAACCCTGATATCTGTGCCCTTTATGTCTGGTGGTGCTCTGTGTCACCTCTGCTTGCCAGGGGGCCCCCTGAGGTCCCTGCTCCTGTGTCTTGGTGTACAGAATTCCGTTTGCACCGGGACCATCCAACGGTATAGTACTGCAGGACATAAAGGGACTGTGCATCATATTTTTTTTTCCAACATTTTTTTTTTTCAGTATGGCCTTACAGTGGCAACATACTTTGTGGCATACATAATTATTAACTGAGTTTTGTGATTTTGTTTTGATTTCAGCGTGGTCCATTATACAATTTATCATTAAACTTGTTTGCATGATGTAATACAAGTAGTTGCATAAGTCTTAGAAAGGGTGATGGTGATAATGATGGAAGATTTGATAAATATTTCATTTTTTAAGACATTAACAGGGTTAGATATCTGTTTGGCAAATCAAGGGGAGGTAGTAAAGTTGTTTAGCCAATTTTAATTGTTTTAAAAACCCTGATATCTGTGCCCTTTATGTCTGGTGGTGCTCTGTGTCACCTCTGCTTGCCAGGGGGCCCCCTGAGGTCCCTGCTCCTGTGTCTTGGTGTACAGAATTCCGTTTGCACCGGGACCATCCAACGGTATAGTACTGCAGGACATAAAGGGACTGTGCATCATATTTTTTTTCCAACATTTTTTTTTTTCAGTATGGCCTTACAGTGGCAACATACTTTGTGGCATACGTAATTATTAACTGAGTTTTGTGATTTTGTTTTGATTTCAGCGTGGTCCATTATACAATTTATCATTAAACTTGTTTGCATGATGTAATACAAGTAGTTGCATAAGTCTTAGAAAGGGTGATGGTGATAATGATGGAAGATTTGATAAATATTTCATTTTTTAAGACATTAACAGGGTTAGATATCTGTTTGGCAAATCAAGGGAGGTAGTAAAGTTGTTTAGCCAATTTTAATTGTTTTAAAAACCCTGATATCTGTGCCCTTTATGTCTGGTGGTGCTCTGTGTCACCTCTGCTTGCCAGGGGGCCCCCTGAGGTCCCTGCTCCTGTGTCTTGGTGTACAGAATTCCGTTTGCACCGGGACCATCCAACGGTATAGTACTGCAGGACATAAAGGGACTGTGCATCATATTTTTTTTCCAACATTTTTTTTTTTCAGTATGGCCTTACAGTGGCAACATACTTTGTGGCATACATAATTATTAACTGAGTTTTGTGATTTTGTTTTGATTTCAGCGTGGTCCATTATACAATTTATCATTAAACTTGTTTGCATGATGTAATACAAGTAGTTGCATAAGTCTTAGAAAGGGTGATGGTGATAATGATGGAAGATTTGATAAATATTTCATTTTTTAAGACATTAACAGGGTTAGATATCTGTTTGGCAAATCAAGGGAGGTAGTAAAGTTGTTTAGCCAATTTTAATTGTTTTAAAAACCCTGATATCTGTGCCCTTTATGTCTGGTGGTGCTCTGTGTCACCTCTGCTTAGCCAGGGGGCCCCCTGAGGTCCCTGCTCCTGTGTCTTGGTGTACAGAATTCCGTTTGCACCGGGACCATCCAACGGTATAGTACTGCAGGACATAAAGGGACTGTGCATCATATTTTTTTTTCCAACATTTTTTTTTTTCAGTATGGCCTTACAGTGGCAACATACTTTGTGGCATACATAATTATTAACTGAGTTTTGTGATTTTGTTTTGATTTCAGCGTGGTCCATTATACAATTTATCATTAAACTTGTTTGCATGATGTAATACAAGTAGTTGCATAAGTCTTAGAAAGGGTGATGGTGATAATGATGGAAGATTTGATAAATATTTCATTTTTTAAGACCTTAACAGGGTTAGATATCTGTTTGGCAAATCAAGGGAGGTGGTAAAGTTGTTTAGCCAATTTTAATTGTTTTAAAAACCCTGATATCTGTGCCCTTTATGTCTGGTGGTGCTCTGTGTCACCTCTGCTTGCCAGGGGGCCCCCTGAGGTCCCTGCTCCTGTGTCTTGGTGTACAGAATTCCGTTTGCACCGGGACCATCCAACGGTATAGTACTGCAGGACATAAAGGGACTGTGCATCATATTTTTTTTTCCAACATTTTTTTTTTTCAGTATGGCCTTACAGTGGCAACATACTTTGTGGCATACATAATTATTAACTGAGTTTTGTGATTTTGTTTTGATTTCAGCGTGGTCCATTATACAATTTATCATTAAACTTGTTTGCATGATGTAATACAAGTAGTTGCATAAGTCTTAGAAAGGGTGATGGTGATAATGATGGAAGATTTGATAAATATTTCATTTTTTAAGACATTAACAGGGTTAGATATCTGTTTGGCAAATCAAGGGAGGAGGTAGTAAAGTTGTTTAGCCAATTTTAATTGTTTTAAAAACCCTGATATCTGTGCCCTTTATGTCTGGTGGTGCTCTGTGTCACCTCTGCTTAGCCAGGGGGCCCCCTGAGGTCCCTGCTCCTGTGTCTTGGTGTACAGAATTCCGTTTGCACCGGGACCATCCAACGGTACAGTACTGCAGGACATAAAGGGACTGTGCATCATATTTTTTTTCCAACATTTTTTTTTTTCAGTATGGCCTTACAGTGGCAACATACTTTGTGGCATACGTAATTATTAACTGAGTTTTGTGATTTTGTTTTGATTTCAGCGTGGTCCATTATACAATTTATCATTAAACTTGTTTGCATGATGTAATACAAGTAGTTGCATAAGTCTTAGAAAGGGTGATGGTGATAATGATGGAAGATTTGATAAATATTTCATTTTTTAAGACATTAACAGGGTTAGATATCTGTTTGGCAAATCAAGGGAGGAGGTAGTAAAGTTGTTTAGCCAATTTTAATTGTTTTAAAAACCCTGATATCTGTGCCCTTTATGTCTGGTGGTGCTCTGTGTCACCTCTGCTTGCCAGGGGGCCCCCTGAGGTCCCTGCTCCTGTGTCTTGGTGTACAGAATTCCGTTTGCACCGGGACCATCCAACGGTATAGTACTGCAGGACATAAAGGGACTGTGCATCATATTTTTTTTTCCAACATTTTTTTTTTTTCAGTATGGCCTTACAGTGGCAACATACTTTGTGGCATACATAATTATTAACTGAGTTTTGTGATTTTGTTTTGATTTCAGCGTGGCTCCATTATACAATTTATCATTAAACTTGTTTGCATGATGTAATACAAGTAGTTGCATAAGTCTTAGAAAGGGTGATGGTGATAATGATGGAAGATTTGATAAATATTTCATTTTTTAAGACATTAACAGGGTTAGATATCTGTTTGGCAAATCAAGGGAGGTAGTAAAGTTGTTTAGCCAATTTTAATTGTTTTAAAAACCCTGATATCTGTGCCCTTTATGTCTGGTGGTGCTCTGTGTCACCTCTGCTTGCCAGGGGGCCCCCTGAGGTCCCTGCTCCTGTGTCTTGGTGTACAGAATTCCGTTTGCACCGGGACCATCCAACGGTATAGTACTGCAGGACATAAAGGGACTGTGCATCATATTTTTTTTCCAACATTTTTTTTTTTCAGTATGGCCTTACAGTGGCAACATACTTTGTGGCATACATAATTATTAACTGAGTTTTGTGATTTTGTTTTGATTTCAGCCTGGTCCATTATACAATTTATCATTAAACTTGTTTGCATGATGTAATACAAGTAGTTGCATAAGTCTTAGAAAGGGTGATGGTGATAATGATGGAAGATTTGATAAATATTTCATTTTTTAAGACATTAACAGGGTTAGATATCTGTTTGGCAAATCAAGGGAGGGTAGTAAAGTTGTTTAGCCAATTTTAATTGTTTTAAAAACCCTGATATCTGTGCCCTTTATGTCTGGTGGTGCTCTGTGTCACCTCTGCTTAGCCAGGGGGCCCCCTGAGGTCCCTGCTCCTGTGTCTTGGTGTACAGAATTCCGTTTGCACCGGGACCATCCAACGGTATAGTACTGCAGGACATAAAGGGACTGTGCATCATATTTTTTTTCCAACATTTTTTTTTTTCAGTATGGCCTTACAGTGGCAACATACTTTGTGGCATACGTAATTATTAACTGAGTTTTGTGATTTTGTTTTGATTTCAGCGTGGTCCATTATACAATTTATCATTAAACTTGTTTGCATGATGTAATACAAGTAGTTGCATAAGTCTTAGAAAGGGTGATGGTGATAATGATGGAAGATTTGATAAATATTTCATTTTTTAAGACATTAACAGGGTTAGATATCTGTTTGGCAAATCAAGGGAGGTGATAAAGTTGTTTGGCCAATTTTCATTGTTTTAAAAACCCTGATATCTGTGCCCTTTATGTCTGGTGGTGCTCTGTGTCACCTCTGCTTAGCCAGGGGGCCCCCTGAGGTCCCTGCTCCTGTGTCTTGGTGTACAGAATTCCGTTTGCACCGGGACCATCCAACGGTATAGTACTGCAGGACATAAAGGGACTGTGCATCATATTTTTTTTCCAACATTTTTTTTTTTCAGTATGGCCTTACAGTGGCAACATACTTTGTGGCATACATAATTATTAACTGAGTTTTGTGATTTTGTTTTGATTTCAGCGTGGTCCATTATACAATTTATCATTAAACTTGTTTGCATGATGTAATACAAGTAGTTGCATAAGTCTTAGAAAGGGTGATGGTGATAATGATGGAAGATTTGATAAATATTTCATTTTTTAAGACATTAACAGGGTTAGATATCTGTTTGGCAAATCAAGGGGAGGTAGTAAAGTTGTTTAGCCAATTTTAATTGTTTTAAAAACCCTGATATCTGTGCCCTTTATGTCTGGTGGTGCTCTGTGTCACCTCTGCTTGCCAGGGGGCCCCCTGAGGTCCCTGCTCCTGTGTCTTGGTGTACAGAATTCCGTTTGCACCGGGACCATCCAACGGTATAGTACTGCAGGACATAAAGGGACTGTGCATCATATTTTTTTTTCCAACATTTTTTTTTTTCAGTATGGCCTTACAGTGGCAACATACTTTGTGGCATACATAATTATTAACTGAGTTTTGTGATTTTGTTTTGATTTCAGCGTGGCTCCATTATACAATTTATCATTAAACTTGTTTGCATGATGTAATACAAGTAGTTGCATAAGTCTTAGAAAGGGTGATGGTGATAATGATGGAAGATTTGATAAATATTTCATTTTTTAAGACATTAACAGGGTTAGATATCTGTTTGGCAAATCAAGGGAGGGTAGTAAAGTTGTTTAGCCAATTTTAATTGTTTTAAAAACCCTGATATCTGTGCCCTTTATGTCTGGTGGTGCTCTGTGTCACCTCTGCTTAGCCAGGGGGCCCCCTGAGGTCCCTGCTCCTGTGTCTTGGTGTACAGAATTCCGTTTGCACCGGGACCATCCAACGGTACAGTACTGCAGGACATAAAGGGACTGTGCATCATATTTTTTTTCCAACATTTTTTTTTTTTCAGTATGGCCTTACAGTGGCAACATACTTTGTGGCATACATAATTATTAACTGAGTTTTGTGATTTTGTTTTGATTTCAGCGTGGTCCATTATACAATTTATCATTAAACTTGTTTGCATGATGTAATACAAGTAGTTGCATAAGTCTTAGAAAGGGTGATGGTGATAATGATGGAAGATTTGATAAATATTTCATTTTTTAAGACATTAACAGGGTTAGATATCTGTTTGGCAAATCAAGGGAGGTGATAAAGTTGTTTAGCCAATTTTAATTGTTTTAAAAACCCTGATATCTGTGCCCTTTATGTCTGGTGGTGCTCTGTGTCACCTCTGCTTAGCCAGGGGGCCCCCTGAGGTCCCTGCTCCTGTGTCTTGGTGTACAGAATTCCGTTTGCACCGGGACCATCCAACGGTATAGTACTGCAGGACATAAAGGGACTGTGCATCATATTTTTTTTCCAACATTTTTTTTTTTCAGTATGGCCTTACAGTGGCAACATACTTTGTGGCATACATAATTATTAACTGAGTTTTGTGATTTTGTTTTGATTTCAGCGTGGCTCCATTATACAATTTATCATTAAACTTGTTTGCATGATGTAATACAAGTAGTTGCATAAGTCTTAGAAAGGGTGATGGTGATAATGATGGAAGATTTGATAAATATTTCATTTTTTAAGACATTAACAGGGTTAGATATCTGTTTGGCAAATCAAGGGAGGAGGTAGTAAAGTTGTTTAGCCAATTTTAATTGTTTTAAAAACCCTGATATCTGTGCCCTTTATGTCTGGTGGTGCTCTGTGTCACCTCTGCTTAGCCAGGGGGCCCCCTGAGGTCCCTGCTCCTGTGTCTTGGTGTACAGAATTCCGTTTGCACCGGGACCATCCAACGGTATAGTACTGCAGGACATAAAGGGACTGTGCATCATATTTTTTTTCCAACATTTTTTTTTTTCAGTATGGCCTTACAGTGGCAACATACTTTGTGGCATACATAATTATTAACTGAGTTTTGTGATTTTGTTTTGATTTCAGCGTGGCTCCATTATACAATTTATCATTAAACTTGTTTGCATGATGTAATACAAGTAGTTGCATAAGTCTTAGAAAGGGTGATGGTGATAATGATGGAAGATTTGATAAATATTTCATTTTTTAAGACCTTAACAGGGTTAGATATCTGTTTGGCAAATCAAGGGAGGTGGTAAAGTTGTTTAGCCAATTTTAATTGTTTTAAAAACCCTGATATCTGTGCCCTTTATGTCTGGTGGTGCTCTGTGTCACCTCTGCTTGCCAGGGGGCCCCCTGAGGTCCCTGCTCCTGTGTCTTGGTGTACAGAATTCCGTTTGCACCGGGACCATCCAACGGTATAGTACTGCAGGACATAAAGGGACTGTGCATCATATTTTTTTTTCCAACATTTTTTTTTTCAGTATGGCCTTACAGTGGCAACATACTTTGTGGCATACATAATTATTAACTGAGTTTTGTGATTTTGTTTTGATTTCAGCGTGCTCCATTATACAATTTATCATTAAACTTGTTTGCATGATGTAATACAAGTAGTTGCATAAGTCTTAGAAAGGGTGATGGTGATAATGATGGAAGATTTGATAAATATTTCATTTTTTAAGACCTTAACAGGGTTAGATATCTGTTTGGCAAATCAAGGGAGGAGGTAGTAAAGTTGTTTAGCCAATTTTAATTGTTTTAAAAACCCTGATATCTGTGCCCTTTATGTCTGGTGGTGCTCTGTGTCACCTCTGCTTAGCCAGGGGGCCCCCTGAGGTCCCTGCTCCTGTGTCTTGGTGTACAGAATTCCGTTTGCACCGGGACCATCCAACGGTATAGTACTGCAGGACATAAAGGGACTGTGCATCATATTTTTTTTCCAACATTTTTTTTTTTTCAGTATGGCCTTACAGTGGCAACATACTTTGTGGCATACATAATTATTAACTGAGTTTTGTGATTTTGTTTTGATTTCAGCGTGCTCCATTATACAATTTATCATTAAACTTGTTTGCATGATGTAATACAAGTAGTTGCATAAGTCTTAGAAAGGGTGATGGTGATAATGATGGAAGATTTGATAAATATTTCATTTTTTAAGACCTTAACAGGGTTAGATATCTGTTTGGCAAATCAAGGGAGGTGGTAAAGTTGTTTAGCCAATTTTAATTGTTTTAAAAACCCTGATATCTGTGCTCTTTATGTCTGGTGGTGCTCTGTGTCACCTCTGCTTGCCAGGGGGCTCCCTGAGGTCCCTGCTCTTGTGTCTTGGTGTACAGAATTCCGTTTGCACCGGGTCCATCCAATGGTATAGAACTGCAGGACATAAAGGGACTGTGCATCATATTTTTTTTTCCAACATTTTTTTTTTTTTCAGTATGGCCTTACAGTGGCAACATACTTTGTGGCATACATAATTACTAACTGAGTTTTGTGATTTTGTTTTGATTTCAGCGTGGTCCATTATACAATTTATCTTTAAACTTGTTTGCATGATGTAATACAAGTAGTTGCATAAGCCTTAGAAAGGGTGATGGTGATAATGATGGAAGATTTGATAAATATTTCATTTTTTAAGACATTAACAGGGTTAGATATCTGTTTGGCAAATCAAGGGAGGTAATAAAGTTGTTTAGCCAATTTTAATTGTTTTAAAAACCCTGATATCTGTGCCCTTCATGCCCTGGTGGTGTTCTGTGTCACCCGTGCTTGCCAGGGGGCCGGGTTAGGGTTACCCTAACCCTAAATTTCACTTTTATATATGTAAATTATTTTCCATAACAATTTTGTTAATATTTGCAATAATGTATATCAAGTCCCTGCAAAATAAAGGGAAAAACATGTTTAGATCAAAATGACAGATACAGGTAGTAAATAATTATATAAAAAAAATAACAAATTTCAAAAATATCGATGAATTATTATGTTTACTTTGATAACATTAATGTGTTAAATGTATGAAATACTAGTTGTTTATAGTGGCGGCGAACCTTTGTAAATATTTTGATTTTTTTTGGTGATGATGAATTGTGGTTTGTTTTATTGTTTGTATTTTCGTCAACACTCATACTACTTACTACTATATCTTTTTTCTTCTTCTTCACCTCACGTACACTCTAAGTTTGTAACAGAATGCACATACAGAAAGTTATAATAATTTCCCCCAAATGTCGTAAAATGAATGTAAAAGTTTGCACATTTAACGTAAAAAGCTTAAGCGACTCATCCAAAAGACAACAATTATTTCATTGGTTGAAGATGAACCAATACTCTATATGTTTTTTACAAGAGCTACACTGTGAAGAATTGTCATATAACAAATGGAAAAAAGAGTGGGGCGATGAATTATTTTTAAGTGGAAAGTAGCAGGAATAGCACAGGTGTGGGCATCCTTATTAACTCTAATTTTACGTTTACAATAAAAGAATATAATAATATCATTGACGGTAGAATGCAATCGTTAAACATTAATATAAATGAAAAAGATTATGTATTTCTAAATGTTTATGCACCAAATAATGCTACAGAACATATTACATTTCTTACGAAAATAGAAGATTTTATTATTTTAAACGATAGCGATACTTTAATCGCTGGTGGTGATTTTAATACTATTATTGACATTGATAAAGATAAAATAAAATGGAAATATTAACAACAATAAGAGAAATAGAGAAAAAATGAATAATATTATACAAAATAACGATATAAATGATATATGGAGAATTTTAAATCCAAATACAAAACACTACACGTGGCACTCCAACCACAAACCGCCAATATTTTGTAGGCTTGACTTTTTTCTTGTTTCAAACAACATAGTAAATGCAATTACTCAATGTAAAATTACAACGGGTTTACGGTCAGATCATTCAGTTGTATATTTTAATATAAATGTTGATAATCAACTTCGAGGGTCAGGATTTTTTAAACTTAATAATAGTGTTATTTTAGAAAAAGATTATCAAGATAAAATAAAATATTCAATACAAGAAATAGCAGATATTAATAAAGAAGCTAATCCTAACACGTTATGGGAAATCATTAAGGGTACAATAAGGAACGAAACTATTAAATACACATCCGCAAAAAAAAGAAAATAGTCAAATTAGAAATAAAACTCAGAAACGATATTGATATCTTATAAAAAGAGCTATCCAACAATCATAACAATGAGAAAATTTAAATAATATAAAAGAAAAGAAATCTGAATTAGAGGAAATAATCAAATTACAAACAAAGGGATTTTTACTAAGAGCAAAAGCTGAATGGATAGAAGGGGCAGAAAAAAAAAAATATTTTAGTAATTTAGAAAAAAAAAGATCAGAACACAAAACTATCAAAAGACTAGTTAAAAATGATATAGAAATTACGAAATCAAAAGATATTTTAGATGCAACTAAATCATTTTATAAAACATTGTACAGGAAAGATACCACATTAAATAATGATGACATATTTTTAACACAATTAAATAATACAATTTTGAACGAAGATGAAAAGAAATCGTGTGAAGATCTAATTACTGAAGCAGAATGTTTAACAGCTCTCAAAGAAATGAAAAATTGTAAAAGTCCAGAATCAGATGGAATTACAGCAGAATTCTACAAAATATTTTGGAACACGGTTAAAACTTATTACATAAGCTCGATTAATTTTTCATACGAAAATAATTCATTAACAACAATTCAAAAACAAGGCATAATTTCTCTTCTACCAAAAAAAGACAAAAAATTAACAACATTAGGGAATGGGAGACCATTAAGTTTACTTAACGTTGATTATAAAATTACTACAAAAACATATAGCAAATAGAATGAAAAATGTTTTAAATAATCTTATCGATAACAGCCAAATAGGTTTTTTAAAAGGAAGATATATAGGTGAAAACATTCGAACTATCTTTGAGGTAATAGAATATTTAAATGACGAAGACAAACCAGGACTTATATTTTTTGCAGATTTTGAAAAGGCATTCGATAGTATAGATCACGATTTTATTTTTAAAACTCTTGCATATTTTAATTTTGGTAAATCTTTTATAAACTGGATTAAATTATTTTATAACGATGCTCAAAGTTGTGTAGTTAATAACGGACACATGTCCGAGTTCTTCAACATCGAAAGAGGAGTACGACAAGGATGTCCACTTTCACCACATTTATTTATATTAATTATAGAAATTTTATACAAGTCCGTAAAAGCAGATAAAGATATAAAAGGCATGAACACATATAATAGAGAAATAACAATACGGCATTTGCAGATGATGCAATGTTTATGATGGATGGGTCATATAAAACTTTTACATCCTTAATAAAAAGGCTAAATTATTTTAGTAAAATATCTGGTTTAAAAAATTAAACGATAAAAAATCTGTTATCTTAAGATCAGGATCATTAAAAACTTCTATTTAAACATTTGGTACAAATAATAGATTCATATGGACATCAGAATGCTCGTCTACGCTGGGAATTTTTTTTTCAAATGACAGAAACAAATATCACGAATTAAATTTAATACCAAAAATACAAGAATTTACAAACTGCTTAAAACGATGGAAGAGGCATAATTTATCAATTATTGGAAAAATAACTGTTATAAAAACTTTTGCATTACCAAAACTTATATGCCCTCTTACAGTCCTAGAAAACCCAAAACCGGAATTAATTAATTTAATCAATAAGTGTATATACACTTATTTATGGGATAATAAACCTGAGCAAATTAGTCGAAAAACAATAATACAGGATTATGAAAACGGGGGCCTAAAAATGATTGATTTAAACATGTTTATAAAAGCAATTAAAGCAGGATGGGTCAAAAGAATAATCGATAATAAAAATGAGGGTGATTGGAAACATATATACAATAACACATTAGATGAAATAGGGGGACAATTAATATTTGAATGTAATTCAAATGAAAATGACTATATTAAAACACAAAACCAACAATTTCCCAATTTTTTCTTAGAAATATTAAAATCATGGTCAAGCATAAACTTTGTAAATAAACCAGAAGCTGAAGGATTAAACAATCAGATATAATGGAACAACTCTTATATAAAAAACAAAAACACGACATTATTTTATAAAGAATGGTATGCAAAAGGTATCAAGTACATCAAACACATATTTGATAGTAGGCAAAAAACGTTTTATACATTTCAATTTGTAAAAGCTAAGTACACACTTAATAATTAAGATTTTTTAAAATATTATACTTTAATTGAAAGCATACCAAAAGTATGGAAACAAAACTTGAAAACTGACAACATAGCTGATAATAATAAACAAATTAGCTTAATGCAACAAATTCGAAACCTCAAGAGTCCAAATAAATTTTTTTTACAACAGACAATTAAAAAACACTAACAACATTAATATTATCAAACCCCATATTAAATGGGAATCAGAAAGTACGAACATTAACTGGAATGTTGTACATACCGTACCTTTTAAATCCTTAATTGATACAAAAATAAGAGCTTTTCAATACAAATATATTATGCGAATTGTACCAAACAACAAATTCCTGTATAAATGCAACATATGTAATACAAGTTTATGTGATTTTTGTGCCATGAATGTTGAAACAAATAGACATCTATTTTGGGAATGTCATTGTTCTAGAGCCTTTTGGACAAATCTTGAAGAATATCTTAATGAAAAGCAGTTTACAATGAAGTTAAATTATATGATAATATCTCCTGGATATGTTGAATGGAGCAGTTATTCAAACTTGTTAAATTCTATATTGATTTATGCTAAATATTTTATCGATAAAAATAAGTATGCAAAAACAATTCCCATATTTATCAATTTTATAAAATATTTAAAACATATTGAAAACATAGAAAGAATAATAGCAACGACAAAATATAAACTTGAACAACATAACGGCAAATGGGGAAAATTACAACTTTATTAATGACGTCATCAAACTGATTTCAGACTTAGAGTGTCGAGTATTCCTCTTCTTTATCTTAACCTTCATTTCCTTTTTTATTTCTTATCTACTCTCCATTATCTACTGTCTACAAACACCAACTTATTTCTCAATTAATGCATAAAGTATAATTGTGACAATGCTTCATTATAAAAACACTTACCATATTATTGTTAACATATAAAAACAGCCTGAATAGACTTGTATATCAGTTATATATCTTAACATGCTGGTATAATATCCACGCTAATCCTTCTTATTGTGTTATGTACAATGCGTTGTTATTTACTTGAATGTATATGTATTATGAGAAATAAAATATTTAAAGACAAAAGTTTCCGAGTTACAAGTTATCCAACGTGCATCTAACCCTTTTATTTCAAGGCATTGTACAATAACGCAGATAATTATTTTTATTTAAGATTCAATAAAGTTGTTTGCCTGAATGTTGTTAAGTGCTTTGCAAGATTTGCGTTTGCATAAAAAGCACGCTTTAATAAAAGCATGCATTACCATCCTAGACATTTCAGTGTTTACTCGACAATCCGTTTTCTCTCTCAACACTTTACTTTCTTATACACTCGATGCTCGATTTTTTTACTTGGTACTCAACATCCTGAATCTACGTTCGATTATCTTACCCGACTTTTTTTTCTGACTTGACACTTGATTTTCTTACTAGACACTTGGTTATCTTATTAGACGCTTGACTTTCTTCACAAATTTATTTTATGTACTCCACACTCACTGAATTTTTTACTCGACCTTTAATTTCATAGCCATACTAAACATCCTTACTCTATTTTCTTACTCGACACTTTATTTTCTAACTCGTCACTCTATTTTCTTACTCGACACTCAATATTTTTACTCTATACTCAACATCCTTACTCGACTTCGATTTCATTACTCAACACTTGATTTTCGTTCTCAACACATGATTTTGTTATTCAACATTAGATTTTCTCATTTGATACTTAATATCCTTACTCGACACATGGCTTCCTTACTCGGCACTCGGTTTTTTTTACTCAGTATTCAATATCCTTACTCGACCTTATATTTTCTTATTTAATATTTGATTTTCTTAGGTTACAGTTGACTTCCTTATGCACTCAATGCTCAGATGTTTTACATGGTACTCGAAATCATTACTCGATATCCTTACACGACATCCTTACTCGACATCCTTACAAGGCGTTTGATTTCCTTCAGCTACATTTGATTATCTTACTAGATGCTCAAAATCCTTACTCGAGTCATTTTCGATTCTTGATTTTCCTATTTTCTTATGTACTATACACTTGGTTTTCTAACTCGAAATTTAATTTTCTTACTCGATACTGAACATCCTTACACGACTTTTAATTTCCTTACTAGATACTGAACATCCTTACACGACTTTTGATTTTCTTACTGGATACTAAGCATCCTTACACGACTTTTAATTTTCTTACTCGATACTGAACATCTTTACACGACTTTTGATTCTCTTACTCGATACTTAACATCCTTACACGACTTTTGATTTTCTTACTCGATACTGAACATCCTTACACGACTTTTAATTTTCTTACTAGATACTAAACATCCTTACACGACTTTTCATTTTCTAACTAGATACTGAACATCCTTACACTTTTGAATTTCTTACTAGATACTGAAAATCCTACACGACTTTTGATTTTCTAACTAGACACTGAACATCCTTACACGATTTTGATTTTATTACTAGATACTGAACATCCTTGCACTTTTGATTTTCTTACTAGATACTGAATAGCATTACACGACTAATGATTTTCTAACAAGATACTGAACAACCTTACACGACTTTTGATTTTCTTACTAGATACTGAATATCTTTACACGACATATGATTTTCTAACAAGATACTGAACATCCTTACACGACTTTTGATTATTTTAGTAGATACTTAACATCCTTACTAGAACCTGAACATCCTTACACGACTTTTGATTTTCTCACTAGATACCGAAAATCCTACACGACTTTTGATTTTCTTACAAGATATTGAACATCCTTACACGACTTTTGATTGCCTTAATATATACTGAACATCCTTACACGATTTTTGATTTTCAAACTCTATACTAAACATTCTTATTAGATACTGAACATCCTTACATGACTTTTGATTGTCTTACTAGATACTGGACATCCTTACACAAATTTTGAATTTCTTACTAGATACTGAACATCCTTACTAGATACTGAACATTCTTACACGACTTTTGATTTTCTCACTAGATAGTGAACATCCTTACTAGATACTGGACATCCTTACACGACTTTTGATTGTCTTACTAGATACTGAACATCATACACTACTTTTGATTTTTTTACTAGATACTGAACATCCTAACACGACTTTTGATTTTCTTACTAGATACTGAACATCCTTAAACGACTTTTGATTTTTTTACTCGATACCGGACATCCTTGCTAGATACTGAACATCCTTACACGATTTTTGATTTTCTTACTCGATACTGAACATCCTTACTAGATACTGAACATCCTACACGACTTTTGATTTTCTTACTAGATACTGAATATCCTTACTCGACTTTTGATTTTCTCACTCGATACTGGATATCCTTACTAGATACTGAACATCCTTACACGGCTTTTGATTTTCTTACTAGATACAGGACAACTTTACACGACTTTTGATTATCTTACTAGATACTGAACATCCTTACACGACTTTTGATTGTCTTAATAGATACTAAACTTCCTTACACGACTTTTGATTTTCTTACTCGATACCGGACATCCTTGCTAGATACTGAACATCCTTACACGATTTTTGATTTTCTTACTTGATACTGAACATCCTTATTAGATACTGAACATCCTTACACGACTTTTGATTATCTTACTAGATACTGGACATCCTTACACAACTTCTGAATTTATTACTAGATACTGAACATCCTTACACGACTTTTGATTTTCTCAATAGATACTGAACATCCTTACTAGATACTGAACATCCTTACATGACTTTTGATTGTCTTACTAGATACTGAACATCATACACTACTTTTGATTTTTTTACTAGATACTGAACATCCTAACACGACTTTTGATTTTCTTACTAGACACAACATCCTTACACGACTTTTGATTTTCTTACTCGATACCGGACATCCTTGCTAGATACTGAACATCCTTACACGATTTTTTATTTTCTTACTCAATACTGAACATCCTTACTAGATACTGAACATCCTACACGACTTTTGATTTTCTTACTAGATACTGAATATCCTTACACAACTTTTGATTTTCTCACTCGATACTGGACATCCTTACTAGATACTGAACATCCTTACACGGCTTTTGATTTTCTTACTAGATACAGAACAACTTTACACAACTTTTGATTATCTTACTAGATACTGAACATCCTTACACAACTTTTGATTGTCTTAATAGATACTAAACTTCCTTACACGACTTATGATTTTCTTACTCGATACCTAATATTCTTACTCGGTACTGAACATCCTTACACGACTTTTGATTGTTTTACTAGATACTGGACATCCTTACACAACTGTTGATTTTCT
The DNA here is from genome assembly GCA_029582155.1 of Panopea generosa. NCBI lineage: Eukaryota > Metazoa > Mollusca > Bivalvia > Adapedonta > Hiatellidae > Panopea > Panopea generosa. The sequence continues at coordinate 505,186 of CM055911.1, forward strand.
TACTAGATACTGAACATCCTTACTAGATACTGAACATCCTTACACGACTTTTGATTTTCTTACTAGATTCTAAACATCCTTACACGACTTTTGATTGTTTTACTAGATACTGGACATCCTTACACAACTTTTGATTTTCTTACTAGATACTGAACATCCTTACTAGAAACTGAACTCCTTACACGACTTTTGATTTTCTTACTGGATACTGAACATCCTACACGACTTTTGATTGTCTTATTAGATACTGAACAAAACTACTAGATACTGAACATCCTAACACGACTTTTGATTTTGTTACCAGATACTAAATATCCTTACACGACTTTTGATTTTCTTACTAGACACTGAAACGTCCTGACACGACTTTTGATTGTCTTACTAGATACTGAACATCCTATACGACTTTTGGTTGTCTTACTAGATACAGAACATCCTTACACGACTTTTGCTTGTCTTACTAGATACTGAACATCCTTACACTACTTTCGGTTTTCTTACTAGATACTGAACATCCTACACGACTTTTGATTTTCTTACAAGATATTGAACATCCTTATACGGCTTTTGATTGTCTTAATATATACTGAACATCCTTACACGATTTTTTATTTTTCTAACTCGATACTAAACATTCTTATTAGATACTGAACATCCTTACACGACTTTTGATTTTCTTACTAGATACTGAACGTCCTTCCTTATACGACTTTTGATTTTCTTATTTGATACTGAACATCCTTATACAACTTTTGATTTTCTTACTTGATACTGAACATTTTTACACTACTTTCATTTTCTTACTAGATACTGAACATCCAAACTAGATACTGAACATCCTTACGCGACTTTTGATTTTTTTAACTAGATACTGAACATCCTAACTAGATACTGAACATCCTTACGCTACTTTTGATTTTCTTACTAGAAACTGAACATCCTAAAACAGCTTTTGATTGTCTTATTAGATACTAAACATCCTTACACGGCTTTTGATTTTCGTATTAGATACTGAACATCCTTACACGATTTAAGATTTTCTTACTCAATACTTAACATCCTTACACGACTTTTGATTTTCTGATTAGATACTGACATCCTGACTAGATACTGAACTTCCTTACACGACTTTAGATTTTCTAACAAAATACTGAACATCCTTACACGACTTTTGATTTTCTTACAAAATACTAAACATCCTTACACGACTTTTGATTTTCTTACTAGCTACTGAACATCCTTACACGACTTTTGATTTTTTTACTAGATACTGAACGTCCTTCCTTATACGACTTTTGATTTTCTTACTTGATACTGAACATCCTTATACCACTTTTGATTTTCTTACTTGATACTGAACATCCTTACACTACTTTCATTTTCTTACTAGATACTGAACATCCTAACTAGATACTGAACATCCTTACGCGACTTTTGACTTTTTTAACTAGATACTGAACATCAAAACTAGATACTGAACATCCTTACGCGACTTTGGATTTTCTTACTAGATACTGAACATCCTAAAACAACTTTTGATTGTCTTATTAGATACTAAACTAGCCTTAAACGACTTAAGATTTTCTTACTCGATACTGAACATCCTTACACGACTTTTGATTTTCTTATTAGATACTAAACATCCTTATATTACTTTTGATTTTCTTACTAGATACTTAACATCCTTACTAGAAACTGAAAATCCTTACACAACTTTTGATTTTCTTACTAGATACTGAACATACTTACACGACTTTTGATTGTCTTACTAGATACTGAACATCTTTATACGACTTTTTATTTTCTTACTTGATACTGAACATCCTTATACGACTTTTGATTTTCTTACTAGATACTGAATGTCCTACTCGACTTTTGATTTTTTTACTAGATACTGAAAATCCTTACACGACATTTGATTTTCTAACTAGAAACTGAACATCCTTACATGACTTTTGACTTATCTTACTAGATACTGAACGTCCTACTCGACTTTTGATATTTTTTTTACTAGATACTGAAAATCCTTACACGACTTTTGATTTTCTAACTAGAAACTGAACATCCTTACATGACTTCTGATTTTCTTACTAGATACTGTACATCCTTACATGGCTTTTGATTTTCTTACTAGATATTGAACATCCTACACTACTTTTGATTTTCTTACTAGATACTGGTCATCCTTACAAGACTCATGATTTTTTTACTAGACACGTATCACCCTTACTAGATACTGAACATCCTTACACCACTTTTGATTTTCTTACTAGATACTAAACATCCTAACACGATTTTTGATTTTTTTAATAGATATTGAACATCCTAAAATGACTTTTGATTTTCTTGCTAGATACTGAACATCCTTACACGACTTTTGATTAACTAACTAGATACTGAACACCCTATACGACTTTTGATTTTCTTTTTAGATACTGAACATCTTTACAGGACTTCTAATTTTTCATACAAATTTACAGGCATCCCGTTTTTGACCTGTAATATCTGTCTCTATGTCATCTACATGTATATCTCATACACATTTACCTGTATCTTGTTGTTGATCTGTAATGTCTGTCTCTATGTCATCTACATGTATATCTCATACACATTTACAGGCATCTCATTGTTGACCTGTAATGTCTGTCTCTATATCAACTTCAAGTATATCTCATACACATTTACATATTTACATGTATCTTGTTGTTGACCTCTAATGTCTGTCTCTATATCATCTTCATGTATATCTCATACGCATTTACAGGCATCTCGTTGTTGACCTGTAATGTCTGTCTCTATGTCATCTACATGTATATCTCATACACATTAACATGCATCTCCTTGTTGAACTGTAATATCTGTCTCTATATCATCTACATGTATATCTCATACACATTTACATATTTACATGCATTGCGTTGTTGACCTGTCATGTATGTCTCTGTAACATCTACATGTATATCTCATATACATGTATCTCGTTGTTGACCTGTAATGTATGTCTCTATGTCATCTACATGTATATATCGTATACATTTACATGCATCTCGTTGTTGACCTGTAATGTATGTCTCTATGTCATCTACTTGTATATATCGTATACATTTACATGCATCTCGTTGTTGTCCTGTAATGTCTGTCTCTATGTCATCTACATGTATATATCGTACACATTTACATGCATCTAGTTGTTGTCCTGTGATGTCTGTCTTTATGTCATCTACATGTATATATCGTATACATTTACATGCATCTCGTTGTTGACCTGTAATGTCTGTCTCTATGTCATCTACATGTATATCTCATACACATTTACAGGCATCACGTTGTTGACCTGTAATGTCTGTCTCTATGTCATCTACATTTATATCTCATACACATTTAAAGGCATCTCGTTATTGACCTGTAATGTCTGTCTCTATGTCATCTACATGTATATCTCATGCACATTTATATGCATTTTGTTGTTGACCTGTAATGTCTGTCTCTATGTCATCTACATGTATATCTTATACACATTTACAGGCATCTCGTTGACCTGTAATGTCTGTCTCTATGTCATCTACATGTATATCTCATACGCATTTACAGGCATCTCATTGTTGACATGTAATGTCTGTCTCTATGTCATCTACATGTATATCTCATACACATTTACAGGCATTCTGTTGTTGACCTGTAATGTATGTCTCTATGTCATCTACATGTATATCTCAAACACATTTACATGCATCTCGTTGTTGACCTGTAATGTCTGTCTCTATATCTTCTACATATATGTCTCATACACATTTACATGCATCTCGTTGTTGTCCTGTGATGTCTGTCTCTATGTCATCTACATGTATATATTGTACACATTAACTTGCATCTCGTTGTTGACCTGTAATGTCTGTCTCTATGTCATCTACATGTATATTTCATACACATTTATAGGCATCTCGTTGTTGACCTGTAATGTCTGTCTCTGTGTCATCTACATGTATATCTCGTACACATTTACATGCATCTCGTTGTTGACCTGTAATGTCTGTCTCTATGTCATCTACATGTATATATCGTACACATTTACATGCATCTCGTTGTTGACCTGTAATGTCTGTCTCTATGTCATCAACTTCTGTATATCGTACACATTTACATGCATCTCGTTGTTGTCCTGTAATGTCTGTCTCTATGTCATCTACATGTATATCTCATACACATTTGCATGCATCTCGTTGTTGACCTGTAATGTCTGTCTCTATGTCATCTACATGTATATCTCATACACATATACATGCATCTCGTTGTTGACCTGTAATGTCTGTCTCTATGTCATCTACATGTATATCTCATACACATATACATGCATCTCGTTGTTGACCTGTAATGTCTGTCTGTATGTCATCTACATGTATATCTCATACACAGTTACATGCATCTCGTTGTTGACCTGTAATGTCTGTCTTTATGTCATCTACAAGTATATCTCATACGCATTTACAGGCATCTCGTTGTTGACCTGTAATGTCTGTCTCTATGTCATCTACATGTTTATCTCATACACATTTACATGCATCTCGTTAATGACCTGTAATGTCTGTCTCTATGTCATCTACATGTATATATCGTACACATTTGCATGCATCTCATTGTTGTCCGGCGATGTCTGTCTCTATATCATCTATATGTATATCTCATATACATTTACATGCATCTCGTTGTTGACCTGTAATGACTGTCTCTATGTCATCTGCATGTATATCTCATATGCATTTACAGGCATCTCGTTGTTGACCTGTAATGACTGTCTCTATATCTTTTAAATGTATATCTCATACACATTTACAGGCATCTCGTTAATGACCTGTAATGTTTGACTCAATGTCATCTACATGTATATCTCATACGCATTTACAGGCATCTCGTTGTTGACCTGTAATGTCAATCTCTATGTCATCTACATGTATATCTCATACACATTTACATGCATCTCGTTGTTGACCTGTAATGTCTGTCTCTATGTCATCTACATGTATATTTCATACGCATTTACAGGCATCTCGTTGTTGACCTGTAATGTCTGTCTCTATGTCATCTACATGTATATCTCATACGCATTTACAGGCATCTCGTTGTTGACCTGTAATGTCTGTCTCTATGTCATCTACATGTATATCGCATACACATTTGCATGCATCTCGTTGTTGACCTGTAATGTCTGACTCTATGTCATCTACATGTATATTTCGTACGCATTTACAGGCATCTTGTTGTTGACCTGTAATGTCTGTCTCTATATCTTCTAAATGTATATCTCATACACATTTACAGGCATCTCGTTAATGACCTGTAATGTCTGTCTCTATGTCATCTACATGTATATCTCATATATATTTACAGGCATCTTGTTGCTGACCTGTAATGTCTGTCTCTATGTCATCTACATGTATATCTCATACACATTTACATGCATCTCGTTGTTGACCTGTAACTTCTGTCTCTATGTCATCTATATGTATATCTCATATGCATTTACAGGCATTTCGTTGTTGACCTGTAATGTCTGTCTCTATGTCATCTACATGTATATCTCATACACATTGACATGCATATCATTGTTGACCTGTAATGTCTGTCTCTATGTCATCTACATGTATATCTCATACACATTGACAGGCATCTCATTGTTGACCTGTAATGTCTGTCTCTATGTCATCAACATGTATATCTCATACATATTTACATGCATCTCGTTAATGACCTGTAATGTCTGTCTCTATGTCATCTACATGTATATCTCATACACATTTACAGGCATCTCGTTGTTGATCTGTAATGTCTGTCTCTATGTCATCTACATGTATATCTCATACACATTTACATGCATCTCGTTGTTGACCTGTAATGTCTGTCTCTATGTCATCCACATGTATATCTCATACACATTGACAGGCATCTCGTTAATGACCTGTAATGTCTGTCTCTCTGTCATCTACATGTATATCTCATGCGCATTTACATGCATCTCGTTGTTGACCTGTAATGTCTGTCTCTATGTCATCTACATGTATATATCGTACACATTTACATGCATCTCGTTGTTGTCCTGTAATGTCTGTCTCTATGTCATCTACATGTATATATTGTATACATTTACATGCATCTCGTTGTTGACCTGTAATGTCTGTCTCTATGTCATCTACATGTATATCTCATATAGATTTACAGGCATCTCGTTGTTGACCTGTAATGTCTGTCTCTATGTCATCTACATGTATATCTCATACACATTTACAGGCATCTCGTTAATGACCTGTAATGTCTGTCTCTATGTCATCTTCATGTATATCTCATGCACATTTATATGCATTTCGTTGTTGACCTGTAATGTCTGTCTCTATGTCATCTACATGTATATCTTATACACATTTACAGGCATCTCGTTGTTGACCTGTAATGTCTGTCTCTATGTCATCTACATGTTTATCTCATACACATTTACATGCATCTCGTTAATGACCTGTAATGTCTGTCTCTATGTCATCTACATGTATATATCGTACACATTGACATGCATCTCGTTGTTGTTCTGTGATGTCTGTCTCTATTTCATCTACATGTATCTATCGTATACATTTACATGCATCTCGTTGTTGTCCTGTAATGTCTGTCTCTATAACATCTACATGTATATCTCATACACATTTGCATGCATCTCGTTGTTGACCTGTAATGTCTGTCTCTATGTCATCTACATGTATATCTCATACACATAAACATGCATCTCGTTGTTGACCTGTAATGTCTGTCTCTATGTCATCTACATGTATATCTCATACACATATACATGCATCTTGTTGTTGACCCGTAATGTCTGTCTGTATGTCATCTACATGTTTATCTCATACACATTTACATGCATCTCGTTAATGACCTTTAATGTCTGTCTCTATGTCATCTACATGTATATCTCATACGCATTTACAGGCATCTCGTTGTTGACCTGTAATGTCTGTCTCTATGTCATCTACATGTATATCTCATACGCATTTACATGTATCTCGTTGTTGACCTGTAATGTCTGTCTCTATGTCATCTACATGTATATCGCATACACATTTGCATGCATCTCGTTGTTGACCTGTAATGTCTGACTCTATGTCATCTACATGTATATTTCGTACGCATTTACAGGCATCTTGTTGTTGACCTGTAATGTCTGTCTCTATAACATCTACATGTATATCTCATACACATTTGCATGCATCTCGTTGTTGACCTGTAATGTCTGTCTCTATGTCATCTACATGTATATCTCATACACAGTTACATGCATCTCGTTGTTGACCTGTAATGTCTGTCTCTATGTCATCTACAAGTATATCTCATACGCATTTACAGGCATCTTGTTGTTGACCTGTAATGTCTGTCTCTATGTCATCTACATGTTTATCTCATACACATTTACATGCATCTCGTTAATGACCTTTAATGTCTGTCTCTATGTCATCTACATGTATATATCGTACACATTTGCATGCATCTCATTGTTGTCCTGTGATGTCTGTCTCTATATCATCTATATGTATATCTCATATGCATTTACATGCATCTCGTTGTTGAACTGTAATGTCTGTCTCTATGTCATCTACATGTATATCTGATACACATTTACATGCACCTCGTTGTTGACCCGTAATGACTGTCTCTATATCTTTTAAATGTATATCTCATACACATTTACAGGCATCTCGTTAATGACCTGTAATGTTTGTCTCAATGTCATCTACATGTATATCTCAAACGCATTAACAGGCATCTCGTTGTTGATCTGTAATGTCAATCTCTATGTCATCTACATGTATATCTCATACACATTTACATGCATCTCGTTGTTGACCTGTAATGTCTGTCTCTATGTCATCTACATGTATATTTCATACGCATTTACAGGCATCTTGTTGTTGACCTGTAATATCTGTCTCTATGTCATCTACATGTATATCTCATACGCATTTACAGGCATCTCGTTGTTGACCTGTAATGTCTGTCTCTATGTCATCTACATGTATATCTCATACACATTTGCATGCATCTCGTTGTTGACCTGTAATGTCTGTCTCTATGTCATCTACATGTATATCTCATACGCATTTACAGGCATCTTGTTGTTGACCTGTAATGTCTGTCTCTATATCTTCTAAATGTATATCTCATACACATTTACAGGCATCTCGTTAATGACCTGTAATGTCTGTCTCTATGTCATCTACCTGTATATCTGATATATATTTACAGGCATCTTGTTGTTGACCTGTAATGTCTGTCTCTATGTCATCTACATGTATATCTCATACACATTTACATGCATCTCGTTGTTGACCTGTAACTTCTGTCTCTGTGTTATCTATATGTATATCTCATATGCATTTACAGGCATCTTGTTGTTGACCTGTAATGTCTGTCTCTATATCTTCTAAATGTATATCTCATACACATTTACAGGCATCTCGTTAATGACCTGTAATGTCTGTGTCTATGTCATCTACATGTATATCTCATACACATTTACATGCATCTCGTTGTTGACCTGTAATGTCTGTCTCTATATCTTCTAAATGTATATCTCATACACATTAACAGGCATCTCGTTAATGACCTGTAATGTCTGTTTCTATGTCATCTACATATATATCTCATACACATTGACAGGCAACTTGTTAATGACGTATAATGTCTGTTTCTATGTCATCTACATGTATATCTCATACACATTTACATGCATATCATTGTTGACCTGTAATGTCTGTCTCTATGTCATCTACATGTATATCTCATACACATTTACATGCATCTCGTTAATGACCTGTAATGTCTGTCTCTATGTCATCTACATGTATATCTCATACACATTTACATGCATCTCGTTGTTGACCTGTAATGTCTGTCTCTATGTCATCTACATGTTTATCTCATACACATTTACATGCATCTCGTTGTTGACCTGTAATGTCTGTCTTTATGTCATCTACATGTATATCTCATACACATTGACATGCATATCATTGTTGACCTGTAATGTCTGTCTCTATGTCATCTACATGTATATCTCATACACATTGACATGCATATCATTGTTGACCTGTAATGTCTGTCTCTATGTCATCTACATGTATATCTCATACACATTGACAGGCATCTCATTGTTGACCTGTAATGTCTGTGTCTATGTCATCAACATGTATATCTCATACATATTTACATGCATCTCGTTAATGACCTGTAATGTCTGTCTCTGTCATCTACATGTTTATCTCATACAAATTTACATGTATCTCGTTGTTGACCTGTAATGTCTGTCTCTATGTCATCTACATGTATATCTCATACACATTGACATGCATATCATTGTTGACCTGTAACGTCTGTCTCTATGTCATCTACATGTATATCTCATACACATTTACAGGCATCTCGTTGTTGACCTGTAATGTCTGTCTCTATGTCATCAACATGTATATCTCATACACATTGACAGGCATCTCGTTAATGACCTGTAATGTCTGTCTCTATGTCATCTACATGTATATCTCATGCGCATTTACATGCATCTCGTTGTTGACCTGTAATGTCTGTCTCTATGTCATCTACATGTATATCTCATACACATTTACAGGCATCTCGTTAATGACCTGTAATGTCTGTCTGTATGTCATCTACATGTATATCTCATGCACATTTATATGCATTTCGTTGTTGACCTGTAATGTCTGTCTCTATGTCATCTACATGTATATCTTATACACATTTACAGGCATCTCGTTGTTGACCTGTTATGTCTGTCTCTATGTCATCTACATGTTTATCTCATACACATTGACATGCATCTCGTTAATGACCTGTAATGTCTGTCTCTATGTCATCTACATGTATATCTCATACACATTTACATGAATCTCGTTGTTGTTCTGTGATGTCTGTCTCTATTTCATCTACATGTATATCTCATACACATTTACATGCATCTCGTTGTTGACCTGTAATGTCTGTCTCTATTTCATCTACATGTATATCTCATACGCATTTACATGCATCTCGTTGTTGACCTGTAATGTCTATCTCTATGTCATCTACATGTATATCTCATACATATTTACATGCATCTCGTTACTGACCTGTAATGTCTGTCTCTATGTCATCTACATGTATATCTCATACACATTTACATGCATCTCGTTGTTGACCTGTAATGTCTGTCTCTATGTCATCTACATGTATATCTCATACACATTAACATGCATCTCGTTGTTGACCTATAATGTCTGTCTCTATGTCATCTACATGTATATCTCATACGCATTTACAGGCATTTCGTTGTTGACCTGTAATGTCTGTCTCTATGTTATCTGCATGTATATATCGTATACATTTACAGGTATCTCGTTGTTGACCTGTAATGTCTGTATATATGACATCTACATGTATATCTCATACACATTTACATGCATCTCATTGTTGACCTGTAATGTCTGTCTCTATGTCATCTACATGTATATGTCATACACATTTACATGCATCTCATTGTTGACCTGTAATGTCTGTCTCTATGTCATCTACATGTATATGTCATACACATTTACATGCATCCCGTTGTTGACCTGTAATGTCTGTCTCTTTGTCATCTTCATGACATTTGTATATATCGTACACATTTACATGCATCTTGTTGTTGACCTGTGATGTCTGTCTCTATGTCATCTACATGTATATCTCATACACATTTACAGGCATTTCGTTGTTGACCTGTAATGTCTGTCTCTATTTCATCTACATGTATATCTCATACGCATTAACATGCATCTTGTTGTTGACCTGTAATGTCTATCTCTATGTCATCTACATGTATATCCCATACACATTTACATGCATCTCGTTGTTGACCTGTAATGTATGTCTCTATGTCATCTACATGTATATCTCATACACATTTACATGCATCTCGTTGTTGACCTGTTATGTCTGTATCTTTGTCATCTACATGTATATCTCATACACATTTACAGGCATTTCGTTGTTGACCTGTAATGTCTGTCTCTATGTCATCTACATGTATATCTCATACGCATTTACAGGCATCTCGTTGTTCACCTGTAATGTCCATCTCTATGTCATCTGCATGTATATATCGTATACATTTACATGCATCTCGTTGTTGACCTGTAATGTCTGTCTCTATGTCATCTACATGTATATCTCATACACATTTACAGGCATCTCGTTGTTGACCTGTAATGTCTATCTCTATGTCATCTACATGTATATCTCATACACATTTACATGCATCTCGTTGTTGACCTGTAATGTCTGTATCTATAACATCTACATGTATATCTCATACACATTTACAGGCATCTCGTTGTTGACCTGTAATGTCTGTCTCTATGTCATCTGCATGTATATCTCATACACATTTACATGCATCTCGTTGTTGACCTGTAATGTCTGTCTCTATAACATCTACATGTATATCTCATACACATTTACAGGCATCTCATTGTTGACCTGTAATGTCTGTCTCTATGTCATTTGCATGTATATCTCATACACATTTACATGCATCTCGTTAATGACCTGTAATGTCTGTCTCTATGTCATCTACATGTATATCTCATACACATTTACATGCATCTCGTTGTTGACCTGTAATGTCTGTCTCTATGTCATCTACATGTTTATCTCATACACATTTACATGCATCTCGTTGTTGACCTGTAATGTCTGTCTTTATGTCATCTACATGTATATCTCATACACATTTGCATGCATATCATTGTTGACCTGTAATGTCTGTCTCTATGTCATCTACATGTATATCTCATACACATTGACATGCATATCATTGTTGACCTGTAATGTCTGTCTCTATGTCATCTACATGTATATCTCATACACATTGACAGGCATCTCATTGTTGACCTGTAATGTCTGTCTCTATGTCATCAACATGTATATCTCATACATATTTACATGCATCTCGTTAATGACCTGTAATGTCTGTCTCTGTCATCTACATGTTTTTCTTATACAAATTTACATGTATCTCGTTAATGACCTGTAATGTCTGTCTCTATGTCATCTACATGTATATCTCATACACATTTACAGGCATCTCGTTGTTGACCTGTAATGTCTGTCTCTATGTCATCTACATGTATATCTCATACACATTTACAGGCATCTCGTTGTTGACCTGTAATGTCTGTCTCTATGTCATCAACATGTATATCTCATACACATTGACAGGCATCTCGTTAATGACCTGTAATGTCTGTCTCTATGTCATCTACATGTACATCTCATGCGCATTTACATGCATCTCGTTGTTGACCTGTAATGTCTGTCTCTATGTCATCTACATGTATATATCGTACACATTTACATGCATCTGGTTGTTGTCCTGTAATGTCTGTCTCTATGTCATCTACATGTATATATTGTATACATTTACATGCATCTCGTTGTTGACCTGTAATGTCTGTCTCTATGTCATCTACATGTATATCTCATATAGATTTACAGGCATCTCGTTGTTGACCTGTAATGTCTGTCTCTATGTCATCTACATGTATATCTCATACACATTTACAGGCATCTCGTTAATGACCTGTAATGTCTGTCTGTATGTCATCTACATGTATATCTCATGCACATTTATATGCATTTCGTTGTTGACCTGTAATGTCTGTCTCTATGTCATCTACATGTATATCTTATACACATTTACAGGCATCTCGTTGTTGACCTGTTATGTCTGTCTCTATGTCATCTACATGTTTATCTCATACACATTTACATGCATCTCGTTAATGACCTGTAATGTCTGTCTCTATGTCATCTACATGTATATCTCATACACATTTACATGAATCTCGTTGTTGTTCTGTGATGTCTGTCTCTATTTCATCTACATGTATATCTCATACACATTTACATGCATCTCGTTGTTGACCTGTAATGCATGTCTCTGTAACATCTACATGTATATCTCATACATATTTACATGCATCTCGTTGTTGACCTGTAATGCATGTCTCTGTAACATCTTCATGTATATCTCATACACATGTACATGCATCTCGTTGTTGACCTGTAATGTCTGTCTCTATGTCATCTACATGTATATATCGTACACATTTACATGCATCTTGTTGTTGACCTGTGATGTCTGTCTCTATATCTTCTACATGTATATCTCATACACATTTACATGCATCTCGTTGTTGACCTGTAATGTCTGTCTCTATTTCATCTACATGTATATCTCATACGCATTTACATGCATCTCGTTGTTGACCTGTAATGTCTATCTCTATGTCATCTACATGTATATCTCATACATATTTACATGCATCTCGTTACTGACCTGTAATGTCTGTCTCTATGTCATCTACATGTATATCTCATACACATTTACATGCATCTCGTTGTTGACCTGTAATGTCTGTCTCTATGTCATCTACATGTATATCTCATACACATTAACATGCATCTCGTTGTTGACCTATAATGTCTGTCTCTATGTCATCTACATGTATATCTCATACGCATTTACAGGCATCTCGTTGTTGACCTGTAATGTCTGTCTCTATGTAATCTACATGTATATCTCATACGCATTTACAGGCATTTCGTTGTTGACCTGTAATGTCTGTCTCTATGTCATCTGCATGTATATATCGTATACATTTACAGGTATCTCGTTGTTGACCTGTAATGTCTGTATCTATGTCATCTACATGTATATCTTATACACATTTACATGCATCTCATTGTTGACCTGTAATGTCTGTCTCTATGTCATCTACATGTATATCTCATACACATTTACATGCATCTCGTTGTTGACCTGTAATTTCTGTCTCTTTGTCATCTACATGACATTTGTATATATCGTACAGATTTACATGCATCTTGTTGTTGACCTGTGATGTCTGTCTCTATGTCATCTACATGTATATCTCATACACATTTACAGGCATCTCGTTGTTGACCTGTAATGTCTGTCTCTATTTCATCTACATGTATATCTCATACGCATTAACATGCATCTTGTTGTTGACCTGTAATGTCTATCTCTATGTCATCTACATGTATATCCCATACACATTGACATGCATCTCGTTGTTGACCTGTAATGTATGTCACTATGTCATCTACATGTATATCTCATACACATTTACATGCATCTCGTTGTTGACCTGTAATGTCTGTATCTTTGTCATCTACATGTATATCTCATACACATTTACATGCATCTCATTGTTGACCTGTACTGTCTGTCTCTATGTCATCTACATGTATATCTCATACGCATTTACAGGCATCTCGTTGTTGACCTGTAATGTCTGTCTCTATGTCATCTACATGTATATCTCATACACATTTACAGGCATTTCGTTGTTGACCTGTAATGTCTGTCTCTATGTCATCTACATGTATATCTCATACGCATTTACAGGCATCTCGTTGTTGTTCTGTGATGTCTGTCTCTATTTCATCTACATGTATATCTCATACACATTTACATGCATCTCGTTGTTGACCTGTAATGCATGTCTCTGTAACATCTACATGTATATCTCATACATATTTACATGCATCTCGTTGTTGACCTGTAATGCATGTCTCTGTAACATCTTCATGTATATCTCATACACATGTACATGCATCTCGTTGTTGACCTGTAATGTCTGTCTCTATGTCATCTACATGTATATATCGTACACATTTACATGCATCTTGTTGTTGACCTGTGATGTCTGTCTCTTTATCTTCTACATGTATATCTCATACACATTTACATGCATCTCGTTGTTGACCTGTAATGTCTGTCTCTATTTCATCTACATGTATATCTCATACGCATTTACATGCATCTCGTTGTTGACCTGTAATGTCTATCTCTATGTCATCTACATGTATATCTCATACATATTTACATGCATCTCGTTACTGACCTGTAATGTCTGTCTCTATGTCATCTACATGTATATCTCATACACATTTACATGCATCTCGTTGTTGACCTGTAATGTCTGTCTCTATGTCATCTACATGTATATCTCATACACATTAACATGCATCTCGTTGTTGACCTATAATGTCTGTCTCTATGTCATCTACATGTATATCTCATACGCATTTACAGGCATCTCGTTGTTGACCTGTAATGTCTGTCTCTATGTAATCTACATGTATATCTCATACGCATTGACAGGCATTTCGTTGTTGACCTGTAATGTCTGTCTCTATGTCATCTGCATGTATATATCGTATACATTTACAGGTATCTCGTTGTTGACCTGTAATGTCTGTATCTATGTCATATACATGTATATCTTATACACATTTACATGCATCTTATTGTTGACCTGTAATGTCTGTCTCTATGTCATCTACATGTATATCTCATACACATTTACATGCATCTCGTTGTTGACCTGTAATGTCTGTCTCTTTGTCATCTACATGACATTTGTATATATCGTACAGATTTACATGCATCTTGTTGTTGACCTGTGATGTCTGTCTCTATGTCATCTACATGTATATCTCATACACATTTACAGGCATCTCGTTGTTGACCTGTAATGTCTGTCTCTATTTCATCTACATGTATATCTCATACGCATTAACATGCATCTTGTTGTTGACCTGTTATGTCTATCTCTATGTCATCTACATGTATATCCCATACACATTGACATGCATCTCGTTGTTGACCTGAAATGTATGTCTCTATGTCATCTACATGTATATCTCATACACATTTACATGCATCTCGTTGTTGACCTGTAATGTCTGTATCTTTGTCATCTACATGTATATCTCATACACATTTACATGCATCTCATTGTTGACCTGTACTGTCTGTCTCTATGTCATCTACATGTATATCTCATACGCATTTACAGGCATCTCGTTGTTGACCTGTAATGTCTGTCTCTATGTCATCTACATGTATATCTCATACACATTTACAGGCATTTCGTTGTTGACCTGTAATGTCTGTCTCTATGTCATCTACATGTATATCTCATACGCATTTACAGGCATCTCGTTGTTGACCTGTAATGTCTGTCTCTATGTCATCTACATGTATATCTCATACGCATTTACAGGCATCTCGTTGTTGACCTGTAATGTCTGTCTCTATGTCATCTGCATGTATATATCGTATACATTTACAGGCATCTCGTTGTTGACCTGTAATGTCTGTCTCTATGTCATCTACATGTATATCTCATACACATTTACAGGCATCTCGTTGTTGACCTGTAATGTCTATCTCTATGTCATCTACATGTATATCTCATACACATTTACAGGCATCTCGTTGTTGACCTGTAATGTCTGTATCTATAACATCTACATGTATATCTCATACACATTTACAGGCATCTCGTTGTTGACCTGTAATGTCTGTCTCTATGTCATCTGCATGTATATCTCATACACATTTACATGCATCTCGTTGTTGACCTGTAATGTCTGTCTCTATAACATCTACATGTATATCTCATACACATTTACAGGCATCTCATTGTTGACCTGTAATGTCTGTCTCTATGTCATCTGCATGTATATCTCATACACATTTACATGCATCTCGTTGTTGACCTGTAATGTCTGTCTCTATAACATCTACATGTATATCTCATACACATTTACATGCATCTCATTGTTGACCTGTAATGTCTGTCTCTATAACATCTACATGTATATCTCATACACATGTAATTGCAGATAAAAAGCATCAATTTGTATGTTATGCTTGATGCTTACCTTTACGCGATCCTTTTACTAAGTGAAAATTTGTGATTGCCTAATGAACTTTGCAGCAAGTTGGATAAGATGTTGTTTTATGTGTGAACTGGAATGAATGGAATAATTTTCAAATGCCAAGAAAGAAATGTACATTACAATATTGTTATCCCCAACAAGAGTTCCCTTTATAAGTCATAGTTGAATTACATCAGCTGTGTAAAACATGCCTATATATTTTACACTTGCATTCATTTTACAGTTTGGGCTGTTTCTTTATTTATTTAGGTAAAATAGTAACATACATATACATATGGTTCCTGGTGTTGAGTACATCTTTATAGTGTAATGTAGCACACTTTTCTACATGAAAAGAGATTCAGGTTCAAGTCCTGGTGAAGACCTCAACACTAACAACCATTGTACAAAACAAACACTTAATTCTGTCAGCCAGAACTGTAACATGAATGATATTTATATTGTATAATACATACTTCACAGACATTGAACTAGCCTAATGTTTTTCATCAGCTGTCATAAAAACTCCAGGTTGTTCTCATTCCTAAAAAACACACACCCCAACTTACTGATCAAAACATTTATTAAAACATATTTGCATTGCTTGGTAAGAAGCCTCCAACAGATATCCTTAGTTGGGAGTGAACCAACATCTTCCATCTTAAAGATGGATGTACTTCATTGTACTATAAGGATGCATCTTGAAGCTATATTACAGCACTGCACACAGAGTATAAATATAATCCTGTTTTCATTGACTGCTATAATAACATCATTTGTTGAGAAACTTGTTTGAAAATAATTAAAGAGCAATAACACTGCCAAAAGTCAATAGAACTAAATGCAACCCAAAGTTGTTGCAAAACCAATACCATCAAACCTGTCTTAAGCAGCCAGTCAAGGGAAGGAGCAAAAGTGGCCTTTTAAGACAAGTTTTTTTAATTTAAAACAGGTTAATTTACTCTAAAAACAGAAATGAGAAATAGAAAGTATGATTGCTTAAGACAGGTGGTTGCTTAATAAAGGGGACCACTTACATAGGTTTGACTGTACATAAAAAAGCCAGTTTCCACTCAAAATTGATTTGGGTATAAATTTCCCATAGGGCTCCATTGTAACATTATTGTCAACAACACTGTGAAAAATCAAAATCTGCAGCATGTGTCTGGGCTCAAACTCTTGACTGGTTCAAGATCTGCAATTATAAACAAGGTTGACAATGTTAGACTTTTTAAATTCAAATGTTTTGCAGGACATGTCCATTTCCAGAGAAATATTATGCCAATTCATCACCAATACCATTCGACCTATCAAATCTAAAATGACACAGAATTGTCTAGAAATCTGGTATCAGCATCAAATTTTCAGGGGCGATTTCTAAAATATTGACCATTTAACACATATTTCAATGCAATGTTGAGTCCTGAAAATAGAAGAAAAAGGGAACTATATTTTTAATACTACCTCCTTCATTTTGAAGGTCTGGAGTATTCAAGGGAGATAATAGTGGCATGAGTTTTTTGTCTACAAATACACTAGAAGTACCAGAATATGTAATACAATTTAATCCTGACTTAGTAAAACTATTCATGTGTATATCTGCACCGGTTCTGAAATATTCTGGTATTGGTCAATATTCATGCTGTTTCCTGCAAAATAAAGCCATATCAAAATTGCTATACCTGTCACGTGGAGATTGTAATAACTTTGTCATTTGTGGCCCTACAGGTCTAATACTTGCACAAATACATGTTCAAGTGTTGTCTTATCTGAAGGTACAATAATAACCTTATAAATAAATAACAACAAAAAAAAATTAAGTAAAAATCTATGACATTACCACTCCACTATGGATTTTTGGTTAAAAGTTAAATTTTAAGATACAGGTAATAAGGCAACATGAATAATAGCCAACTTGCATTGTTTGATGTCAAAATCAACTGCAACACTTGTTATATCATGTCATCACATCATTTTCTAGAGAGAAAAGGCAAAATTAAGCCTAAATATTATTATACATGCATGCATAATGTCAAACTTCTGTGCATATCTCTTCTCTGAAAAAAAGTACACGAAACTCCGTCATGTACAATTGGTTACCAGTTCTTGGAGTTTACTGACATCAATATTACTATAGAAACAAACATTGTGAAATAAGATATGTGAGTGAAACCACAGACAATTCACATGCTCTGTTATTATTATCATTATATAATAACAAGAAACTGGAGAAATATTTATCTACGGAAGAAAATCAACATAAATCAACAATGAAACAGTAAACCCAATCTGAGAAGGAAAGAAACTACTTTAAACGTGTTTTTTGTGAAAAGTGAGGTAAAAGACAAAGCGATAAATGGTCTAATAATAACAACAAAAAAGGTATCATTAGACTAAACAAGGAGACATTTGACAAGGTAATTACTTTAGATGATAGTGACATGCAGAAGTTTGGGACTATTTAAAGTCAGGTACCAGCTTCTACTATACTGCGACCATGACAGTCTGATAGGAAAAGCGGCAAGAAATGCGACTCTAACAAGTAATGACAGTCAAGCAGAGTTGAACACTTACCGGCTTGTACACCTTGGTAAAACTGAGGACATATTCTTTGACGCATACACCAGCCAGCGCATATAAGGATCGTTTTAAAAAATGTCGAAATTCCTGCCCAGAAGGAAAAAACTTAATAATTATGTTTACTGATATAAATTTTCTCTCCAGATGTATTGCTGTTGCTTGGAATTAACTCTTACAATAGAAATTTAGAAAAATACATTTCTTATAAAAAAAATTGAATGTCAAATAGGCGCTATCCACAGGTAGAGACATGTCCGAACGCTACGGTATCATATATCACATGAAAATTTATCTATAATTCCATATTTTCTTCTTCTAATTTGGTGTTTAATACAGTAATAATTATGGAAAATAAATAAGGTAACACTAGAGCTCCTCTAATGTTGCATGTTGCAAAAAATATATATTTTAATAAATACACCTGTCCATAACTTAGTGTCTCTCCTGTTACCATTATGTAAAAAGAAGGATAACTCCTGATGGCCAAATTGAAGATCTTCCAAAAATGTGAAGTTTTGATGTCAGAGAGGAATTGATGGGAAAAAAAGTGGAAACACAAGTTTTGTATTATTTCCAAGTTGGTCTGCTGGGTTACCTTTGGTAAATGTCTATTTTGTTACCATGTTATTTCTATTATCACATTTATTGATGTTAATGTCCATGAATCAATATTGTTGCAAAAATTAACAGAAATGATCAACATAATCTCCATATCATTCCTTGATACCAAAATACAATATCATGTCCACATGTGTGATTGTTACCATACTGTTAACGTCTCTTCCGTTACCCCTCAAAAAGTAACAGCACTGATGCATTTAGTAACAGCAGAGATTTTGGGAAATGTTTAATGTAACCATGAATGAAGCGATAAATAATACAGAAAGAAATGTACAGTTTAAGACTGATAACTGATTGTGCTAACTAAAATAACCATAAAATGGATCATGTTACAGTTATTATTAAATGTTTTCGAATGTATATTCTTGAAAGTAACAGCTGGTAAATAAAAAGTAACAGCAGGTAAATATTTGGTATATTTTGATATGTTAGAAAAATATAAATGCTACACAAAGAGAAAACTCAATACATGTACAAGAACATGTTTAAAAGTATATTTTTTAAATTTATTTACAGCAAAGTTCATCCTGTGTCCGAGGAATACTGTCTGATTTCCAGAACAGTAACAGCACTGAAAGATTGTATAACAGCAAGTACATTTGATTGTTTTGGTTTGATTGAGAAATATTCCAAGAAAACTGAAATCAGTATACTGAAATCAGTATAACATGTCCATGAGTCATATATTGGAGCCAAGTAATTTGTGCAATGTGTAAAATTAATCAAAATATATTATCATCTTCAAATTGTCTTATTTATGACAGCAACAGTACGGAATTCTCAGGTAACAACATGGAAATAGTTTACTTAATGTTGAACACTTTACTCTGCTGATATGTCGTTTTACACTTCTAACTTGAGAGGTATATTAATACAAAATGGGTCCAGTGAGGATGTGTATGGTCGCTTATCTAGTTTACAGAAATAATGTAGTAACATTAACTATGCTGACTTAAAGTTAGGAAGAGTTAATCAGTTTATGGAATGAAAGTACAACGATTTCATTATAATCCAACCTCTTCATTTCTTTAATATAGAAAAGTTTTGAAAACAGTGCAGGACAAGTTCCATTTGCACAGAACATGATATTGGAACTTAGTCCTTCAAAAAGATGGAAATATAAAAAAAAAAACATAAGGAGGTGATTGCAATGAATGTTGGAAGCAAACTTTGTTCTCATAGAGATGCTGCAACTTGTAACAAGGTGGGGGGGGGGGGTGGGGGGGGGGGGGGTGCAGTAAAAATCTGAAGGATAACCAGTCAATAGGTAGAGTGCATTACTTATATTTCTTTTCAATTATTATTCTAAGTTGTAACTTATAATATTCTTCTTTAAAAGAGAAAAATAATAAATGAAAATGAATATATATATTTCAAACTGTATAATAACATAAATGTATGTAATCATGAAATATCTATACTTCACTAAATGCTTGTCTCTGGCCAACACAACGACTTAATTTGAAATGCACGTTAACACTGTAAGCCAAAGAAATTTCATTTTACAAGATTAAATGAAACACTCGCATTATATCTTTTTCTGTTGAGGAACGCAGAGAGGCGAAACTAGCTATGGAGGCAATTTTAAACAGTGATTCGCCAGCAACAATAAACAATATGGTTACCGATGGGGACAGCAACACATTCAAGGGAGCAAATGAAGCACAAATGGCCATGTGTGGGAAGCCGATGCAAAGAATGGCAGACGTTGTTCACCTAACAAAAACAATGAAAAACAATATAACTCACACAGTATTTTCTCCCAAAATGTTTCCCGCTCGCACAAAACGAGATTGCACCTATATACAAAGAAGGTTTGCGAAAGATGTCTGTCACAGAGTTCAATGTGAAATCAAGAATTTGCAAAAGAAATTTGGTAACACTAATTTGTCTCTACTGCAGGAAAAGTGTGAGAATGTGAAAACAGCCTCTGTTATTCTGGTAAACGTAAGGAAACATGTCCCAAATTTTCAACGTGTTGTCATGGCAAGCCACCAGTCTTCATGTGGAAAAAACAGTTTATGCCAAAATGCAAGCCTTTCATAATTCAGGGTGAGAATAGAATAAAATTTCTTCAATAATTGGACGGGGCCTGGGAAAACACATGAAAAGCGGCAGGCACCAATTAGCTTGAGGCATTACACCGTGGAATCAATGCATCAAATCCAAAAGATGAAACATACCGCCGTAATGCCAAATCCAGAAAATTTAGTGCTGCAGCTTGTTTAGACGGCCGGGCAAATTCATCGATATAAAAAATTAAGGCAGTAGGAGCACAGTTCCCATCAAATTCCAAAGTTTTGCGCTCACTAAAAAAAATTCAGGACAAGAATATTTACGACAAAATGTACCAGAGCTTGCTGGCTTACAAAAAAGCATGTTTCATACAAAAAGTAGTCAAATTTCAACAATATGATGCTGACCAACAGCACAAAACATATTCACCTGAACTTCTTGACATGTAATTGAGGCTAAAACTTGTAGTTTGGCATAACCTGTTTTTAGGGAGGGGGTGGGGTATGAAATAAGCATAAAACATCATAAAAGTAGAACAAATACACATATTTGTGGTTGAACTCACCTGAAGCATGCAGTCTGGATACTGTTTATGTCCTAGACAATGCTTTGGTATTGTGTGAAGGCATTTCTATCTCTCCATGTTTACAAAATGTGGTTCCAGGCTCAGATGGTCAAACCGCAAACAGAGGCTGTTGTGACATCTTGGCTCTGTGGCAACTCAGAAACACATTTTACACACATATAGAGTGCTCTGTGAGCCAATATGTTCTTTTGTCTGGTAGAAAAAATGACTGTCGCCCATACTCGATGACTTTATCAGCACACACATGTCTGTTTAGTCCCAAATCTCTATAATTATAAAGCATACATTCTGTATACTTTGTCCTGCTGTAGTCAATTTGACACTGCATACATTCTGTATACTTTGTCCTGCTGTAGTCAATTTGACACTGTAAAATCATTAAATACTTGTTAAAATCCATTTGTAAGCTTCAAAATCCACTTCTGCATGTTAAAACACGCATGTTTGATAAATTAAACAATCCTCATCAAACAAACGCACAATGACACAGTGTCTTCTGCTTCTTGTTTCTTGAACGTCTCGCATACCAATTAATTTGCACTGTACTACATATAGAGACATGCACTTCTGGAACACTGAACACATTACTGATGGTTCTAAAAGCACTTTGTTTCCATAGATGTTCATCTGTTGCTCCAAATATGCAGAAAAAAACATGGGGTTGACCAGGTTGCTTTTTCACAATATCCATGGTTTGAGGACACCCCTTCATTTTTGACAATTCTGTTCAATTTTTGCAGTGTATCACTACGCATCTTCAAACTGTTATATCTTCATCAAACAGCAACCAGTGTCAGCCAAACTTGGTACAACTCATGACAATATTCCAGTCTTCTCATCTGTAGAAAAAAACATGAGCAATTAAAGCATTTTCAAAAATACTATGCCAAACCAAATTACACAGCTCTAATAATCTTGCTACCGTCATGTAGGGGAGGTAATTCTTCAGTCAGACCTTAAGCATCTTCGGTACATTAAACGTACCTTTAAGCTAAAAAGCATTGGCAGGTATTGAAAATACTTCCAAAACAATGAAGGTTTTAAATATGGTCAATCATTCACACTTGCTCGATTTATTTCAACAACGAATTTAATCTTAAAAATGGTAATAGAGATGCATTCAAAAGTTCAGATTTTAGTTCTTGAAATGTTACAGAGGAGATACAGAAACTTTTTATGATTATAATATTTTTTTTACATGACATTAGAATGATGAAAAACAAGGCATTTCATACTTGAGAATCTTCTATTAGTTTGGTAGTAGAACGAAAATACGCCACTTGTCTTAAGCAGCCACTTATTATTGCCATGTATATGATTTCATAGCAAAGCAATCTGTGTTAAGCAGCAACCTTTCTTAAAAGGCCCCTTGTGCTCCATCCCTTGACTGGCTGCTTAAGACAGGTTTGTATATATTAATACTACAGTAACTGCATCAAAAAGATGTTATGCAGTATACAAGTTACAAGCATTCTCATGAATTGAAAATTGCGCGACACAGTTTAAGAAATGACGTGAAGAAAACTGATGAAACACAATTGATATGTACATGAATACACACTGTTGGGGTCTCAGGGAACGAAGAAGAACTACATGGGCTGTCATAGGTTGGCAACAGTTTTCTTCTAACATCAACTCAACTATTACACTGCCATTCACATTTAGAAAATAACTATAAATATATAAAAATATAATTGTATACATTAGAAAATTAGGTTCTATTACAGTAATACATCCATAATACATTCAAGTATCATGGGACCTGGTGTTCCAAAAACTGCAGGCATAACAGCTGAACATAGCTAGGGACTTAAATCCTGAAAACAAAAACACACAAAATAATTTACAACTACCAATTTAAGCCAGTGGGTGTCATTTGTAAATCTGAAACTGTAAAAGCAATCATCAGAAAAACTTTAAAGATGTTCCTGGCTGGTTCTATTCACTAACTGTGGTTTGCAAGAATGCACATTAACTCTGACAATAATAATCTAGTTTGTCCGAGATATTATGGTTGTTCAACTAATAAATATGCAGGTTTGTTGAAGAACCAATGAAAAATGCATGTGCCAGAATGCAGACAAGCAAAAGCTTACAAATGGACAATGGACACAGGGTTATCGGAATAGCTCACCTTGGGTTTTGCTCAGGTGACGGACGCACACGAGTCATGTGTAAATCCATGTGCATTTTTTTTTACCAATTTTTTTATCCCATCTTACAGTCATTCTTGTCAATGTGAAGGAAACAATTACACTGCAGAGAATTCTGAGTCAACCTTGCTATTATCTTTAAACAAGACAATAGATAAAATAAATAATAAACATAATGAACATGCAGAATGTCATCCAAAAGATAAAAATGTTATCATACCTGTTCTCAGGTCTCAACATAGAATCCAGCGAGATCTCAAGAGTTGAAAAGGCTGTCACCCAATCCTGGCTACACATTTCATGCAGAAAGTACCTTTCTTTAAATACAACTCACTTGGCATATATATATACACATGTATATGTATTATCAAACCTATCTAAGTGATCACCTTTGGTACTCAATTGTAGCTGCATTATGCCAATAATTAGAATGTAGGAGCCTAGTCTGGTTAGCTCAGTCGGTAGCACATCTGACTAACTATCTGGGGTTGTGTGTTTGAATCCCTGTCCTGCCAGTCCCCATGACTATCGATAGATGACATTTGTCTCATTGTCGTTTGTCCATTATATCACTATGCACCCTGGAACTTTTTCACATTTCTAGAATTACTAGATTGAAAAAAAGAAAGAAAAATGAGTGACATGAATTGGAATCCAGACCTCCAGTATTAAAAACTAACTCCACAGATGTCCCCTCCAAAAACAAGCTCTTAAGGTACTTTACAGCGGTCCCATCTGATTTTTTGACATCTGGCATTATTTATCAAAAATCTGTACAATTGATCTCTGAAGTCTCAACTTTCATATAAGCTTTGTTTTATTTAATACAGTACTGCATTTTCCCATCAACAGCGCCTCTTGATGGTACTTATTTTTCAGACGATTTTCGCAGATTTTCCTTTTTAAAATAATCAATATTAAATTTTATTCAATTTTTTTTTAATAACATTATTAAATTATTTATTTTATTTCCTGTAATAAGATTATAACTTTCATGCAGATAAAATATAATTTGTGTTAACTTTAAAGCAACATATCCACGTTTAAACTTTTTTAAAAAGTTTTTCAATTGAGTTGTGAGCACATTTCCCATACATAAATATATGGTCAGTGAGTTGTATATGTGCTAACAAACACTATCCAGAACGCTTTAGAATTATAAAAAAAGATGTCCAAATTATAAAGCGTGACAAACGCTTTATAAATTATTTTTAAATTGCCTAGGATTCCAACTTGGCTTCAAATTGAATTATGCGAGTCGTATTAAAAAACTTCACGTTTTTGTGCGTAGTGTACTTAACCTGCCTTGAAAGTCATTTTGACAATTTTTTTTGACTCGGGTGAGTTACACGCTTGTTTTATAAAGTGTTAGCCATGCATTATAATTTGGGTGTCACTTTGTTCAGGATTGTGTTTATATGCTCATATACAGCTAATTGATCATATGTTTGTATGAGAAATGTGCTCATAACTCAATTAATTTTTTTTTTTTAAAAGTTCAAACATGGATGTGTTGCTTTAAGTCTAATAATTTCACTGGGGTTAATATAAACATGGGTTTAAAAACAAAAAATTAGAACATTCACGTCTGAATGCGCATAAAAGCTCCCAGGTACAAGATCATGAATTTCACATATGTTAAAATTATTAACATCACTAAAATATGAACAAATAAAAAGAGGGCGTGTTCACGCTAGTTTTCTCATGAATTTGAATTTAAATAAAAATCAAACACTTAAAAAACATGACGTTTGCTTGTGATTTGTCCGAAATACAAACATCGTGTGTTTTAAGGACTTAAGTTTTAATTTGAATTCGAACTTATGAAAAAAAAACTAGCGTGAACACCCCCTCTTTTTATTTGTTCATATTTCGATGTAGTCTGAAACAGTCCTAATATTTCCATACAACAGCAAAAATTCAAAGGCTGCATTACATCAATATTTACAATAGTTAGTGTATGACTTCTCAGAAATACCTATTCCGTTTTAAAATACTTTAAAATCATTTTAAGACTTTATTAGTTTAAGACTCACTTTTCCATCTTCATAGTTTGTGAAAGTGTGCTATTTCTGCTGCTCTGAACTATCAATAAATTTTATTATCAATCTGATAAGAACAACAGTCAGTCCAAAGTATCTGACAAACTTTATGAAATAAATTTCTCCGATGAGCTGAGCTTGAACCCCCACCCTTAACGGTAAAAATTGATCCCTTTCTGGTTGGATACTATATAGGAAAAATGGTTGTGATTTACTCCAATATTTTTGTGAATTTGAACATTTTATTAAGAAAAAAAAAGAAAGATATATTAAACAAGAGGCCCAAGCTGAGGACGCTCTACTGACTCATAGTGGCCATAGCACTTTTTGAAATTCTACTATGCAATAGAAACTTCGGCAATCTTGAATTTTAGATAGAAAAATTAAATCTTTTGTATAGTCTCCTATGCAATAGAAACATCCATGTGAAATTTCAATTTAATTGGCCTAGTGGTTTCAGAATAAATGAAAAAAGAGAGAGAATTTTCTGTTTTCCCATAGTATCCCTATGTAAAATTCTAAGTCCCTTACAGGGCCCCTATATATTTTAGCCTCTAAATTTTTATCTGCAATCAAACCCCTACACTTAGGGATAATTTATATCAAATATGTACAAATCTGACATACCTGTTCTGAAGAAAACAATTTTACTAATTCCCAATTTATACCCTTTTGGGGCCCCTCCTGACCCCTTAAGACATAGGAACCCAGTCATTTTTAGAAATCTTAACCTCCTTCACTTAACAATGCTTCTGTGAAAATATAGGCAAAATCATTTCCATTCAAAAAAAAAAAAAAAAAAATATTATAATGACATGTGTCCCCTTATTGAACCCTCGGGGCGAGGTCATATTTAACCCTAGGGACACCATTTGAACAAATCTAACAGAACTGTAGTTGGTTATCATTTCTACATAAACATTTTGAAAATCTGTCGGGCTGTTCATGAGAAGAAGATTTTTTAAGTTTTCGACTATTTTTAGTAACGGCGGCCATCTTGAATTTCAGATAAAAAAAAAATCTTCTGTATAGTCGTCTATGCAATAGAAACACCCATGTGAAGTTTCAGTTTAATTGGCCTAGTGGTTTCAGAGAAAGTGCTGCTAATAGACGACAGACGATGGACGACAGACAACACGCCATCACATAAGCACTTCTGGCCTTTGGCCAGTAGAGCTAAAAATGGGTTTCAAACCAAATGCATGACAGGTCAAAATGTGAAGGGGGCTGGTGGCGGTGTGGAGTCTAAACAAGGGGTAGGGGGGACAAAGTATATGCTGCCCATGCCACCCCCATCATCCTGAAATTAATAATTATCCAATAGTTTTTAATGTGTTTGATGGATGCACACATTTGGTAAAAAGGTATGAATGTCTTGTTTACCTTGCTTGCATCTGTGGATGATTGTAAAGGAGAAATTTTGAAGCAAATTGTCAAACTACTTTGTGGTACAGCTCCAGGGAAGAGGTCTGCTGGGCTGGCAAAAGCTTCCCTACATCTTTCAGAAGTACCTTTGTTTTTTACTATTTGTCGTAGTTCTTCGTATGGCTTGAACAAAGCAATGACATTTTATATTCTTTTTACAAATAGCAAAGTCACACTAGTTTTGAAATGATTACTTTTTAAAAACATTATCCATCTGAGACTGATAAAAATAAAATTTAAGTCATCATACGAGTATGTGATGAGAAATATGTGAAATAAAATACTTTTACGCACTTTACAAAGTTAGACCCCTTTCCAAAATAGAAACAAAACTATTTTTTTTTATCAATTCGTATTTCACATGTATCATGTAGACATATAACTTACAGAAATAGAATTAAGTGAAGTTTTATCAAAATTCTGGCGTGTCACTTTAATATTTGATACAGTACTAAGCCTTGGTAGTGACAAATTTACTGTATTAATTACATCAAAATGTGTTTTATTGAACATAAAACGGTCCAAGTGCACTAAAAAAAACATATTCCACAAGGCCCAAGAAGACCTGAACACTCCACTGGCAACAGATGCTACATGTAAAATATCTCAGGTCCAGGCCTTGAACTTTCAGAGAATATGATTCTTAAAACTTTGCTTAAAATGTGCTTATAAGTTCAAGAACTTGTCCGAGATCTTGTGGTTAAATAACTGCTGTGCAAGTTTGGTTAAGATTCAATGAAAAATGAAGGTGCCATCGCATCTACAAGAAAAAGGTTCACAGACAGACAACTGACAATTTACCATGACATATTAAGTCCTACTGGCCTTTGGTCAATAGAGCTAAAAATGAAGGTGCTGTTGTGTGTACAAGAAAAGGTTTAACAGACAGATGGAAGACAGACAATTGGGAATGTTATCATTTACTTGTGGAGGTATGGTATGCTTGATTACTGTATAGCCTTCCATGATCCCAAGAAACAGTGGTTAGGTAAACTGATCATCTTGTAGCACTTGATGGCATCAATATGATACTAAATATTCAATAAATCAATCAATCTTTGGAAATCTTGATATAAGTGTAAAACTCATTGCTTAAATTGATACATGTGAAACAACTTTGATGCATATCAACCAAATTTTTATGTGTCTGTCATATATGCAAAAATCTTATTTGAGGCCTGTAAGTTGTAATAACTTGTTACACAAGTAATGTTGAATGAATAAGTTTAAATTAATCTATTTTAACTCAACTGCAAAGTAAGCTCAAAGTTATATGAACCACTCTCGAGTAGGCTTCAAGGTTAGATCTGGTATGAGTTGGTAATTTTGAGAGTCCAGGTGAAACTGGGATCAAATTCTCATTATCTAATGAGAGCGGCCTACACTCTATTCAGTCAACTATTGTCAAACTTTAAATGAAGTAATGATCTAAATTGATACTCACAATATTCTCTTGCCTTGCATGTGTTTTGATATAAAAGTTTATTAACAGGGCCCTGTTATCTCGGCTTGTAGTGCATCAGACTATTAATCAAGGAGTCGTGAGTTTGAATCCCAGCCCAGCCAAGTCTCCGTCATTTTTTTATCACCATTGATTAAGTTCGAAAGTTATCAGTTACTTGCTGAGATATGTGTATGCTCGAGTCCTCAAATTAAATTTTCTGTACCTTTGCAACGTGCCAAACATCAAACCAATGGACAATCTCTGAGTGCTCCTCACTCATACACTTCCTAACCTGCACATGTCGGTCTGTGACAAGTGAAATGGTAATACACATTTCTTCCATATTCAACAAACATCTCTTTAGGCTTCCCAACTCCATCCAAAATGAATCACTTCATTGCTCTGAAATACAGACATTTTGTTATCAAATTAATATTGGACATCCAACACTCAATAGAGAATAAAAACATTGATTAGTTATTTTTTTTAAATTCTTCTCTCAATAATGACAAAGATAATAGAAAAACAAGAAATGTCACTGTTAAGTGTCACATGCCCCCAAAATGGTCTGTGAAAAAATAACAATATATGAATATAATAGGTAGAGATGTATCAATGAATATCAAGAGTAATGGACTAATGTTTCAGACTAGACATGCAATTTCATGTTTTTTTTACATTAAAGCATGACCTTGACCTTTGTGTAACCTTGACCTTGACATCTGATTTAATGGTCTCGGTATTTCAACAGTTAAATGCAGGTGAAAAATTATCATAACATGCTTATCACTTGTGTCAAGCTACATGTATTTTAAAATCCTTAAATGTAAGTGACAGGTCAATTGTTGATCATTTGATAAATTGAGCCAAGTGTTTTTGAAATCCATCCATGTATGATAAAATTAAAGGACAGACTTGAAATCTCAAACAAATTCAAAGTGTTGTCATACATACTCAAAGTGTGACCGTGTCTAAGTTTTACTTATGACACGTCGTCATGTCATATTGATAAATTGAACAAGTTAAAGACAAAGTCACAGACCAGACACGCAATATCAAACAAATTGAAATGGTGATCTTGACCTTTGAGGAAAGGTTCTGGGTCTTACATGTGACACTTAATTATGTCATGTTTATCAACTCAGATCCAAGTGTTTTTAAAATATATCCATAGATGACAAAGTTATAGATCAGACAAGAAATCTCACACAGACTGAAAGTGTTGTCAAACAAACTCAAAGTGTGACCTTGACCTTTGAGATATGCATGTGGGTCCTACATGTGACACTTTGTAATGTCATGCTGATGAATTGAGCCAAGTGTTTTTGAAATTTATGCATAGGTGACAAAGTTTCAGACCAGACACGAAATCCCAATCAGACTGAAAGTGTCATCAACCAAAGTTAAATTGTGACCGTGACCTTTGAAGTGGGATTCTGGGTGTAATGCGCGACACATTGTCATGTTATGTTGGTAATTTGTAGCTAGTATTAACAAAATCCTTCTATGCATGACAAAGTTACAGGCCAGACACTAAATCTCAAACAGACTGAAAGTGTTGTCAAACAAACTCAAAGTGTGACCTTGACCTTTGAGGTATGGGTCTTAATCGCGACATGTTGTCATGTTATGTTGATTATTTGTAGCAAGTATTTATAAAACCAATCTATGCATGACAAAGTTACAGACCGGACACGAAATCTCACACAAACTCAAAGTATTGTCAAACAAACTGAAATTGTGACCTTAACCTTTGAGGTATGGTTGTGGGTCTTACACGCGACATGTCATGATGTTATGTTGATCGTTTGTAGCAAGTATCATTAAAATTCATCTATGCATGACAAAGTTACAGGCTGGACACGAAATCTCACACAAATTCAAAGTGTTGTCAAACAAACTCAAATTATGACCTTGACCTTTGAAGTACTGGTAAGGGTTTTACTCGGGACACATCATCTCATTATGTTGATCATTTGTAGCAAGTATCATTAAAATTAATCTATGCAAGACAAAGTTACAGACTGGACATGAAATCTCACACAAATTCAAGGTGTTGTCAAACAAACTCAAATCTCAATTCTAAACTTTTTTTGATTTAACATATAAATACCATATTTTAGCCTTTAAAACCAAAGATAAAGAGAAAATCTTTATATTTTAACCAAAGTAAGCCCCTGAACACAAAATGCAAAATGATAGACACCCTTGAAAAATCGAATAGTATTTCTTTTACTTTGTAAATCTAGCTACTGAATAAGACAACTAAATAAACCCACTTCATGCGAGCTATCTAAATGTTTTTACAAATATTATTTTACTGCTTCAGAAACGCCAATAATAGTCGCTTTACTGCACTTTAGCCATGAGGTACACCAATTTTAGAAAGGGTTATAAAATTTGGAAATTGAGCTATATATCAGAAATACCAGGTCCGGTTCTGACCCCCTGTTCAGATCCAGATGTGACTTGGTGAATCAGATATAAAAACCAACCTGCTACAAGACCCCAACCCACCTCCAAGCAACAGATGCAAGAAGGAGCATAAAACAATTAAACACCAATCATCAATTAAACTTAATAATTAAATGTCCTCTATAATCACAATAATGAGTTACAAATCACGTAAGTACACGTTTTGTAATAATTCTCTACAATTATCAATGATTAAAGATACACCCCAATCTTCACACATGGAGCCTACCCATGCAAGTAATGCTGTTTTGTTATAATTCATACTAACTATCAATTACCGGCTGGCATTGCCATAAATAAGTGTTAGACAACCAGCTCACCAAATGAAAATTAAATGAAGTGTGAATTCCTATTGATTAAATTTTCTCATTTGGCGGGCCACCCCACATACGGAGAATGAAACGGTAAATGTTGAGGACATTGATTAACATTTGAATGTAAAGGTTTGCATTTTTCAAAGTCTTGTAACCAAGTCTTCAGTCAATGAGTGAACATTGGGCAGTCATCCTTTATCTAAATCAAGATGTAATTTAACAGCACCCCAAGTTTGGAGAATGCTATCCAAACCATGTTGTAAACTTAGGATATTGTTAAAACTAGAATTGTTGGAATTTTAAATGTTGCTTTTTTTCATATATAATAGATAATGATTAATAATGCCTGATCTGTCAATTAAGGCTATCATAATTTTTATTGACAAAGGATAAAGGTTTTCAGTCACTCTTTATTAGAACGACTGATTACCTATTGAAAAGCCCACTACCAGAGTTATCTATTATTATGTTTCTAAGAAGTAAACATTATCCATGGTACAAAGGATTGTATTTAATAGGTTCTATTCCAGAAGTCAAATGAAAACTGTAACTTCTGTCTGATTGGTTACGTGAGCTTAAACACTGCAAATCTTCAAGACAGTTTTCCAGTGGTTAACATCTTCCAAAGATCCTCTGCATACATTTTAATAGTAAAAAAGGGCATGCAATTCTGCAATTAAATCTTGTGAGTATATCTACTCCAGCTTAATTCCACTTTTGAATTTGCTTCAGATAAATTAACAGCAAAACTTGCAATCATGTCAAAGCTCTTTCTGAGACAAGAAAAGGGGGGGGGGGGGGGGGGGGTGGAACGAAAGGCCAAATGAATATCACTGTACCTCTGTAGTTAATTATTATTGCTTAATATTTGTCACATGATCCTTTTAGATGTATCAATTCTGCACAATGTTACCCAATCTGAAAAGGGGACAATATTGTCTACAATTTAGAATCACACAAACATTCTGAAACCTAGCATGGTCAGCTATGTAATTTGTTTGACGGCAATGTTTTGAAAACTGAAAGAAGTGTTATGGAGACATAAACTATATCTGATTCAGTACGTTTTACTCAGATTGTCAAGATCATCATCATCACCACAACAGATGGACAAGAGCAAAACTCTATACCTTGTCTCCGTTTTATTACTGGGCCCAGTTAGTTCAGTTGGTAATATATCCGACATCTCTGGGATGATCAGCCATGAACGTTGATCATTTTTTTCTCTTTTTTTTAAATGGAGTTTAACACATTTCAGGTTTAATATGGCATACTTGTATCCAGTTTTATTGGTGGAGGAAGACCTCAGACTGAGTAGAACCACCGTCCTTCCACACGTAAGTGGCAAACTTTCTCATATAAAGTTTTTGGACCATGCAGGATTTGAACCTCTGACCTTAGTGGCGAGAGGTAAGTGATACTGAGATGGTACATTAGACCACTCAGTCACATGACCCCATATGTTCATCTACGGCCATCACTCAGGGATTTTTTTTCTAGGTTCTAGGGTTATAAAACTCAACAGAGTTCTGTTAAGTGTTTGGTCTGCTAAAACTGCGCTCAGAATATATCAGTTACTTTCCAGAATGTGGATAAATGTTGCAGAAAAATGGCTTACATTATGCTACATCATTAAAACAGGTGTCATTTTCCAGTTGCCTGCTACTCATTATAGTTTTAAAAGTTACATTATACATGGAATTATAGAGCAAGGGAGTGTTTAGAGTGCTTTCACTGCTTATAAATTATTGCTGGTGTGATGGAAACTTCTTCTCTAGCTCACCATTTCCTGAAATGATTAATGCCTCATCTCACACTCAGACTAAAAACTTGAATATTTTCTCCAAGATGTATGTTATATAACTGCACTATTCTTGAAGCTTCTGATTTCATATAAAACTATAATTCTGCCAATTTATGAGAAGGTACCTTCTATCACACTGGTGTTACATCATACTGTGTACTCAGCTTGTCAAATCGTCACAGTGATAATAATTGTTTTACAGTCATTTACTTCACCTTTGATTATCAAAGTACTTGACTCATTAATTAATAAATTACTTGTTTCGTTAATTAACAAATTACTTTGTTTTTAATGTATCCACAGGACACTATAAGTACCTTTTTTTATTTGGTGGGGGGGGGGGGGGGGTGTTCAAGACCTTAAAGAGACAGAGCAAGTAGCATGACATATCATCAGCCATTTTTTTTACTCTTTCACAGTTAAGCAGTTAAGCATCACTTTCAACAATTTCCAGTCATATCACGACGGTGTCTACTTGAGACAGTATTCCGAGCACTGTCACATAGGTATATCATGCCGCAGACACATGGTATGATACCCCACCCAGCCACATTATACAGACACTGGGCCGACCAGACCTAGAACTCTCTCTAAATGTTAGCATCAAGCGAGGAAGTGTAGTTCTATATGAATTACCACACCAGACTCAATAGAAGTACCCGATATTGTCGCCTAAATACATCACAACTAAACTGTGATCAATGGTCTATGTGCGCTCAAATTACAGTGGTACAATGTTATTTTGAATGTTGTTTAACACCATTTTCATCTCATTTCAGGTTATATATGGCATACATGTATCTAGTTTTATTAGTGAAGGAAGGTCTCAGAATGAATCTGAGTAGAACTACTGTCCTTCTACACAGCTAAGCTACATCCATTTCTGGCTAAGTTACATACACTCTTGGCTAAGTTACATCCATTCTTGGCTAAGTTACATCCATTCCTCAGGCTAAGTTACGTCCATTTCTTACTAGTATATAAGTTACATCCATTCCTGGCTAAGTCACATCCATTTCTGACTTAGTTACATCCATTCCTGGCTAAGTTACATCCATTTCTAGCTAAGTTACATACATTTCTGGATAAAAGAATGAAACTCAGCTGTGATAAAAACTTCTTCAAATAAATTATGAGTGACTTATGTTTTATATATCTACTTCCCTGACTTTTGAATGAAAATAATAATGACATAGCTATTTATTTTTCAATTTGGCTCAATAATGATTTCTTCTTTTGTTCAAATGTTTTATAGAAAGAAAGAAAAATCTTCAATAAACACGATGAACAAAATCATTCATCTTCTCTTTGCTTGTGATTCTGCCTCCAAAATCCTATTACTTCATAAATTAATTCATTATCTCACGACATGTGAACTAGCAACTAATAATTAAGCAAACATCCTGGATAAACCACCATTATTCATTGTCTGTTTCCACAAGGGAATGAATTGCACCCTCTGCATAATAATGCAAGTAAAATAATGTATACCTTTCATTTTAAAACAAAGAATTTGCATAAAAAATACTCTTCAAAACAACTAAGTGGCAGAAAATCAAACCTGAACTGTTGAAAATATTTGAAAAGAGAAAGAAATGTCATCTGTTCAGACAAAGCCCTATGTTTGGAAATAAGATTTTTATTTATTTTATTTTAGATGAATTATAAAATTCCTCAGTGGATTATATTTGATTTCAATTACAAATACTGAAGTTATCTTTTCAATATTTTCGACGATAAAATGAAAACAATGATAGTAAATTTCATTGAAATATCAATAAAATTTTAATTTTCAATCATAATCAATGAAATGGCAAACAAACTCGTAGCAGAACCACTTGTGACAATCTTGAAACTTCAATATTCACTAGATGAAATTATATATAATAGTTCACTTGAACCAATAATTAATCTCCATAAAGTCCCTGTGCATGTCACAAAGCTCAGGACATTCTCGTTACACTGAAGTGAGATCAGAACAAGAAACAATAGGCCCATAAAGGACCAGGGGCCTGTTTTATTAACCATCATCAGTTTTAAGATTTTCGTATGATTGATTTGTGACACCTAGGAACGTTTCATTTGTGCAGTATTTTGTAAGTTTAAAAAGAATACTATTTACAAGGTTGGTGAAAGTTTGTAAAACGATGAAAGTGAAACACTAAAATTTTTTAAATTTTATACAAATGTATTAAGAAATTGGAAGAGTTATGAACATTAGTGAAGTGGGCCCCTGGTCCGTTATGGGCCTATTGTTTCCTGTATTGTTTCACCTTCTTCATTTAAAGCATGGAACACAATCATAGGCCCTGTATTACAATTAATACACACGTAATCGCGGGCTCATTATTTAAAGACATTTATAACTGTAGTATCAGCTTGATCCTGTTAAAGCTTAGATATGTTAATGTTTGGATTGTTTGTGTTTTTTTGGTGAAAAGTATCCAAGTGGTTTGTGAATAAAATCATCACCCAATTCTTTTTAAAGAAAAAGCAACCCAATATTCAGTGGTGTAGCTACCTTAAAGCCACCACACCCGGGCTTGCATATATTTTTGTGAATGCATCATTATATCTCCTGGAAATGCCCTCAGAATGCAGGAAATGCATCTTGAAAGTCTTTTTTCTGCTGGGGTATGCCCCGAGACCCTGCTAGAACCTGGTGGACTTGCACATTATTTTTGGGTCAGCTATGTCACTGATAATGCTGTCCTTTCTATCCCTAAAATATCTTCACGACCAAGAATAGTCCAGACTGAATGGAATCAAACAAGACTGTGTTAATTCTATCCAATCAGGTCTGATCTCACCAGTTAAATATCTGATCAAAGATTTAGTTTAAACTTATTTATTTTACAGCGATTGTGAAACAAGTTATTACAACTTAAATTCTGCTTAAAGTCTTCCTTAGTTGAACCATTACTGTGAATATGTGGGAAAATGTCTTGCTCAAGGACAACACACATAGCCATGGCGGAGAATTGAACCCACAATCCTTGTCAAAGATTTCATGTTCATTTACATTCTGAACAAGTTTGGTTACAATTTGGGTGAAAGTTGAAGACCTTATGATGTTTACAACAGAAAAATCAACATTTTTACAATGGTTCAATAATCCTTACTGTTCCTGATTCAATAATGTTTACTGTTTCTGGTTCAATAATGCTTACTAATTCTGGTTCAATAATGCTAACTGTTTCTAGTTCAATAATGCTTACTGTTTCTGGTTCAATAATATTTTCTGTTTCTGGTTAAATAATCATTACTGTTTCTGGTTCAATAATGATTACTGTTTCTGGTTTAATAATGTTTACTGTTTCTAGTTCAATAATCCTAACAGCTTCTGGTTCAATAATGTTTACTGTTTCTGGTTCAATAATGTTGACTGTTTCTGGTTCAATAATGCTTACTGTTTCTGGTTCAAAAATACTAACTGTTTCTAGTTCAATAATATTTTCTGTTTCTGGTTCAATAATCCTCACTGTTTCTGGTTCAATGAGGATAACTGTTTATGGTTTAATAGTATTTTCTGTAATCCTGACTGTTTTTGGTTCAATAATGTTTACTGTTTCTGGTTCAATAATGTTTACTGTTTCTGGTTCAATAATCCTTACTGTTTCTGGTTCAATAATGTTTTTTTGTTTCTGGTTCAATAATGCTAACTGTTTCTGGTTCAATAATGTTTATTGTTTCTGGTTCAATAATCCTTACAGTTTCTGGTTCAATAATGTTTACTGTTTCTGGTTCAATAATGCTTACTGTTTCTGGTTCAATGATGTTAACTGTTTCTGGTTCAATAATGTTTACTGTTTCTGGTTCAATAATGTTTACTGTTTCTGGTTCAATAATCTTTACTGTTTCTGGTTCAGTAATCATCACTGTTTCTGGTTCAATAAGGATAACTGTTTATGGTTCAATAATGATTACTGTTTCTGGTTCAATAATCCTTACTGTTTCTGGTTCAGTAATGTTTACTTTTTCTGGTTCAATAATGATTACTGTTTCTGGTTCAATAATATTTTCTGTTTCTGGTTCAATAATCCTTTCTGTTTCTGGTTTAATAAGGATAACTGTTTATGGTTCAATAATATTTTCTGTTTCTGGTTCAATAATCCTGACTGTTTCTGGTTCAATAATGTTTACTGTTTCTGGTTCAATAATGATAACTGTTTCTGGTTCAGTAATCATTACTGTTTCTGGTTCATTATCCTTACTGTTTCTGGTTCAATAATGATAACTGCATATGGTTCAATAATGCTTCTGTTTCTGGTTCAATAATGATTACTGTTTCTGGTTCAATAATGTTTACTGTCCTGGTTCAATAAATCTTACTGTTTCTGGTTCAATAATGTTTACTGTTTCTGGTTCAATAATGTTTACTGTTTGTGGTTCAATAGTGCTTACTGTTTCTGGTTCAATAATGTTAACTGTTTCGGTTCAATAATGTTTACTGTCTCTGTTTCAATAATGTTTACTGTTTCTGGTTCAATTATGTTTACTGTTTCTGGTTCAATAATGTTTACTGTTTGTGGTTCAATAGTGCTTACTGTTTCTGGTTCAATAATGTTAACTGTTTCGGTTCAATAATGTTTACTGTCTCTGTTTCAATAATGTTTACTGTTTCTGGTTCAATTATGTTTACTGTTTTGTTCAATAATGTTTACTGTTTCTGGTTCAATAATGCTTGTTCAAGAACTCAGACAAACTTTAAACTTATAAATATTCTGACAACGTTTATTCTTGAATGGATAAATATTGAAAGTGCTGCAATGGTTATGTTGTAACTAATAAAACTTTTCAATCAATCAACGGCCAATACTCTACGATAGTAATAAATTATACACAACAAAACTGGTCATGGTCATAAAACAACTAGAAGTCCTGCAGTGTTTTTAAGGCAAAACCAATATTTTTCAATCAATTCATGAACTTATCTGAGTGTTTATGGCCATAAACCTTCCAACCAAGTTTAGTCAGCATTTGACAAAACTAAATATGATACAAGAAAATGAAAGGATGGACAGACGCACGCACAAACATATCTTACATAGTAAATCCCATTTATTTGGACATGAATCTATAGTACTGTTAATCTGGGTCATTTAATAACTAACTTGGACACAACAATCCAACGTTTTAAGCCATTTTTTATCATAATGTTTTGAGAATTATGGCATCTCTTTAAGGGAATTTTAAAACCTATATAGCTTGCCTGAAATAGAAAGAAACATGCAGAATTGTACACATTAATCATTTTCTGAGTTTCCAAAAACTGGCACTGGCAAACTTAAATCTAGCATGATTTTTAATTGTGAGGCTTTAAATTTCCTGTGAAATCCCCAGACAATAGCAGTTGTAACGGTAAGGCTACAAATCAATGTTGAAATTTAAACAAATAAGATAAAAATATCTTCTTTAAAAAGGAAGGCAGTGTGATGGAGCAGTTGCCATGTGGTTTAAGCACTTAATATTTCATTTTGTTTTCAGTGCACAAATCTACAAATCAAATCAGGATTCACTAGGCAGAGCACATCTGAGAGGGAATTTATATGTCATCATTTTAACAACCAATTTATCTCTTATGGTTGTTGTCATGACATGGGTGTTGTCATGACATGGATGTTGTCAAGATATGGGTGTTGTCATGACATGGTTATTGTCATGACATTGTTGTTGTCATGACATACATGTTGTCATGACATGGTTGTAGTCATGACATGGGTGTTGTCATGACATGGTTGTTGTCATGACAAGGTTGTTGTCTTGACATGGTTGTTGTCATGACATGGTTGTCATCATGACATGGTTGTTATGACACTGGTTGTTGTCATGACATGGGTGTTGTCACCACATGGTTGTTGTCATGACATGGTTGAAGCTATTACATGGCTGTTATCATGACATGGTTGTTGTCATGAAATGGTTGTAGTTATGACATGACTGCAGTCATGACATAGTTGTAGTCATGAAATGGTTGTAGTTATGACATGACTGCTGTCATGACATAGTTGTAGTCATGACATGGCTGTTGTTGTGACATGGCTGTTGTAATGACAAGGGTGTTTTCATGATATGGTTGTAGTTATGACATGGCTGTTGTCATAAAATGGGTGTAGTCATGACATGGTTGTATTTATGACATGGTTGTTGTCATGACATGGTTGTTGTTATTATGGCAAAGTTGTAGTTATGACATGGTTGTTATCATGACATGGGTGTGGTCATGATATTGGTATAGTCACAACATGGTTGTTGTCATGACAAAGTTGTAGTTATCACATGGGTGTTGTCATGATAGGGATGTAGTCATGACATGGTTGCTGTCATGACATGGGTGTAGTCACAACATGGTTGATGTCATGACATGGGTGTAGTCATAACATGGTTGTTATTATGACAGGGTTGTTGTTATGACATTTCTGTAAATGCTAAAGGTCATAACTCAGTCATACATCACTGAACCAGGGTTCTATTTCACTAACGTAATTTAAACTCCAATATTTAACCTCTTAAATCTAGGAAAAGTAGCCAGGTTATCATGCTTTTAGACTGGTTTATGATTTCATTGATAAAGTTTTTAAATATTTAAGAAACATATTGGTAAACAGAAGCCTTAACACAAAATATATAGACTTGGGTCCTGTTATAATGTGGTCCATACGATGTGAAACTTGTTATAATGCATTTTTCCTATGACTCAAAAATTTAAAATTAATATTTTCAACCAGATTTATTAAAAACTTGCAATATAATAATTGATTGAAAATCACCAAGTGTTTGCCAGCTCGTTACATTTTTCCAAACTGTAACCATGTAAATGTGCATCAATTACACCTTCATAATTCTGACTGACATGATAACAACTTCTTAATGCTGTAAAAAACATCGCTTTAAATTGATTTACAATGACAAACAACGATCTGTCATATCTATCATACACTGCTGTGGGTTTGTTTATGGTACTTTGACCAGATATAGTATTGCCAAATAGTAGTGATGTGCCAATAATCAATTATAATTGATTGTTTGCTCTGCTATTTCAAGCGTTCAATTACAATTTCATAATTTTGATTAATCACAAACTATGTTTCTTTCTATGTAGTCAAATGCATAAAAATGGAGACAGGAGTCAAACAAAGACAAAACATGTAGAGTTGTTGTTCATAGAAAGAACTTAATAAGCTAGCTCTGTGGTAATATATTTGTATCTCAAACAAAAATGGTAAACTGCATAGTTATTATTACATTTTTCGCAAATTTGATCATTATTATATTCACGCTATTTGAATTTAAAGAACATATTTCTGATAACAAATGCAGTAGAAGATTGATGTCTTGAACCAGACAGGACTGGACAAATAGTTAGAGTTAAGGGTTGTCCGAGCCAAGCATTGTTCAACATCATACCATACATGTACATGTATGATGTATATTCATCTAAATAGGTATTCATCTGGGACCTGATAAGAAGTTCGAGCTGTATAATTATGGTGTTCCAACCATCCGGGACCTGATAACAGGTGTGAGCTGTATAATTATGGTGTTCCAACCATCAGGGACCTGATAACAGGTGTGAGCTGTATAATTATGGTGTTCCAACCATCCAGGACCTGATAACAGGTGTGAGCTGTATAATTATGGTGTTCCAACCATCTGTGTTTGAGACAATGAAGTTCTAATGTAAGTTTAAATAAAAAATAATTTGATTATATTTTACTTATGAAATAGAAAATACGAACTGGCAGTTTGCGTATGTCGGCTGTTGTGATGCAACAAAAAATGGATACAAAACAAAAGTATGTCATCCTATTCAATTGAATCTTTGGGCTTATTATTCAAAAGTTGAGTCAACACACATTAAATTATTTTTTTTAATTTTTATCAAATGTAATAATTATTATGCTCTGAATAACCCATTGCATGTAATTTTACACAAAAAGTAACACATAATTTAATACATTACGATGAAGGGATGGCAACCAATTATCTATTGATTACCAGTTGATTAAGTACAACCAATAATCGATTATGAAATTTCAACCAATACCCATCACTACAAATAGTGTAGTGCAGTGCACCATGTGATTTCTATAACGCAGTTCTGCATTTATCACGGTTTCATTTTGTGGATTCCGGCATCAGCATGATAACGGGGCCTGAGAAAAAGTGTGGGAATCAAGATGAGAAACAACACCACTATACTGTACCACTCTAATAACACAAAACAAGAAACAACACCACTATACTGTACCATTCTTATAACACAAACCTCTTCATAACCCTGATCTACATCTGCAAATAATTTTCTTTCACTTAGAATACAATCAATCCAACAATGGATGCCGCAGGGAATAAACAAGTCATATGAATAAAGCCGAGCTTTCAGAAAAAACACACAAATCATTGTTGATAGCAGAGCAGTTTGCAGTTACAGTCTTTGTTCTTTCACCAGTATTGCTAAAGTTTAATAAACTACCCATAATGCAATTACAGGAAACAGCAGAATGACTGTTATGGCCGATATAAATACAGTTGTAATGCTGTTAAAACACAAATAAGCAAAACTGACAACACTCAAGCAGACTTTATTGTATTTTATTATTGTATATTATTGTAGTTTTAGTTATAATC
Organism: Panopea generosa; assembly: GCA_029582155.1. Lineage (NCBI taxonomy): Eukaryota > Metazoa > Mollusca > Bivalvia > Adapedonta > Hiatellidae > Panopea > Panopea generosa. Next base: position 548,104 of record CM055911.1, read on the forward strand.
TTGTAATAAAGAAAACTAAGTATAGAAACATGTACATATATTGCTATTTTATATAATTAATTTCTTTCAATTTTTTTTTATTGATTGGTGACAGCGGTATGGGGTGTTTAATTTTTTTGAAAATGGTGGGTGGTGGGGTTTGGTATTTTATCAAACTGGTGGGTGGTGGGGGTCAATGAAAATTCTAAGTTTAATGTTGTTTCAACATTGCATCCTGGTTGTATCATGACTGTCTGGATGATGACTGTCAGATGATGTAACTGGGGTTACCAGTTCATAATGAACTGTTCCTGAGAACAATGAGGACCTACTAGATATAGAATTATGATTTTAATTTTTTCATCATTAAAGCATATAAACAACTACTCTAATACCACAGTTTTCTGAATGAATATGAAAGTGGTGAAAGTAGCATTCTATTTTATTTTGTTTGTAAAAATCCAACCATGCAAGTGTGATTTTGTCCAAAAAAAAGGGTTGGTGGGTAGAAACTAAGTTTATTATCAAGTGCTTATGTAGATATTTGCTGTATAGAAAATATCCACTTTGATCCTGGAGTTTTCCTGACCAATAAAAAAAACCCACAGCAAACACAGGAAAATAGCCCGATGTTTAAACCGAGATTAGAAAGTCGCGCATGCCACCTCGATACCTTATACAAAAAAATGGCTAACGATTCGCGATGACTAGATTCATTGGAGATTCAACAAGAATTTCCTTGTATTATAACTTATTGCGGGGGAACAATCAATGTCTAGTTTGCAAATGATTAAATAATTATAACTGCCTTGAAATGTAGAAAGAATAAATACTGTAACAATTTCAGAAATGATTTTTTGTCATTTCTTTTCAACAGTTTTACAGATTCTTTATTTTTGGTCTTGTAGCACAGTTGTGTTTCGAATTTCAAGTTGCACTTTTCTTAAAGTTTAGGACGTGTTAAAGATCATCTTTGGTATATAGTTTTATATATTGATTTTCTTTATCGTTGTTTTGGCGGTAAACTAATGAAAACAGATAAGACTATGAGTTATATTTGGGTTAAAGCAATTTATGCCAATTGGTTGTTCTGTGTCACATTTGATTGTAACACCTCTTGTTTGTAATCACGTTGAAACTTTCTGATATTATCTGCAATCTGATTGGCTTACAACTGATAAAGTTGGAGCTTATGTATTTTGGTCATTTTTAGGACAATGATTGACATTAGCAGTGTCAATTAGTTTGATTTTACAGCAAATTGCACTGGAGTGAAAATATAATACACAGGATACTGTGATTGCGGGAGATTTTGACTCCCGTCTGGGAGTTGCAAGTTTTCTCTTTGATTCCGGGACATTGCGGGAGTGTTCACATGTCTGAGTCGTTAGTAATTGTCCACCATTCTAGGTTTTCGGTAACGATGTTGAGGCCTGCAATGTGCCGGCTGCCATGTTTGTCATGTGTAGTTTGGGTTATCTCCCCTCGCTCGATCACTCTCTAATGAGTTACATGTGTAACGAACAATAACTCTGCAAAGGAGGTTGTTGCTCGATGTCTATCTGCACAGTGATCGTCACTATATATTTGTCCTGGGAGATGAGATCCGCAGTTCAAAATTGATTATCCACAATTAAAAAATAGCCCCTATGAACACTTCGACCCCACAATTAAATAATTCCTGTTTTTCACTGACCCCCACCATGTATGAATTGGCATTTTCTACGGACCCAAGCACCTATACATTTACATTTAAAGCAGACCCAACCACCCATTAATAAATACTTCGGGTGCCGCCTGTGGGTACTCCACATTTAATTCTGGAACTACCCTTAGTCAATAGTAATTATAATCTGAAAAGAAAATTAGTTTCTCTGTCATACAAGTGTGAGGAACTATATAAAATAAACAAAAACATTGAGATTCTGCATAAATCTCTGCACTTATTTTACATATTTCTTTCTATACTTTAAATATAATGTATATTTTACTATTTATTTATTGTTCTTGTCCACTCATCACATGTAAATATAATGTATATTGTCCACTCATCACATGTAAATATAATGTATATTGTCCACTCATCACATGTAAATATAATGTATATTGTCACTCATCACATGTAAATATAATGCATATTGTACTATTTATTTTTTGTTCTTATGTCCACTCATCACATGTAAATATAATATAAATTTTACTATTTATTTATTGTTCTGATGTCCACTCATCACACGTAAATATAATGTATATTGTCCACTCATTACATGTACTCATCACATGTAAATATAATGTATATTGTCCACTCATCACATGTAAATATAATGTATATTGTCCACTCATCACATGTAAATATAATGTATATTGCCACTCATCACATGTAAATATAATGTATATTTTACTATTTATTAATTGTTCTTATGTCCACTCATTACATGTACTCATTACATGTAAATACAATGTCTATTGTCCACTCATCACATGTAAATATAATGTATACTGTAACTCATCACATGGAAATATAATGTATATTGTCACTCATCACATGTAAATATAATGTATATTGTCCACTCATCACATGTAAATATAATATAAATTTTACTATTTATTTATTGTTCTGATGTCCACTCATCACATGTAAATATAATGTATATTGTCCACTCATCACATGTACTCATCACATGTAAATATAATGTATATTGTCACTCATCACATGTAAATATAATGTATATTGCCACTCATCACATGTAAATATAATGTATATTGTCACTCATCACATGGAAATATAATGTATTTTGTCACTCATCACATGTAAATATAATGTATATTGTCCACTCATCACATGTAAATATGATGTATATTGTCCACTCATCACATGGAAATAAAATGTATATTGTCCACTCATCACATGTAAATATAATGTATATTGTCACTCATCACATGTAAATATAATGTATATTGTCCACTCATCACATGTAAATAAAATGTATATTGTCACTCATCACATGGAAATATAATGTATTTTGTCACTCATCACATGTAAATATAATGTATATTGTCCACTCATCACATGTAAATATAATGTATATTGTCACGCATCACATGTGAATATAATGTATATTGTCCACTCATCACATGTAAATATAATGTATATTGTCATGCATCACATGTAAATATAATGTATATTTTACTATTTATTTATTGTTCTTATGTCCACTCATCACATATACTCATCACATGTAAATATAATGTATATTGTCCACTCATCACATGTTAATATAATGTATATTTTACTATTTATTTATTGTTCTTATGTCCACTCATAACATATACTCATCACATGTAAATATAATGTATATTGTCCACTCATCACATGTAAATATAATGTATATTGTCACTCATCACATGGAAATGTAATGTATATTGTCCACTCATCACATGTAAATATAATGTATATTGTCCACTCATCACATGTAAATATAATGTATATTGTCCTCATTACATGTAAATATAATGTATATTGTCCACTCATCACATGTAAATATAATATATATTGTCACTCATCACATGTAAATATAATGTATATTGTCGCTCATCACATGTACTCATCACATGTAAATATAATGTATATTGTTACTCATCACATGTAAATATAATATATATTGTCACTCATCACATGTAAATATAATGTATATTGTCGACTCATCACATGTAAATATAATGTAATATGTCACTCATCACATGGAAATATAATATATATTGTCACTTATCACATGTAAATATGATGTATATTGTCCACTCATCACATGTAAATATGATGTATATTGTCACTCATCACATGGAAATATAATATATATTGTCACTTATCACATGTAAATATGATGTATATTGTCACTCATCACATGTAAATGTAATGTATATTGTCACTCATCACATGTACATATGATGTATATTGTCACTCATCACATGTAAATATAATGTATATTGTCCACTCATCACATGTAAATATAATGTATATTGTCCACTCATCACATGTATATTGTCACTCATCACATGTAAATATAATGTATATTGTCCACTTATCCTGTGTAAATATATTGTATATTGTCATTCATCACATTTAAACTCATCACATGTAAATATAATGTATATTGTCCACTCATCACATGTAAATATGATGTATATTGTCACTCATCACATGTAAATATAATGTATATTGTCCACTCATCACATGTAAATATAATGTATATTGTCCACTCAATACATGTAAATATAATGTATATTGTCCACTCATCACATGTATATTGTCACTCATCACATGTAAATATAATGTATATTGTCCACTTATCATGTGTAAATATATTGTATATTGTCATTCATCACATTTAAACTCATCACATGTAAATATAATGTATATTGTCCACTCATCACATGTAAATATGATGTATATTGTCACTCATCACATGTAAATATAATTTATATTGTCCACTCATCACATGTAAATATAATGTATATTGTCCTCTCATCACATGTAAATATAATGTATATTGTCCACTCAATACATGTAAATATAATGTATATTGTCCACTAATCACATGTAAATATAATGTATATTGTCACTCATCACATGTAAATATAATGTATATTGTACTATTCATTTATTGTTCTTATGTCCACTCATCACATATTCATATTCTGTTATATAAGGCACTGTAGAAACTCGGACAATATCATTCCACCATAAAAGGCCAAAGAAAAAGCAAAACATGCTATGTTCAAGAAAACTGCATACCTTATAATAAAGGCCTTGTAAAATTATCATCATCTGACCGTAGTGACAGCAGTGGCAGTAACAGCATAGCACCTAAAACGTTGATAAAGCAGTCTAGTTCTTCACTCTGCAGTCAGATGTCCGCATCTACAAGTCAAGAAGCTGATGTGTTACTCTTACGTCACCAGCCTGCAACAAAACACAGAACAGTGATTGAGAGGTAGAACATGATGGCAATCAAATCATACACAATGACAAAATGATTGAGGCATTTAACAACTGCAACATGTCCAAAACCTCATTTTGTCATCCGGAGACGTAGACTTTTGTGGCATGGTGAAATGGAGTCTCATCATTGGTGATATGCAGATTAAGGTCATATGCCGCAGCTCCATGATGCTGTTTTACAAACACATGACAAGCCTGTGCACTAAATATGGGCTGCATCTTCGCCAATTTTGTCAAAGCCATCAACACCTTCAAACATAATCATTCTTTGTTAGAACACTGGTCCAAAGAACACATACATCATTCTCAGCTACAACACTTTGTTACTTTAGGTTTCTTATATAATGTATAACTTGTAAAGCTCTTCCATGTTGTTGAGTCCGAGAAATAATCTCTAAGCAAACTGGACTTAGACCAGGAACCAGGGGGTCAAAATGGTAGTACCCGAAAGTAGTTCCATAGAAAATTGACATTTCTTTTTCTTAGACGGTAAGAATTTTGCATAATTTGGCTGATTTGACCTCTGTATGTGAAATAGGGACACCTACTTTCGCTTTGAGCAAAATTGTGAAATTGGAAGCAGTTAATGCCCATGTTTTTAACTGTTTTTTGTGTTTTGCTTGAATTGAATATGAATTCTGGAAATTCTCAATGAGTTTGGAGTACAACTGTAAGTGTGACAGTCTAGTGTGCTTATATTACGGTCTATGTGAAATTAATGATGGTCCAGCTTCAACTGCACTCATGGCCCAAGAAAGAATATAAACCTTACTGCTTATTCACAACTTAAACAGCTGTCTCCATAAAGAAGCTGTCCCACCATTAATTTCACACAGACTGTAATATTAGCTCTATAGACTGTCACACTTACAGTTGTACTCCAAACTCCATGAGAATTTCCAGAAAAATATTGGAATATGGGCATCAACTGCTTCCAATTTTACTAATTTTCTCAAAGTGAAACTAGGTGTCACTATTTCACATAAAAAATCTTGCCACCTAAGAAATAATCCCATCTGCCCATTATAGCTAAGAGTCCACTCATTTTGCACCATTCTCTGGGAAAATATACTCTCTATACAAGACAACATAGCAATAGAGAAGTGTATATTCACACTAACATGGAACTACTTTCGACCCCCGGATTCCTGGTCCAAGTCTGTCTGTGTCTATTATAATAAGAACTAAAGGAGACCATTCTGATTTTTCCTTCAAAAATAAGAAGTAAGGGAGAGCACTCACCTGTCCTTGCATATTAAGGATGACAATAGTGTTACCCCTGTTACAGATGACAAACTTGTTGGTTTTCCTGGGTAGGGGTGTTTACTGTTGACAGTGTTACCATCAGAGCTTGCACTGCACTGAAATGAAAAAAAATCCACCACATTATTTTTTTTCTTTGAGGTTCAACAAGAAAGTCCTATAATATATTATAACTTATTGTCGAGAAACAATCAATGTCTAGTTTGCAAAACATTTAATCATATTTTTTACATTGAAAAATAAAAAGAATAAATACAGTAACAATTTCAGATACTGAAACAACTTTGCGTCATGACTTTTCACAATTTTTTCAGTTTGTTTATTTAGAATTTCAAGTCAGATTTTTTTCTTAAATGTTAGGCTTTGTTAAATATTGTTTTTGATATACAGTTATACTGACTTTTCTTTATGTTGCGTTGGCGGCAAAATATATGTAAACTGAAAAGACTATGAGATATATTTGAGTGATACAGTTTATGCTGCGTGGAGTTTTTACAACAGATAAGGGTGGAGCCTATGTATCTGGGTTATGTTTATGACAATGTTTGACATTCAGAAGCTATGTCTTAAGCAGCAGTTACACATATTAGGTTTAGGAGCTGCAGTCATTCAGAATGCCAAGTCCTTGGAGAGTAATAAAGCAAATAACATGATGATGCCTTTCTCTCATAAATAACTTCATCCACTACTGTCCAATTCACACCTATATACATTATATATACCAGATTTCTATGATCATATATTTGGTTGCGGTCTGAATTATAACCTAAAATCCGTTATGACATGTTTTGTTCAATGGTTCTCAAATTTAAAATTGCTATTATCGCCCAGACTTGTTAAAAATCGCATTATTACACTTGGTGACTTCATCTAAAATGTGATATTTTCATGACGATGTTGTAAGCACATACGTAAGCATGCACAAAGATGTGGAAAGAAACTTAAAATGAGGCATATGAGAGATAAAAATAGAATGGAAAAGTTAAATAGTGTAGGCATTTTGCGATAAGTAACATGATTTAATATATTTAAAAAAATTTATAAAGGCATTTCAATTGATTTCCAGAGAATGATGATGTTACTTCATATTTAATTTCACATCTTACATGGTTTTATATCTACAGGTATGAGAAAAAATAAAATATATTCTATTCTATTGTTTTTCCCATAATGTCATGTGACATAGTCCTTTGGCACCCACTTACCGCGTTATAACGGAGGGTGGGGTGTGAGTCTGAAGATAAATACCAACTGTATAAATTAGTTTATATTAATTTGTTTTCACTCAATTGTGAAGTAAGCTGAGAGCTTATATGTAGCTCTCTGGAGTCCACTTCCTGAGTAGAACCAGTACTGAGTGTTGGTTTGGAGTGTTTGACAGATTGAGCCGGGGATCTAACCCACAACCCGTGAGCTGCCAACACTCTATCTGCTGATATACTGCGGTGCTGTATATATATAATCAACCTATACCTGTATTTAAAATCATATATTTGAGACATTTAAAAAAAATGCAAATGGATCTAGTTGATGGTCAAAGTCGATGTTGTATATTATTTTGACCCCTCTGTGAAATGACCCTGGAGTCAAATTACTATCTAGTAAAATGACCCTGCTAAAGTAAATTGATCCCTCATGATTTACCATCAATAAAGTTACTTTTATATAAGTTGAAGAACTAAATATTGTTGATGGTTGCTTCTGTTTATCAATTATTAAAAAAAAATACACAAAAAAATTACACACAAAATAACACCTACAACCATTCTATCATCTCTACATAAATTACGCTCTACAGACAGGATCCTCATTATGCAATAAGTTTAAATAAATGTTCTTCTCTACTTTTATTGGTCGAAATATTTTCTCTACCAATAAGTCCCTCCCCAATGGTAATTTGGTCCTTTAAGAAATGATCTATGGGGGATGGTCACTTCAGCAATATGATGTAACTGTCTAACTGAATCGATCTACATTTTTTTTATTGTAGAACAAATGAAGCTGCCATATTACAATATCCGGTTAAAACCGTGGAGGTACCTGGTCATTTACAAAATGAGTGATAGCAGACGCGATATAATTTTTGGTTTATGTAGACACTTAACAAGCTAAGCTGGTACTCTACTGTAGAAACTGGGAACCAAACTGAGACTACTGCAGAAACAAGTCTAACCAGTGGGGACCAGACTGAGAACTACTGAAGAAACAAGTATGACCAGTGCTAACCAGACTGAGAACTACTGTAGAAACAAGTATGGCCAGTGGGAACCAGACTGAGAACTACTACAGAAACAAGTATGGCCAGTGGGTACCAGACTAAGAACTACTGCAGAAACAAGTATGGCCAGTGGGAAGCAGACTGAGAACTACTGTAGAAACAAGTATGGCCAGTGTGAACCATATTGAGAACTACTGCAGAAACAAGTATGGCCAGTGGGAACCAGACTGAGAACTACTGCAGAAACAAGTATGACCAGTAGGTACCAGACTAAGAACTACTGTAGAAACAAGTATGGCCATTGGGAACCAGACTGAGAACTACTACAGAAACAAGTATGGCCAGTGGGAACCAGACTGAAAACTACTGCAGAAACAAGTATGGCCAGTGGGAACCAGAGCTACTGCAGAAACAATTATGGCCAGTGGGAACCAGACTGAGAACTACTCTAGAAACAAGTATGGCCAGTGGGAACCAGACTAAGAACTACTGCAGAAACAATTTTGACCAGTGGGAACCAGACTGAGAACTACTGCAGAAACAAGTATGGCCAGTGGGTTCCAGACCTAGAACTACTGCAGAAACAAGTATGGCCAGTGGGTACCAGACTGACTGAGAACTACTGTTACACAGTAGAAACAAGTATGGCCAGTGGGAACCAGACTGAGGACTACTGTAGAAACAAGTATGGCCACTGGGAACCAGACTGAGAACTATTGTAGAAACAAGTATGGCCAGTGGGTACCAGACTGAGAACTACTGCAGAAACAAGTATGGCCAGTGGGAACCAGACTGAGAACTACTGCAGAAACAAGTATGGCCAGTGGGAACCAGACTGAGAACTACTGCAGAAACAGGTCTGACCAGTTGGTACCAGACTGAAAACTACTGTAGAAACAGGTCTGACCGGTGGGTACCAGACTAAGAACTACTGCAGAAAAAAGTATTGCCAGTGGGAACCAGACTGAGAACTACTGCAGAAACAGGTCTGACCAGTGGGTACCAGACTGAGAACTACTGTAGAAACAGGTCTGACCAGTTGGTACCAGACTTAGAACTACTGTAGAAACAAGTATGACCAGTGGGTACCAGACTGAGAACTATTGTAGAAACTGGAAACAAGACTGAGAACTACTGTAGAAACTGGAAAGCAGACTGAAAACTACTGTAGAAACAAGTCTGACCTTTGGGAATCAGACTGAGAACTACAGTAGAAACAAGTATGACCAGTGGGTTCCAGACTGAGAACTATTGTAGAAACTGGGAACAAGACAGAACTACTGTAGAAACTGGGAATAAGACTGAGAACTACTGTAGAAACTGGAAACAAGAAAGAGAACTAATGTAGAAACAAGTATGACCAGTTGGTGCCAGAAATAGACCTACAGTAGAAACAGGTCTGACCAGTGGGTACAAGACTGAAAACTACTGTAGAAACTGGGAACCAGACTGAGAACTACTATAGAAACAAGTCTGACCAGTGGGTACCAGACTGGGAACTATTGTAGAAACTGGGAACAAGACTGAGAACTACTGTAGAAACTGGGAACCAGAGTGATAACTACTGTAGAAACAGGTCTGACCAGTGGGTACAAGACTGAAAACTACTGTAGAAACTGGGAACCAGACTGAGAACTACTATAGAAACAAGTCTGACCAGTGGGTACCAGACTGGGAACTATTGTAGAAACTGGGAACAAGACTGAGAACTACTGTAGAAACTGGGAACCAGAGTGATAACTACTGTAGAAACAGGTCTGACCAGTGGGTACCAGACTGAGAACTATTGTAGAAACTGGAAACAAGACTGAGAACTACTGTAGAAACTGGAAAGCAGACTGAAAACTACTGTAGAAACAAGTCTGACCTTTGGGAATCAGACTGAGAACTACAGTAGAAACAAGTATGACCAGTGGGTACCAGACAGAACTACTGTAGAAATAAGTATGACTAGTGGGTACCAGATTGAAAACTACATTTTGTTTACCAATCAGAGTATCCATTGCTGTGTTTTAATGCTTCATAGCAGGGATCTATTGTCTATTTTGAGTTTATAATTTCAAAGCAATGTATATTATTTGAAGCACAACAATAGATTTAGTTTGAAGTAATAAATGTTTAACCTCCCTTTGCATGGTTCTGGCCAACATACCAAAATACACTCCCTGAATAACAGAATCTAGATATTCTCATCAGCACATGCAATGGTGTTAAGTTTAAATCTCCAATGAAAACCTAACAATAGAATTTTACTTTACTGTAGAAGAATGGACAATAGTAATGATTTTGTAACAGGATTAGAAACAAGAGGCCCAAGAGGGCCTGAGGACGCTCTATTGACTCATAGTTGCCATAGCACTTTTTGAAATTCTCCTATGCAATAGAAACATCAGGGTGGGGTCATTTTTAGCCCTAGGGACACCATGTGAACAAATCTAACAAAGCTATAGTCAGTCATCATTACTACATAAACATTTTGAAAATCTGTTGGGCAGTTCATGAGAAGAACATTTTTTAAGTTTTGGACTATTTTTAGTAATGGTGGCCATCTTGAATTTCAGATCGAAAAAAAAATTCTTCTGTATAGTCTCCTATGCAATAGAAACATCCATGTGAAGTTTCAGTTTAATTGGCCAAGTGGTTTCAGAATAGATGAAAGAAAAAGAGAATTTTGTATTATCCCATAGTTATCCCTTTGTAAAATTCTAAGTCCCCTTACAGGGCCCCTATAAATTTAGCCCTTAAATTCTTATCTGCAATCAAGCCCCCTACACATAGAGATAATTTATATCAAATATGTGCAAATCTGACATACAGGTTCTCAAGAAAACGATTTTAGTAATTCCCAATTTTTACCCTTTTGGGGCCCCTCTTGACCCCTTAAGACAGTGGAACTCAGTAATTTTTACAAATCTGAACCTTCTTCACCAAACAATGCTTCTGTGAAGATATAGGCAAAATCATTTCCATTTAAAAAAAAATAATAAAAATATATAATATGTGTCCCCTAATTGAATCCTCAGGGCGGGGTCATTTTTAACCCTAGGGACACCATTTGAACAAATCTAACAAAACTATACAGTCAAACATGTCTTAAGCAGCCAGTCAAAGGAAGGAGCAAAAGTGACCTTTTAAGACAGTTTTTTTTTTCTTAATACAGGTTAATTTACTCTGACAACATAGAAATGGGAAATAGAAAGTATGACTGCTTAAGACAGGTGGTTGCTTAATAGAGGTGACTGCTTACATAGGTTTGACTGTAGTTGGCCATCATTACTACATGAACATTTTGAAAATCTGTTGAACTGTTCTTGAGAAGAAGATTTTTTTAAGTTTTGGAATATTTTTAGTTATGCTGGCCATCTTGAATTTCAGATCGAAAAAAATCAAATCTGTATAGTCTCCTATGCAACAGAAACATTCATGTAAAGTTTCAGTTTAATTGGCCTAGTGGTCTCAGAGAAAGTGCTGCTAACAGACCACAGACAATGGACAACACACCATCGCATAAGCACTACTGGCCAGTAGAGCCTAAAAAAAATGTTTTGTTTCCAGAATTAAAGAGTTGCTTCAAAGTGAATACTAAGAAAGGCAGTTATTTTTCAGAGATGATGGGCATCTTTCATGACTTTGACACTCATATAGAAAATTCTGTTTAAAGGCAAACTAATCCAAAAGGACAGAATGTTCAATCCAAACTGAAAAAAGCCATGAATGATTCCTGTTTTTTCTTGCACATCAAACACATTGAACAATTATATACATTTTATTTATCATAATCAAGTTTAACCAATAATTCAATCTTTACCCTAGGGTGAGATAATAAGAATTGTACATGGGTTTGATGTTTGGGTACAAACTTCATCTTGAGGGATAAATGTTATGGCAGAAATGAGGCTCTGCCAAGTTAACCTAAATGATTAAATTTTTCTATCCAAACCGAAAAGGCAATGAATTAATTTTTTCATGCATACCAAACACATTGAATAATTGTTTTAACCTTATCTATCATTATATATTTGCCATGATCCCTTTTAAGACGTCAAATTATATCATTTACGTCATATATTTTATACATCATGTTATAGATTATTCCATCACAGCGCTATAATTTTATCTCAACCCTTGGGTGATATAAGAATAATCTAACACCAGTAAATGCTGATGTTGTTATCCAGTATGAAAGAAAGAAATATGTCACACCAGTCCACTGGCACAGGTTATTATCCAGTATATGAGAAACAATATAATTATATATATATATATAATTTATATATGTGTATACATTATAAAACTATGTACTGCATAGAATAAATGTATATGTCTGGTATGTGTAAATATATATTACTGGGTACAAGCAGAAAAAGTTTATATGATGAAAATAAGTCTTAAAATGAAGAATGTATAATTAAAGAAAAATAAATATGATTGAATACTCACTGTATACATTAAAATATATCCAAGTTCCATTGGAATTACACTTTTTACTACCGTCTATTCCATTCAAACATATCACTTTACACTCGTACCATCCCTCATCCGTTTTTTTTATATGACTTATTTCCAGAGAGATCACATTAACTAGACGCACACGTCCTGCAAACTGACGGTGAATGTTCGACGGGAACCCGTTGTGTTGTATACACACAGGTCCGTCTAACCCATCTTTCTTACATTCTATAATGTACGGGACACACTGATTGTTAGGAAATTGAAGTGCACAGTCCAGAACTTGCTGGCCGCCAAGACTCAATGCTTTTGATGCTTGTAATTTTTACAGAAAATACCTGGAAGTAAACGATAAAAACAAAATTATATAACTGTAAAGTACAGCACTTCAAAGTTTGCTATAATTGCTACATAGTATTATATTATTGCTAAGAAGGTTTAGCAGCTTCTAAAATGTCAATGTTCATGCTCAAAATTTGCAAAATGAAAATCTATTGATATAAACACTTTTGGGCAGATTCTTTGCTTTGAAATTATGTTGAGTATATATAGATCAGGGCTGAAAAATTGCATTTGTCCACTCACCTTGATGAGTGAACATTTGGTCAAGATGGGTAAGATTTGATCTTATTTCTTTGATTTAAGTATTCAATTAAAAATGTTAGAAAGTGAGGACTAATAGCCTTTATAAGAAATGTAAAGCCCTATAGATGTAATGTTTTGTTTCTAACATCTATTTTCTTACAATTATCTTCTACAGGTCAGAGTAAAATTGTTTTAGGAAAACATATTTGCTTTTAACTGATGTAAGCCCTTATAGTTCATATCCTCATTTTTCGCTCAATGGAATTTTCTGGCTACTTCTGCAAAGCACAAGTACATACAGCAAGGTGACAAAAAAACTGGAGTTGAAACTTATGTTATACTCGCATATTTACGCAAATCTCGTAATATCTCGTTTTCAATTATCTTAACTTCCATTCATCCCAGGAACACAAAACAAAATTCTTACATTGTAGGATGAAATTCTCATCAGAACAATACCTTTCCCAGAAATTTGTATTAGCAATTGTTAAAATACTCCTGATTACTAAATCTGTATTCTGCACCTAAAATAACATATTACGAGAAATTTTACTTGAAACCTCAATATCTTTAATACAAGATCATTTTTCGTGATTGAAACATTTGAAAACATCTAAAATTACATACAACTTAAATTTAAATACAAGAAATCAATTGCCTGTGAATTATGTATGATTAATTTGCCAAATTATTAATCCTTTGTGTGCTATTTTATCAACATTTTGTCAGGAGATGCAAGTTTCCTAATAGTATCCTTCTAAATAAGTCCTTGATTGAAGTGCATGAAAAATAGCTCTTTAACATGATTGTACACTACCAGTATACTGTAGTTAATAATCTGACTTTTTATCGTCATTATTGTCGTCTCCACTTCTGCAATCAACATTTGAATTCTTTGAAGTTTACAAGTATCATGGAAGCAAACTTTATTTATTGGAATATTATTGCATTTTTATGCTATCCAGCACTACCAGACGATCATTTAACAGATATGCTACCGGGCCCAGCTTTATCCCTTTATTTGCAGGATTTAAATACAACAGGTCGGGCCCGATTAGCTCAGTTGGTTACGCGTCTGACTATCATTCCAGGGGTCGTGAGTTGGAATCCCCCGCACAGCAACAGTCTCCGTGATGATTGATATACAACATTATGTCTCATTATCATTCGTCTCTCACCACTGATTCAAGTGGGAAAGTTATCAGTTACTTGCTGAGATGGGGTGTGCTGGAGTACTGGTTAATCCGAGGAAACAGTTGTTAGGTTAACTGATTGTCTGTTAGCCCTCGATGGCATAAAAATGATGCTAAATATTCAATCAACCAATCAATCAGTTAAATACAACAGTCCTCATCAATTAACAAGCTTTGTTACAAACTGTAAGCTGCTCAGCCGTTCATTAGCTATTTGTTAATATTACACCTGTGTAAGCAGTCACCTCTATTAAGCAGCCACTTGTCTTCAGCAACCACATTTGTTATTTCCCATCTCTATGCTTTCAGAGCAAATTAACCTGTATTAAGCAACACCCTGTTTTAAAAGGTAAATTTTCCTTATTCGTTGGACTGGCTGCTTTAGACAGGTTTCACTGAATATTCATCAAGTTGATGCTACATGTAATTTATTTTACCTAGATTGTGAAGAAAACTGATTAAGCATAATGTGAACCCATCGAGACTGGTACTGTGTTGTTTTTGTGAGGCCATCAGGTCAAACCTAGGATCAAGCCCATGGCCCCTAGGGTACGCAGCCAACACTCTATCAACTGTGATATTTTATTCAACTCAACATATTGGTATGATGTTAACCACCATGCGACACCTCCGTTTCTGAGAAGCTATCTAACAAATAACATTTACACACAGCTAAGTTCAAGATGGTATTGTAATAGACTTCATCATAGTGATCCGAGCGCCTGCACAGAAAAGCATTATCCATAAATAGTACCTCCGATCTTAAAAACAACACTGGAGACAATAATTCCATTATAGGTGATTATGGCTGATGAATAAAGCAACGCTATTCATAATTCAAAACAAAATGTTTCAGTGATGTATTTTTGTCTTCATAAGGTATTACAAATAATTGTTAAATATTGTATATGATGGATAATATTTTATTTGATGTTTGTTTAATTTTAAGCATCATTTTTGGGCCATTGACGGCTAACAGAAAATTGGATACCCTAACCTTTCCTGATTTCCAAGAAGGAGTTAACCAGTATTAGTGCACAACCATCTCTGCAAGTAACTGATAATTTTCCCACTTGAATCAGCAGTGAGATTCTAATGACAATGAGACACAATGTCGATCTTCATTGAGACTATGGTCAGGCAGAGATTTTAACTTACAACCTCTTTGAAAAATAGTTGAGACACCCTACTAACTGCGCTAACTGAGCCTGGCATATTTCAGTTGAGTATCGTCGACAATGTTTTTATTAGCATGACATTTTATGACTGAACATTGACCATTCATAATTACAGAGTGCCTTAATACTTCATTTGCAAAGAAAATCCAGAAAAAAATAACCAACGGGCAACACAAACATAAATGAATTTTGAAAATGTCCGTAACGTTACTGAGGTAACTGGCAAACATTCTCACTAAAACTTGTCTGCTGATCTCACTTCTGTTTCAACTAAATTTTCTATAAAACTGTATTTTAATCACTGACAGATAAATCACAGAATTATATGCCAATGCACTGGAACCTGTCTTAAATCATGATCACCAGGATGCTTTTCTCAGAAATAAGATTTTACGAATATGAGTGCATACTTAAACGCACCGGTGAAACTGAAACATTATGGTCTGTGATTATACTTTTTTCTCCTGCTCAACCCAAGTGTTCATGCTCAACTCTAGAACAAATGGACTCATTATAACAAAATAAAATGTAAAGACCTTTAACTTTCTGCCACAGATTTGAATTAATACTTTCAAATTCGAGGTCATGTCAAAGTTTGCTCTAAAATCTGTATTTTCAAACAAATCCTGGATATTGTCTTGGAGTACATTATTGAGTTGTATGAAAAGAAGTTTTGTAACCCAGTGGCCTGGGCTTGCATGCACTACTAAAGCAGGGGGGGAGGGGGGGATTAGACGGACCAACACGCTTTCTGTCATTCAAAGGCCAAACGCTGATCATCCATATTAAGCTCTCTGGATGTATCATTCGTATTCAATAGAAGAAGTAAAATCTTTGGTAGATTTGGAGATCTGGAAACTTTTTACATAATCTATACACACTTGGAAATAAAAATCAGATTAAAGTGCAAAATAATTACTTCTACATTCGTGATTTGAAGTGCCAAAATTAAACATTCTGGCAAGACCAATAAAAACTGCATTAATGTTAACAGCCATTAAGGTGTTTCCCCGTGCAAATGTGATCAGGTAAATGGAACAAAGAGGTAGCGAATTCCGGCTTATAAAGATTCCCTTCTTGTCAATAGATCTCAGTTTATCACCAATAAAAAAGTGATAATATGGTTAAGATAATTGATTGCTGACATTCCCATGTAATGGTCATTATGCCTAGTTAAACGTGCTTCAAAAAAGTTCAAAATCAACCTGTTTGTCTGCTCCTCATTATTCCTGCTGTATGTCTAGCTGCCATTGATTCAATATCAACCTGTTTGTCTGCTCCTCATTATTCCTGCTGTATGTCTAGCTGCCATTGATTCAATATCAACCTGTTTGTCTGCTCCTCATTATTCCTGCTGTATGTCTAGCTGCCATTGATTCAATATCAACCGGTTTGTCTGCTCCTCATTATTCCTGCTGTATGTCTAGCTGCCACTGATTCAATATCAACCGGTTTGTCTGCTCCTCATTATTCATGCTGTATGTCTAGCTACCATTGATTCAATATCAACCGGTTTGTCTGCTCCTCATTATTCCTGCTGTATGTCTGGCTGTTATGATTCAATATCAACCTGTTTGTCTGCTCCTCATTATTCCTGCTGTATGTCTAGCTGCCATTGATTCAATATCAACCGGTTTGTCTGCTCCTTAATTATTCCTGCTGTATGTCTGGCTGTTATGATTCAATATCAACCTGTTTGTCTGCTCCTCATTATTCCTGCTGTATGTCTAGCTGCCATTGATTCAATATCAACCGGTTTGTCTGCTCCTCATTATTCATGCTGTATGTCTAGCTGCCATTGATTCAATATCAACCTGTTTGTCTGCTCCTCATTATTCCTGCTGTATGTCTGGCTGTTATGATTCAATATCAACCTGTTTGTCTGCTCCTCATTATTCCTGCTGTATGTCTAGCTGCCATTGATTCAATATCAACCGGTTTGTCTGCTCCTCATTATTCCTGCTGTATGTCTAGCTGCCATTAATCCAATATCAACCTGTTTGTCTGCTCCTCATTGATTCAATATCAACCGGTTTGTCTGCTCCTCATTATTCCTGCTGTATGTCTAGCTGCCATTGATTCAATATCAACCGGTTTGTCTGCTCCTCATTATTCATGCTGTATGTCTAGCTGCCATTGATTCAATATCAACCGGTTTGTCTGCTCCTCATTATTCCTGCTGTATGTCTAGCTGCCATTGATTCAATATCAACCTGTTTGTCTGCTCTTCATTATTCCTGCTGTATGTCTAGCTGCCATTGATCCAATATCAACCTGTTTGTCTGCTCCTCATTGATTCAATATCAACCTGTTTGTCTGCTCCTCATTATTCCTGCTGTATGTCTAGCTGCCATTGATTCAATATCAACCTGTTTGTCTGCTCCTCATTGATTCAATATCAACCTGTTTGTCTGCTCCTCATTATTCTTGCTGTATGTCTAGCTGCCATTGATTCAATATCAACCTGTTTGTCTGCTCCTCATTATTCCTGCTGTATGTCTAGCTGCCATTGATTCAATATCAACCTGTTTGTCTGCTCCTCATTGATTCAATATCAACCTGTTTGTCTGCTCCTCATTGATTCAATATCAACCTGTTTGTCTGCTCCTCATTATTCCTGCTGTATGTCTAGCTGCCATTGATTCAATATCAACCTGTTTGTCTGCTCCTCATTATTCCTGCTGTATGTCTAGCTGCCATTGATTCAATATCAACCTGTTTGTCTGCTCCTCATTATTCCTGCTGTATGTCTAGCTGCCATTGATTCAATATCAACCTGTTTGTCTGCTCCTCATTGATTCAATATCAACCTGTTTGTCTGCTCCTCATTGATTCAATATCAACCTGTTTGTCTGCTCCTCATTATTCCTGCTGTATGTCTAGCTGCCATTGATTCAATATCAACCTGTTTGTCTGCTCCTCATTATTCCTGCTGTATGTCTAGCTGCCATTGATTCAATATCAACCTGTTTGTCTGCTCCTCATTATTCCTGCTGTATGTCTAGCTGCCACTGATTCAATATCAACTTGTTTGTCTGCTCCTCATTATTCCTGCTGTATGTCTAGCTGCCATTGATTCAATATCAACCTGTTTGTCTGCTCCTCATTATTCCTGCTGTATGTCTAGCTCCCACTGATTCAATATCAATCGGTTTGTCTGCTTCTCATTATTCCTGCTGTATGTCTGGCTGTTATGATTCAATATCAACCGGCTTGTTTGCTCCTCATTATTCCTGCTGTATGTCTAGCTGCCATTGATTCAATATCAACCAGTTGGTCTGCTCCTCATTATTCCTGCTGTATGTCTAGCTGCCATTGATTTCTGATTGCATTGTACTTAATATATACATACATAGGACAGCCTATGATACAATTTCTGAATATTTATGCCATCATTATTTTTAAATAAGTTTATTTTAGCTCAACTGTGAGAAGATTCAAAGCTTATAATGAACTGCTCTCCGGTCTGCTTCCTGGGTAGAACCAGTTCTGAGTATCGTTTTTTTGAGAGGCCATTAGCTGGCAACATGCTATCCACTGCACTACCATCCCATCATCAAATGTCATCAAAATTATCATCATCATTACCATCATAACCATTATCATCATCACCAACTACATCATCATCAAGACAAATCAAATGTCCATGTAGTCTAATGTACAAATGTCAATGAAGTCCAATACAAGACAATTACCAATGAATGCCAATGCAAGTCACAAATTTATGAAGTCCAATACAAGACACATTTCAATGAAGTCTAATACCAGATACCATTATTTCCAGTCACATGCTTCTGAGGTCAGATGTCGGATCAAATAATTTCCAGTCACATGTTCATGTGGTCAGATGCCTGATAAAATAATTTCCAGTCACATGTTCATGAGGTCAGATGCCTGATAAAATAATTTCCTGTCACATGTTCATGAGGTCAGATGTCAGATAAAACAATTTCCAGTCACATGTTCATGAGGTCAGATGCCTGATAAAATAATTTCCAGTCACATGTTCATGAGGTCAGATGCCTGATAAAATAATTATCAGTCACATGTTCATGAGGTCAGATGTCAGATAAAATAATTTCCAGTCACATGTTCATGAGGTCAGATGCTTGATAAAATAATTTCCAGTCACATGTTCATGAGGTCAGATGTCAGATAAAATAATTTCCAGTCACATGTTCATGAGGTCAGATGTCAGATAAAATAATTTCCAGTCACATGTTCATGAGGTCAGATGTTAGATAAAATAATTTCCAGTCACATGATGTCAGATAAAATAATTTCCAGTCATATGTTCATGAGGTCAGATGCCAGATAAAATAATTTCCAGTCACATGTTCATGAGGTCAGATGTCAGATAAAATAATTTCCAGTCACATGTTCATGAGGTCAGATGCCTGATAAAATAATTTCCAGTCACATGTTCATGAGGTCAGATGCCTCATAAAATAATTTCCAGTCACATGTTCATGAGGTAAGATGTCAGATAAAATAATTTCCAGTCACATGTTCATGAGGTCAGATGTCAGATACAATAATTTCCAGTCACATGTTCATGAGGTCAGATGTCAGATAAAATAATTTCCAGTCACATGTTCATGAGGTCAGATGCCTGATAAAATAATTTCCAGTCACATGTTCATGAGGTCAGATGTCAGATACAATAATTTCCAGTCACATGTTCATGAGGTCAGATGTCAGATAAAATAATTTCCAGTCACATGTTCATGAGGTCAGATGTCAGATAAAATAATTTCCAGTCACATGTTCATGAGGTCAGATGCCTGATAAAATAATTTCCAGTCACATGTTCATGAAGTCAGATGTCAGATAAAATAATTTCCAGTCACATGTTCATGAGGTCAGATGCCTCATAAAATAATTTCCAGTCACATGTTCATGAGGTCAGATGTCAGATAAAATAATTTCCAGTCACATGTTCATGAGGTCAGATGCCTGATAAAATAATTTCCAGTCACATGTTCATGAGGTCAGATGCCTGATAAAATAATTTCCAGTCACATGTTCATGTGGTCAGATGCCTGATAAAATAATGTCCAGTCACATGTTCATGAGGTCAGATGTCAGATAAAATAATTTTCAGTCACATGTTCATGAGGTCAGATGCCAGATAAAATCATTTCAAGTCACATGTTCATGAGGTCAGATGTCAGATAAAATCATTTCAAGTCACATGTTCATGAGGTCAGATGTTAGATAAAATAATTTCCAGTCACATGTTCATGAGGTCAGATGCCTGATAAAATAATTTCCAGTCACATGTTCATGAGGTCAGATGTCAGATACAATAATTTCCAGTCACATGTTCATGAGGTCAGATGCCTGATAAAATAATTTCCAGTCACATGTTCATGAGGTCAGATGTCAGATACAATAATTTCCAGTCACATGTTCATGAGGTCAGATGTCAGATACAATAATTTCCAGTCACATGTTCATGAGGTCAGATGTCAGATACAATAATTTCCAGTCACATGTTCATGTGGCGAGATTTCGGATACAATAACTTCCAGTCACATGTTCATGAGGTCAGATGTCAGATACAATAATTTCCAGTCACATGTCCATCATAACATCATCATCATTATTTTGGACTATCAATTGTATTTGGCATTGGTATCCATAATATGTTCTCATTCTTCTTCATACAAGAGGACCAGCAAGATTTATAGCCACAAATTTGACAGACTGGTTTATTGCTTCTCAGTTATAAAAAATATGCAATAAATCCTGAAAACTGAGTGCTTAATCCAAACATTTTTGTCCGGAGAATTATTACTTTGATGGGTGATGCCACAGGGGAAATATTTTTTTCCCTTCCCGTAAGTTTCCAGCTCGAGATAAACTGGATATTAAAACTGTAATACTTACTGGCAGATAGGAATAATTCAAATGAATTGTACTTAGATGGCTTATTGTTACCATTATGGCTTAATCACTACAGACTGCTTCCAGAGAAAAGTAGTCAGTCAGAAACTTTGATTAGCTTGTAGTTTTCAGTATATATAAATCATGTTATTCCTCTGATAAAGGTTCAACATATGGTCACATTACATGTGCAAACTTATCTAAATGTTTTGTTGTTGTTGTTGGTTTTTAATGGAGTTTAACATTGGTGGAGGAAGACCTCAGAATGAAACTAAGTAGAACCACATTCCTTCTGCAACTAACTGGCAAACTTTCTCATGTAAAAGTTTTTGGAGCAAGCATGACTCAAATCTACAACCTTAGTGGTGAGTGGTAAGTGATCTTGAGACGGCGTTATTGACCACTCTGCAACGCAGGACCGTTAACTAAATGTAATTAGGTTAATATTTATGTTCCTTGGAATGGGACATCCATGGTGGAGTGGCTTAAGATCACTTCCCATCTCACCACCGAGGTTGTGGAAATGATCCCAGCATGGTCCAAAAACTCTATGTAAGAAGGTTTGCCAGTTAATTATGGCAGGATGGTGGTTCAACTTAGATCCATGTATAGGAGGTAATCCATTCATTTATATCACAGGATACCTATTATATGACAAATATATGTAATATAGTGAACATGGATACCTAATATATGACAAATATATGTAATATAGTGAACATGGATACCTGTTATATGACAAATATATGTAATATAGTGAACACGGCTACCTAATATATGACAAATATATGTAATATAGTGAACACGGCTACCTATATCTATGACAAATATGTGTAATATAGTGAACACAGATACCTAATATATGACAAATATATGTAATATAGTGAACACGGATACCTAATATAAGACAAAAATATGTAATATAGTGAACATTGATACCTAATATATGACAAAAACATGTAATATAGTGAACACGGATAACTAATATATGACAAATACATGTAATGTAGTCAGCATGGATACCTAATATATGACAAATACATGTAATGTAGTGAGCATGGCATTCAATCCTCTTCCCCACCCTTGTCTCTGTTTCAATTTATTTAATTTATCCACCAAAGCAATATATAATACATATTTCAGCATTTAAGAAGCTTTAAACAGAGGCAAAATGTTGTTTTTTTCCAATATCATGTCTATATATGAGGGGTTATCCAGAAGTTCGTGGACAAATTTAAAGGGTAACCAAACTGCTATTTTTTTTTATATTATTTGAATAAAATCGATTGGTGGTTTATAAAAATGGTTTTGTTTTCATGAAATTCGCTCTTGTTTATCAGTAAATCACGGAAGCAATAACGCACATTACACCTCTCACGGTAATACACGAAAGAATTAACGGAGTTACCCGAATGAGGTCCCCGATGACGTCATACCCATAACGCGATCTAATTCAAGATGGCTTCAATGGGCGAAAACATTTCACGAGAGTTATTTTAATGGGGATATCAACGTTAGTGACATTTTATTGGACTTATCTGGCTCAAGCAGTGATGAAGAACAGGAAACCATAGATTATGGCATTCAACCATACCAGTTAGAACCGGTGGTACTCGATGGAGAAACAGATTATTTACAATAATAATTAAGGACTACCTTTACTACTAATAATAAATACTTTCTACCATAAATATAATTAATACAACTACTACATATTTATTATTAGATCTATTGTTATGAATAATTAATAACAATAATAGATAGTGGTAGTTTTAATTATACTAATTGTAGGTCTAGTAACAATGTATCCGTTAAT
The DNA here is from genome assembly GCA_029582155.1 of Panopea generosa. Taxonomy (NCBI): domain Eukaryota; kingdom Metazoa; phylum Mollusca; class Bivalvia; order Adapedonta; family Hiatellidae; genus Panopea; species Panopea generosa. The sequence goes on from CM055911.1 coordinate 571,673, forward strand.
ATAACAGTAAAAATAGAAATGACTTATTATTATTCTATTATGTGTTCTTCCATTACCATGCTAAAATTTTACCTATGAAAAAAAAAAAAAAAACTCGTTTTATAACTTTCCCTTCTTGCACATTATTAAAAAGAATCTCTGTGCTATATGTTTACATGTAGATCTACATGTATGTAAATAAATTGCTTCTGTTATCAGATCAGATCAGAAAAGTCAAAGTTAGAATTGGACATAAATTCAAAATTTATCTAAATCGGTAAGGCGTATAATATTTATAAATGAATTAAAACGGGATCTTTCACAGACGAACAGATAATTAAAAAAATAATTACTTTATTATAATGACCAGCAGACATCATGCTGATCTGCGACACCATATGGTTTTATTGCCCCCTTGATGGTATAAAAATTCCGGTCACAGGTGTCAGCTGTATAAACAAATCAGTATTGTCGCATATTGGACAAATATCACGGCTTTGGTGAATTACCGAACTGTAAACTGACATGATTTATGACACCCCGTCCCCAACTTATAACCTCCCGAGGCAGTAACGGTAAGCCACATTAGCGCACCGCACAGGATCCTATCCCAGTAATCGCAATTAAAACAAACATTGATTAATTACGGTGCCAATTATCACAACCGGCACGCATGATTTTTCAAAAATATAAAAATAGATCGGTGTACATTTTCGGAAAATAGAATTGACCTAAATCTTTCTAGAAAATTCCATGACCTCGCGTGATCACAGGCATGGGTATTTACGTTTGGACGCTATTTTCAAATGTAACCTATAGTGTCATGCATAATATTGCTGCACAGACTTCTATGCCACGCGGATATAAACAACCGGTTCTTGAAAAATAAATGTATAAATATATAATATATATTTTGCGGTTGAAAATGGGGAAATTTTAATTATTCCCGCTTAAATCTGGACAATTCAATGACTTTGCGTGATCACTGATTAATTGAAATGTATTGTTTTAGCGACTGAAATTGTGGAGATTTGTGTTATTCCAGCGTATCAAGAGTGTCACAATTTCAATCCATGCACTTTCCAACAAGTTACTGTTAGGAGAATTATGCAAACTAACACTGTTATTACATTTTTATTTCCAACAATTTCTGATCGAATACTGTTTTCCCACATTGACGTGTGTAAGAGCTTAAATGCGGATTTCTTATAACCATAAACAAGCAGAGCGATGCGATCAGCCATGTTTGTTTACAGCAAGTGACACGATGACAGGTTGGCGCGATATTTTAATCAGTTATTCTGATTGGTTGGCCCCCGGTGACGTCATTTCGCCATATATGGAATGGCGAATTTATTTCCGGTGCCGATAAGATTTTACTTGTATAACTGTGCTATATGGCAACTGGTGCTGGTGCGCACTGGCGGATTATATTAAGAATACCAATTTGAATTGATTAAGCAAAAATTATTTTTGCATTAAAGTTACCCTTTAATAAAATCCATTTTCAAGTAACTGCTATATTTTGCACAGCTGAAGAATTTGTGTGTTTGTCTTCAGTGTACAGTATTTTAGTGCATTTCTTATGTTAATATTAATGTTATGGCCTCCATAGCAACATGCATACATGTGTAGTGCCACAGCTGAAATTGTTGAACAATTTGACAGATAAATATGTGAAAAATAACAATGATTTCCCTGTAAAACTTGCGGTAAATCATATATTACTGATGACACGTCGTCAATGTCTACATTGGTCATTCTAGTTATAGTATAGACAAGTGTTAGGAGTTTAAACAAACTTACATAAAAAGGCAAACTTGTTATCAAGCAAAACTTTCATCTGAGAAAAGATGAAACAATGAGCGGAAATACATTTTTGTGTCAAAATTAGTAAAACACTGATCCAGGCGATATATCTGCTTAATAAAGCTCTGAGAAAGTTATTTGTAGTGTGTTTTGTAGTCTATAAATGGCAAAAATGGTACAGTAAGGAACAGGAAACAATATTGGATGATAACATGTGTGGTTGCCCTTGTCAAGATCGCATCAACTTCAAGTTAACATGGTAAAAGGTTCCTCAATAAGAATAGCCATATTACAATTCATGAACTATGCTGTGGACTAAGTATAGGTTACGGTACAGTGCACATGATAATTAAGAATGAATTACAAGTCCTTTGAGTGATCATGGAGTCCCTTGCTTGATAAAATGTATGAGCGGAGCGACCAGCAAGAGCAGGGAAACTACTTGTGAAATAAATTGACGTCGCGACAACATAACGTAAATCTGACCTGCGGCAGATAGGCGTACATGACATGTTTGAAAAACATATAGCTACTTTATTTTAATATATATTTTCTGCATATTTTGTGTACAGTTTGAAGATCATATATAAGATATAATACATGTAAAACTCCAAATAAATCCAACATGTCATCTTCATATTATGGGATTTGTCCACAAACTTTTGGATAACCCCTCAAACATAATATTATATCTCACAGAGTCCTATTTGCTGTAAGAATTGAAAATGAAGATACAACAAAAAACTTTTAGTAAACATTTTGGTACATAACTCATCCAATACCAGTCTGATGTTATTGTTGTTGTTGTTGTATGGTGTTTAGCGTCACTTTCAACAATTTTTCAGTCATATCGCGACGGTGTCTACTTGAGACAGTATTCTAAGCGCTGTCACATTGGAGTATCATGCCGCAGACACATGGTGTGATACCCCATCCAGTCACACTATACTGACACCGGGTCGACCAGACCTAGAACTCTCCTCTAAATGCTAAGCGTAAAGCGAGGAAGCTTCTAGTACCATTTTTAAAGTCTGACCAATTGAGAAAAACATCAAACCATTTCACAAAGATTTGTATCCATAAGTCATCTTTCTCACACAGAGCGATCAAGCTGAAATGGAAGGAGATGACAATGTCTGTGTAGTGAGTGACAGATGATGAGAAACTGTGTAATATTTGACAATTAAGGGCTATAATTCAGGCCATTATTATACAATTTACACATATAAAGAAATATAAAGCTTTTTGTTATATAACAAACTAGAAGCTCATTTAACATCCAAATAAAACATGAGGAACCCAGAGTTTAAGAAAAGTGTAGACAATGAATATCAGACAATAAAAAACAACTCACATTCAGCCAAAAGCTCAAACAAGCTAAAAAGTAAAGCTGCAGGAAGGAGGAGGGGAAATCTGGAAGACCTTTCAGATGCAACTACCTTTCAAATTATGCCTGAACTTGTAGTTGTAAGTAATATAATTTTTAAAAATAATTTTTTAAAATATTCCATGAATGGTTGTGACTCAGTTTTAAAGGAATTATATGGAAGTACTAAAAAACAACAGTTAATACAGTCTCATTATCTCAAACTATAATGTTAAACTACAGAAAATCTCAAAGTATCAATGAGGTCCATTCTTTTTCTTTTTCCAATAGAAATCACACTATTTATCACAAATAACTGGTTATCTCAAATAACTGTTTATCTCAATTAACTGATTATCTCAAATAACTGTTTATCTCAATTAACTGATTATCCCAAACTAACTGGTTATCTCAAATAACTGTTTATCTCAATTAACTGATTATCTCAAAAACTGTTTATCTAAAATAATAGATTATCTCAAATAACTGTTATCTCAAATAACAGTTTATCTCAAATAATTGATTATCTCAAATAACTGGTTATCTCAAATAACTGATTATCCCAAATAACTGTTTATCTCAAAACAACTTCCTGGCACCAATTTCATTAAATGTCTCAACTTGAGATTTTCCCTCAACTTAATTTTTTTATATTCTAGAACTTCAGTTACATTGTTAGTTTGCCTGTTATCCTTTACCAATGAGTAAAGGTTTGTCCCAACTTTAGTGAAACCTGCCACTGGTCCCCTGGAAAGGTTTGTCCCAAATTCAGTTCTGTGTGGTCATTTAATATTATCTAATGAGTTCAAGTAATTATTTAAAGAAATTGAAATTTTTTTGTTGAGAACAGTCTCAGCATGACATATTTATTGAAACCGGCCCCTTGTGTCCTGGAAAAGTTTGTCCCAACTTCAGTTCTGTGTGGTCATTTAATATTATATAATGAGTTCAAGTAATTATTAAAAGAAATTGAAATTTTTAGCTGAGGAAAATCTCAGCGTGAGATGTTTAGTGAAACCAGCCCCTGGTCCCCTGGAAATGTTTGTATCAACTTTAGTTCTGTGTGGTCATTTAATATTATATAATGAGTTCAAGTAATTATTTAAAGAAATTGAAATTTTTTTGTTGAGGAAAATCTCAGTGTCAGATGTTAAATGAAACCGGCCCCTGGTCCCCTGGATTTTGGGATAATAAAAGTCATCTGTACCTATCTATGTTTGCTCACTGCTCCCTACAAGGGTAGGTTAAGCAGGATTTAGTTACATCGTCATCAGAAGGTATGTTGATTCATTAAGAAAAACAGTTCAAACATGTAAAAAGGTTACTAAGTTAGGTAGTAGGTAATAAATACACAGCTCAGGATAGCCTTAACAGGCAACAAGAGTTTTTTATCAGCTAACCAAAATATATTGGAGAACTTCTATCTTAAATAATCATCAGCAAGTCACACCCAGGAATAGAAAACACAAGATTTATCCTCCATTTTTCACTTACTGGATTTCCTGTATTTTTATTATAGCAGGGAATAATAAATCTCCATACAAAAAAGGAAGCAAACAAGTGCTCTACTTTTACGTCTTAATTCCAAGGAAGTAATGGATGGAAGTGCTCAATAAAACTACTACTTCTGGTATCAGTTCAAGGGTTTCTCGTGACAACCTGTTCTGCCAAAACTGTATTCATTTGCCGTTATGTGAAAAGAAACTGTTGGCCAATAAATTAGATTCCTTTGTATTTTGTACAACGTTGTTTACTCATTTATATCTCTATGATTTAATGGTGCCACACTTTCATTGGCTGCTATTCGCTTAATGAAATAATGGCCAAATTTGTAACATCGCAGTTTCACGCAATACACTACTCATACTTGTCTGGCGATGAAAGATGAAAACTGTCAGAATCCGAGATGCTCTTTACATCAGGGACGTTTCTTAAGATTTTGTAAAAGTGTTAAACTTTTCTATCAGACATGACTGTGAAATTATAATACAATTTCCAAATATGGCTCGACAAAAATTTGAATGCATGAGTCCAATGAGAGAAGTGTCAATTGGCATACTGCAGAGAGAGTAGCAGAAATATTTTGGGAAGAGAAATGAACATGGTGACTTGATAAGTGACAGGCTGTAAGAAATTCTTACAAAAGTATTTACAGTAATTGCTAATTGTGTTCAATTTCCAGACATGCAAGTTAAAACAATTATTTCTGTCAAATTGAGCAGTACTTTTAAACAATATACTATTTCTACCTTTATAATAAATTAACAATTTAACGGCCAAAGTAACCGCCAAGTATACAAGCAGTATACAATGACCGTGCAAGTGTATTCCAGCTTACCTGAGTTAATGATTGGATGGACATTTATTATTTTTATGTCATCAAGGGCTACTAGATGATCAGTTAACCTAACCATTCCTTCCTGGGATCCAGGAAGGTTAACCAGTACCTGAGTACAATCATTTCAACAAGTAACCGATAATGTTCCCACTGGAATCAGGGGTAAGAGACGAATGATAATGAGATGTAATGTCATGTATCAATCATTATGGAGACTTGGCGGGTGGGAATTCGAATTCACGGCTCTTGAATTGATATTCAGACACACGCTACCAATTGAGCTAACTGGGTCCTGACCAGAGGTATAATGCATTAAAAATTGTGATTTATCTATTTGGTGTACATAGTGTTTAAGATTAACCAATATGGACGCAACACAAAAGTTACAACATGATGACCTCACTATTACAACGTGATGACCTCACTATCACAACGTGATGACCTCACTATCACAACGTGATGACCTCACTATTACAACGTGATGACCTCACTATCACAACATGTGGCATGGTAGTATGCTCTGGTAAAAATTTTCTAGAAACAATTTTTATCTTGCTATCTTGATATATGCTATACTTCTATCAGTTAAAATGGTATGCATCTGTGTTCACTATCACTTCTTACATGTGAATATTGATATATTGACACAAGTGGTAGACACTGTAAGTATGAAATATAAATAATACCAGATTGAATCAATGTTTAATCTTGCAACAACAACGGCATAGCTACAAGTAGGCACTACACGCCCAGGTCAGGCCCCACTTTTACAAAACATCTCAACTTGAGATTTTCCTCAATTCAAATATTTGAAAGGCTGTAACTTCATTTACATTGATTATTTTGCATTTAATTCTTCCAATGAGTACAATGTTAGTTTTGACTTTATTTCTGTTTGGTCATTTAATGTGTACTGAGTCAAAGTTATCATTAAGAGAAATTGACATTTTTGAGTTCAGGAAAATCACCAGTTGGAATGTTTAGTTAAACTTGGGCCTGCACTTCTGACGAAAAATAAAATATGCTAAGTAATTGGTATGTTTTACATAGATAAAAATACAAACAAAATCCCCGAGAATGCGCCGTTGACCATTTATATTTTTAAAAAATAAATTCTAGGCCTGCATTTTTAGATTGACCAAGTTACACCAAGAATAATATTGTACAGTGTTCATCACCAAAGGAAGTACATCAGGATTTTAAAAAAAAAAAGAATGTCTATAAGCTTTCAAATTTGGAAAGGATCATAGTTCTGGCAAAAATAAGTAACATAGCCAGCTATGTGTAATAGGATGAGAAATATATGCAGCCAGTCTGGGACTCGAACACAGGATCTTTTGATTACAGGGTGAATGCTCTACCAGCTGCTAGCTGGACTGCTGACATACTCTCCTCTCTTTACAGGTTACATACACACTGTGACATCCTCAATCATAAATTTGGAATTTGCCCCCGAATTTCCATAGAGACCAGAGAATCATGTGACTGTTTTTCAGAATATATACATGTAAGTTTCAGATAAATGTGTAAAGACTGGTTTCTTGAATGAATATTGATTGAAACACTGACATGTGACCCTTTAAATGTTTGTTATAAGCACTGACAATTTCTTGTCAACTAATCAGCATTTTTCACTTTAAAAATGAAACTATGAAACAGAAATACTTGATTAAAATGTTATGATAAGAACAAGTTGTCAGTACACACAAGATCAAACAGTGCAATAAGTTTGCTCACATTTAACTACTTCCTGGATCCGCGACTGAGCAAACAGACATTATCAACATCATTGACATCATTTTTAGATGTATAAGAATTGTGGAGAATGGTTTGGTATATATTTTAGCATTGAAAAGAGACATTACAGTGTCAGTTTTAATTTACAAAAAGTGATAAATAATTCCCTCATTATTATGTTGCAAATGGAACAGTCACTCATGACAGATATTATTTGTGACATCCCATTTGCAAATAACTCCTGAATCATTGTTCAGTAATGACAAACAGTAACAGTTGAAGAAGTTCTACATAGTCTTGAGGCCCTGGTCATAGTAAATAAGATGGAAACGACATTTACCAGTGTTATGAATCGGAGCTGAAATCTTTAATTGATTAATTAGACATTTGAGACAATCAATTAAAGATTATAATTACAATTCAGTTATGACAGGTTTTCTTTATTATTAAAATTATCTGAAATTGTCCAAGCAGTCTGATCTATTTTATTTTCCCTGAAAAGGGATGCAGTCATTCATCTTTGTCTTTGTTAGTCATGTATATAAGTTGGCCTGGGCAAGTTTTATTAGCTGCCTGACTTAATTTTCATCTAATCACTGTTCAATTTAGTAATAAGAAAGAACAAGAACTCTTGCACAATATTCAGTATATAGCTCATCATAGATGAACGAAATTCCATCGTCGATGATTGTGTCAGTGGCTTTTGGTAAAAATTTGGCAATTAATTGATTAATCGGAACAACACTACCATATACATCTAATGGCTTGAAAAGATCAAATCTCTGCAATTAAACAAAATCTGGATCCGACACAGAAAGATTGGAATGTTTTTGTTTTTGTTTTTTTTTTAAATTAAAATTTAGCAATTCGGTTATTTTATTCTTAAATAAACCATTGAAAACATCATACCACAACATCATAAAGACTCAAAAAATAATATGAATTATAAAATACGGCAATTTGGTTGAAATACATTGTTTTCAGAGGTCACTGAAGTCTGTGTTTGTATCGATATTGCAAAGATTAAAGTCATGAGATGCGTTTTCTAAAAATATCTGGTGCCATCATAGGTGATTTGGAGATAACAATATACCTACATGTCAATAGTCAAGACTGACATATTATGGAAGACAGGGAAAAATTGATCTGCCTTAGTCCCACAGACAGACAAGTAGAGACAGGGCTTTACAGATAAAAGACAATTCTGGAGTACATAGAATTGATGCTGGCTTTGTTGAGCTTAGTTGAGACAAGCATCCTGGATTCAGCATCAAATGCACAGCATGTTTGGGAATTATGAAAAAATGTTACTGCGAGGAAAGTAGGTTATTGCTACCTTGTAAAAAAATATAGGTTACTTTTTCCTAGTGAGTTAACTATTACTCAGTGAGAATTAGAGCTTTACTATTTCTCAATGGGAGAACAAGGTACCTCTTACTCAGTGTGAAACAGAGCTTTACTGTTTTCCAATGGGAGAACAAGGTACCTCTTCCTCAGTGTGAAACAGAGCTTTACTGTTTCTCAGTGGGAAAACAATGTTCTTCTTCCTCAGTGAGAAACAATTTTCTCAGTGGGAGAACAAGGTACCTCTTACTCAGTGCGAAACAGAGCTTTACTGTTTCTCAGTGGGAGAACAATGTACTTCTTCCTCAGTGAGAAACAGTTTTCTCAGTGGGAGAACAAGGTTCTTTTCCCTCAGTGACAGAGTTTTACTGCTTCTCAATGGGAGAACAAGGTACCTCTTACTCAGTGGGAAACAGAGTTTTACTGTCACTCAGTAGGAGAACAAGGTTCCTCTTTCTCAGTGAGAAACAGAGCTTAATTGTTTGTCAGTTGGAGAACAAGGTACCTCTTCCTCAGTGAGAAACAGAGCTTTACTGTTTCTCAGTGGGAGAACAATGTACTTCTTCCTCAGTGAGCAACAGTTTTCTCAGTGGGAAAACAAGGTACTTCTTCCTCAGTGACAAACAGTTTTACAGCTTCTCAATGGAAGAACAAGGTACCTCTTACTCAGTGAGAAACAGAGCTTTACTGTTACTCAGTGGGAGAACAAAGTACCTATTCCTCAGCAAGAAACAGAGCTTTACAGTTTTCCAATGGGAGAACAAGGTACCTCTTCCTCAGTGAGAAATAGAGCTTTACTGTTACTCAATGGGAGAACAAGGTACCTCTTCCTTAGTGGAAAACAGAGCTTTACTGTCAGTCAGTGGGAGAACAATGTACTTATTCCTCAGTGAAAAACAGAGTTTTACTGCAACTCAGTGGGAGAACAAGGTACCTCTTCCTCAATGAGAAACAGAGCTTTACTGTCACTCAGTGGAAAAACAAGGTGCCTCTTTCTCAGTGAGAAACAGAGCTTTACTGTTACTCAGTGGGAGAACAAGGTACTTATTCCTCAGCAAGAAACAGACCTTTACTGTTACAAAGTGGGAGAACAAGGTACCTCTTACTCAGTGATAAACAGAGCTTTACTGTTACTCAGTGGGAGAACAAGGTACTTATTCCTCAACAAGAAACAGACCTTTACTGTTGTTACAAAGTGGGAGAACAAAGTACCTCTTACTCAGTGAGAAACAGAGCTTTACTGTTACTCAATGGGAGAACAATGTACCTCTTCCTTAGTGAGAAACATAGCTTTACTGTCAGTCAGTTGGAGAACAATGTACTTATTCCTCAGTGAGAAACAAAGCTTAACTGTCACTCACAGGGAGAACAAGGTACCTCTTCCTCAGTGAGAAACAGAGCTTTACTGTCAGTTAGTGGGAGAACAATGTACTTATTCCTCAGTGTGAAACAGAGCTTCATGCCACTCTGTGGGAGAACAAGGTACCTCTTACTCAGTGAGAAACAGAGTTTTACTGTTTCTCAGTGGAAGAATAATGTACTTATTCCTCAGTGAGAAACAGAGTTTTACTGTAACTCAGTGGGAGAACAAGGTACCTCTTCCTCAGTGAGAAACATAGCTCTACTGTCAGTCAGTGGGAGAACAAGGTACTTATTCCTCAGTGAGAAACAGAGCTTTACTGTCAGTCAGTGGGAGAACAAGGTACTTATTCCTCAGTGAGAAACATAACTTTAATGTCAGTCAGTGGGAGAACAAGGTACTTATTCCTCAGTGAGAAACAGAGCTTTACTGTCAGTCAGTGGGAGAACAAGGTACTTATTCCTCAGTGAGAAACATAACTTTACTGTCAGTCAGTGGGAGAACAAGGTACTTATTCCTCAGTGAGAAACAGAGCTTTACTGTCAGTCAGTGGGAGAACAATGTACTTATTCCTCAGTGAGAAACAAAGCTTAACTGCTACTCAGTGGGAGAACAAGGTACCTCTTCCTTAGTGAGAAACATAGCTCTACTGTCAGTCAGTGGGAGAACAAGGTACTTATTCCTCAGTGAGAAACAGAGCTTTACTGTCAGTCAGTGGGAGAACAATGTACTTATTCCTCAGTGAGAAACAGAGCTTCATGCCACTCTGTGGGAGAACAAGGTACCTCTTTCTCAGTGAGAAACAGAGTTTTACTGTTTCTCAGTGGAAGAACAATGTTCTTATTAACAGAGTTTTACTGTAACTCAGTGGGAGAACAAGGTACCACTTCCTCAGTGAGAAACAGAGCTTTACTGTCAGTCAGTGGGAGAACAATGTACTTATTCCTCAGTGAGAAACAGAGCTTCATGCCACTCTGTGGGAGAACAAGGTACCTCTTTCTCAGTGAGAAACAGAGTTTTACTGTTTCTCAGTGGAAGAACAATGTACTTATTAACAGAGTTTTACTGTAACTCAGTGGGAGAACAAGGTACCACTTCCTCAGTGAGAAACAGAGCTTTACTGTTATTCAGTGGGAGAACAAGGTACCGCTTCCTGAAAGAAAACAGAGCTTTACTTTATTCAGGAAAACATGGTAACTTCCTGTGTGAGAAAACTTTATTGTTACTTTGAGGAAACAGGGTAAATGTTTCTCAATTAGCAAACATAGCTTTACTATTACTCTGTGAGGAAACAGAGCTATATTGTGACTCAGTGAGGAAGTAGAGCTTACTGTTACTGAATGAAAAAACAGAGCTTAACTATTACTCTGTGAGGAAACAGATCTTTATTGTTACTCATTGAGATACAGTTACTTAAAGAGAAAACAAGGTTATGGATACTTAGTAGATAGAATAAATAGAGACAGTGAGTAGATGGTACAAATAGAGATGGTGAGTAGAAAGAATAAATAGAGACAGTGAGTAGATAGTATAAATAGAGACAGTGAGTAGATAGTATAAATAGAGATGGTGAGTAGATAGTATAAATAGAGACAGTGAGTAGATAGTACAAATAGAGACAGTGAGTAGATAATACAAATAGAGATGGCGAGTAGATAGTATAAATAGAGACAGGGAGTAGATAGAATAAATAGAGATGGTGAGTAGATAGTATAAATAGATAGTGAGTAGATAGTACAAATAGTGACAGTGAGTAGATAGTACAAATAGTGCCAGTGAGTAGATAGTATAAATAGAGACAGTGAGTAGATAGAACAAATAGTGACAGTGAGTAGATAGTATAAATAGAGACAGTGAGTAGATGGTACAAATAGAGATGGTGAGTAGAAAGAATAAATAGAGACAGTGAGTAGATAGTATAAATAGAGACGGTGAGTAGATAGTATAAATAGAGATGGTGAGTAGATAGTATAAATAGAGACAGTGAGTAGATAGTATAAATAGAGACAGTGAGTAGAGAGTATAAATAGAGACAGTGAGTAGATGGTACAAATAGAGATGGTGAGTAGAAAGAATAAATAGAGACAGTGAGTAGATAGTATAAATAGAGACAGTGAGTAGATAGTATAAATAAAGACGGTGAGTAGATATAATAAACAGAGACAGTGAGTAGATAGTATAAATAAAGATGGTGAGAAGATAGAATAAATAGAGACAGTGAGTAGATGGTACAAACAGAGATGGTGAGTAGATAGTATAAATAAAGACAGTGAGTAGAAAGTATAAATAGAGATGGTGAGTAGATAGTATAAAACGACAGTGAGTAGATAGTATAAATAGAGACGGTGAGTAGATAGTATAAATAGAGATGGTGAGTAGATAGTATAAATAGAGATGGTGAGTAGATAGTACAAATAGAGATGGTGAGAAGATAGTATAAATAGAGACAGTGAGTAGATAGTACAAATAGAGACAGTGAGTAGATAGTACATATAGTGACAGTGAGAAGATAGTATAAATATTGACAGTGAGTAGATAGTATAAATAGAGACAGTGAGTTGATAGTACAAACAGAGATGGTGAGTAGATAGTATAAATAGAGATGGTGAGTAGATAGTATAGAGACAGTGAGTGGATAGTACAAATATTGACAGTGAGTAGATAGTATAAATAGAGACAGTGAGTTGATAGTACAAACAGAGATGGTGAGTAGATAGTATAAATAGAGATGGTGAGTAGATAGTATAAACAGAGACAGTGAGTAGATAGTATAAATAGAGATGGTGAGTAGACAGTATAAATAGAGATGGTGAGTAGGTAGTATAAATAGAGATGGTGAGAAGATAGAATATATAGAGACAGTGAGTAGATGGTACAAACAGAGATGCTGAGTAGATAGTATAAATACAGACAGTGAGTAGACAGTATAAATACAGACAGTGAGTAGATAGTATAAATAGAGATGGTGAGTAGATAGTATAAAAAGACAGTGAGTAGATAGTATAAATAGAGACAGTGAGTAGATAGTATAAATAGAGACGGTGAGTAGATAGTATAAATAGAGATGGTGAGTAGATAGAATAAATAAAGACAGTGAGTATACAGCATAAATACAGACAGTGAGAAGATAGTACAAATAGAGACAGTGAGTAGACAGTACAAATAGAGACAGTGAGTAGATAGTACAAATAGAGATGGTGAGTAGATAGTATAAATAGAGATGGTGAGTAGATAGTACAAATAGAGATGGTGAGTAGATAGTATAAATACAGACAGTGAGTAGATAGTACAAATAGAGACAGTGAGTAGATAGTACATATAGTGACAGTGAGAAGATAGTATAAATAGAGACAGTGAGTAGATATTACAAATATTGACAGTGAGTAGATAGTATAAATAGAGACAGTGAGTAGATAGTACAAACAGAGATGGTGAGTAGATAGTATAAATAGAGATGGTGAGTAGATAGTATAAATAGAGACAATGAGTATACAGTATAAATACAGACAGTGGGTTTGCAGTATAAATAGAGACAGTGAGTATACAGTATAAATAGACAGTGATTTTGGAATGATGCTGATCATGATAGCACTATCCTACAATATTGATTATAGACATCCAACTCAGTAGTCAGCAGCATAAAATATTCCATTAGTTTCATTCAAGTTATATTTACTGATGAAGTTAACTGACTCCTTTTCTACTAAAGACAATTCCATCTTATTTTCCCCCAATTTCAAAATTTAAACATCATTTAACAGCGGTGTTCTAAGTAAGAAATAACCAACTTAGAGTCAACAATGGTCACATTTCACTGACTCATCTGCGTAAGCATAATGTCTTTATGCTGATACAAGAATAGTTCCTTTCAGTTTCAGTGTTACATGTTATGACATACTTTTACAAATAATTGTCTTCCATTAGGATTTTTAAATAAACTGTTGCTTAAACTCAGCATGTCTCATGTATTTTTTTTTGTTTTTAGGGGCTGCTGTGTAAAATTTTCTAATTCAATCAACTTTAAATGAACACCTACCAGTAATAGCCAAATGAAAGTTAAAGCTAAATGAAAAAAAAGTTTCCTGTGACATGCTGGAAAAAAAATGGGTCAGTAAGGTAGGATTTTTTTATCTACATGGTTTATAGATTGAAATGGAAGCAAAAGACAAAACAAAATCAATAATTTGGCTCTGGAGTTGAAATATTGACTTGGCCGAGTCACAAGAAAAAAATTTATTTTTCCTTTTGGCGTAAGCAATTTTGAAATAATAATTGAGACATTTTAGTTTCTTGTAACAACAGCAATACAGGCAACTGAGTGTATAATCGCTCCCTATCGCTAGCTATAAATCTAAATTTTGCCACTTCAATAGCTTACTTCCATTCTTGTTTTTGAAAACCATAGCGCTGGTCTAGTGATAGAGCATCTACCTTGCATGCAGGAGGTCATTACTAAGGCTCGATTTGATCCCAGGTTGGGTGATACCAAAGACTAGAAACTTTCTCACTCAGTGCTCAGCATTTAGACTTATAGGACTGGGTGGGGTGTCATACCATGAGTCTGCAGCATGATATTTCAGTGTGGCAATGCTTAGAATACTGTCTCAGGTAGACACTGTCATGAAATGACTGAAAACTTATTGAAAGCAACAGTAAACATCATACAACAACAACTTGTTTCAGAAGGGATGTTGAAAAAGAATTTACTAACTAAGAGTCAAATGATGTAAACTGTGATCAGTGTTACTTGAAGATTGTTATTGGTCTACATTGTTTGCAAAAGGAAACATTTATGTGAAACAGCATCTTCTCACACTGTAAGAAAAATATCTGCTACAAAACAAACTTTTCAACTCAAATAATTATCAAAAATAAAATTCTGTTCTCTTCAAATTTTATTTGTACTTTCAATTAATTATCAAATAAATTTGCAGACAGTTACCAAATAAATTGTATTGTGCCAACCATTAGTAAGGCTATAAAATATAATAACTACCACACTGTCTTCTGTGCCAACCATTAGTAAGGCTATAAAACATAATAACTACCACACTGTCTTGTGCCAACCATTAGTAAGGCTATAAAACATAATATCTACCACAATGTCTTGTGCCAACCATTAGTAAGGCTATACATCATAATAACTACCACACTGTCTTGTGCCAACCATTAGTAAGGCTATAAAACATAATAACTACCACACTGTCTTGTGCCAACCATTAGTAAGGCTATACAAATAACTACCACACTGTCTTGTGCCAACCATTAGTAAGGCTATCAAACATAATAACTACCACACTGTCTTGTGTTCAAACCTATAAATTATCTAATAGGACAATTTCTGTCTCATTATCAGCAATGATACCTGCATGTGGAAACGTGCCACAACCATGAAATGAATATAACAACAATGTTATTATGTTTCTCAGAGAGTGGCACTAAATGCATGTGTCTGATTGTCAGGGGTTACTAACATACTTGTTACATAACTCTTTTGCCAAATCGTAGTATTACTCATATTGAGCTGCCTTCATTGGAAGTAAATACAAGAATTCCTCAAATGAATATTTTACAAATATGCTTAAGCCGATGTTGTAACAGAGAAAAGATATTTTTTTAAGCTTTCTTTTCAGGTAGGAAACCTATTCACAAAATTTCATTAAAATACCTAAAGGGAAATCAAGTTATTATACACCCTTACAGAAACCAAAGTCACCAACATATATGTAACTTATATGTGCCTTATATGAGTCCTATATGGGACATATATGAGACATATAAGGCACATATAACTGCCATGAAATCCTGACTATATGATTTATATGTATAAGGCCACTATATGTCTAACTTGTCTCCACATATATGTCCCTTATATGACAGTTGTATGGGAATGGGGCCCATGTAAGTCAAGTATAAGGCAGTTATAATATTGTCTGTAAGGTCCATACATACTGGCCACAACTGGTAACATGATACTGTCAGCCCATGATTATGCTATTAATATAAAAGCTATTTCAAATTCATGGAAGAGTTACACACAAAGAAAAAAGGAAACATGTTTTATATCTAATATTCTGCTGGATTTTAAGAAAAATATAGTGCAAACATTTATATTGCATGTATAATTTGTTTGATTTGATTTGATTTGATTACAATATTTAGAATTAAATGGAAACTATGATTGTACTATATACATTATTATCTCTCTTTTTATTGACCTTTGACAATGTTTTTATGTTGGTAACTGTCTCTTTTACATGGATACTGATTGTGAATGTTTACAGAAACAATTTTACTCCAGGAGCAAGGGACTTGATAAATCATCCACAAATATCAAGCTAACAATTTAAAGATTACAATAACAATAATTTCCTTGGAATTTACTGGCATAAATCAAAGCACATCAATATAGATATGTAAATACCTTGTTGATAAAAAAATACATATCTTATGAGAAAATCCAGTGTTTGTATTATTAAGTATTAGTATTTGTCCCACTATATATATATATTATACAGTGAAAAGTCAAAGTGATCAAGATGGGGGCTGAGTATTTATGTGTATTATATTAAATCTAAATTACAATATTTGCTGTATACATGCTGGCAGAAATATTGACATATATTGGATTATATGGGACATATGGACATATATGTCACATCTGTGTGGTTGTCATATATGTGCCTTATAAGTAGGTCACACATATGTCTGAAAACTTATAAGGGACATTTATGACACATATATGGGGCATTTATGTGAGATATATTTAAAACCCACATATATGTTGTTTATAACAGTCTTATATCTCATTTGCATTTGAAATCCATATATTGGACATATATGAAATCTAGTATAAAGGACATATAAGACACATATATGTGCCTTATAACTTTCTCATATATGTCACATGTAAATAAAAATCTGTAAGGGCAGAAACCAATTTTCTATTTTTAGTATCAGTGCCCTTGACCCTGAAATGATCTCGTTCAAATCAATATCTACTTTCAATTTCACAAAAGGAAGCTATTCACAATATTTCATCAAAATATCTCAAGGGCAATTAAACCTTTAAGTGAAAACCAATATTCTTTTTTCAGTAATAGTGAGCTTGACCTTTAAATGATTTAGCTAAGAACCTATCTACAAAATTTCAACAAAATATCTTAAGGGAAACTTTAAAGTTACAATGTTTTAAGTGAATACTATTTTTCTGTTTTTAGTAACTGTGCCCTTGACTATGATAAAAAAGCCAAGGATTCCATGTCACCTAAAACAGACAAAGGAAACAACAAAATCATAGGACTCAAGGTCCTCAGAGGCACTGTTTGTTTGTTTGTTTAAATATTTATAGTCATTGTTATGCCATTTAGGGCTAAAAGACGATCAGTTAGCCTAACTTCTCTTTCCTGGGATCTTGGAAGGTTAACCAGTACTGGAGTACACCAATCTTAGCAAGTAATGGATCACATTCCCACTTGAATTAGCAGTGAGAGACATGACATTGAGACATAATGTCATATATCAATCATCATGAAGACTTTGGCCAGATTGGATTGAAACTCATGAAGTAAGGATTGATAGTAATATGCTCATCACAGGGGGGAAATACTGAAAATCAAAGCTAATTCAAATAAATCAAAGCACTTCAGTGCTGATGGGGGCGGAGCATATAAAATGTAAAATGTCGCTATTGTTTAAGGTAGTGGGACCGTAATGGGCTTGTTAACATTTGTGCGATATTGGTATCCTCCGTGACGATGTCGGAGCATCTCGGTATAGAACGGAATAAACCTATAAAATACAATGTCATAAACAGGCCTTCTAAATTTGCCCGTTTTTTTGTTTTTGAACAGATTTCTGAAGTTCAAAACTGGTTTTCGTTTCAAAGTTTAATAAAAAATCGGTCCAGATATTTTCTATTGGTTGTATAAAATCTCATAAATTGCTCTTACCATGCCATACTGACCTGTGAAATACGCCTTGCAGCAATATCATTTGACCCTATAATCCGATTGTTTTGTCACCTGCTGTGCGAAATGATGTCAATTTTGACTAAACCATTAATGATATTAGGGGGAGTTTATTGGAAGAGTCTATCGCTATGTAGCACGCCTTCTATGTGTAATCAGCAACCCATAGCATTCTGTCGGTTCATCAAAAGATTGTGTTTGCGTCCGTAATTTCTTTGATATACCGCTAGCCAAAGCTGGGACGGTCGGACCAAATTTTGTTTGAGTCATTAAAATATTTGATAAAATGTGCAGTGTTACTTGTTTGTTTCATTTTTCAAAAAAATAACTTTAATAATGTATACGAGCTGATTTTGGTAATTGTACGTAGTGGCTAGCTACAGCACAACGCATATCAAAAATAAAAAGTTGAATGAACCGTTACATTGGTTTCCACGGTGATTATTTCACACAGTTTCCGGTACTTGCAAAACTTCTGGTTCGATCGAGCGTTTTTAATATAATGAAAATTATTCAGTAAAGCGGAAACATAATGTCAGTCATTAAAATGTACACATTGTGATAGAGCATGTTATTAATAATACACAAATAAACTTGAAGTAGTTCCCTATTAATGAATAAACAGAGAAAATACATGATGCAGCTGACATGGTGGGTGGGGTATGCATATATTATATAGTGTTTTACTACTTATCATCATTCTTTAATATAGGCCGTGGTTGCCGTCAAGGAGACTCGTTGTCACCATATTTATTCATTTTTTGTGCTGAAATTCTTGCAATTAAAATAAGAAACAACAAAAATATAAAAGGTATCAAATAGGCAATACAGAATATAAAATATCACAATATGCAGATGATACATCAGCTTTTTTAGATGGATCACAACAGTCTTTAAATGAAACACTATCTGAATTATCAAGTTATGCTGAATATTCCGGTCTCAATGTTAATTTTGACAAAACACAAGTTATATGGATAGGGCTGAAAAAATACAGTACTGAAACTATCAAAACAAAATGGAAACTAACATGGGGAATAACAAACTTTAAACTGTTAGGAATACACTTTGATGTAGATCTTGATAAAATAATATCAAAAAATTACCAAGAAAAAATATCAAAAACAGAAACCTTAATCAAATCTTGGAAACGGAGATATCTTACTCCAAAAGGGAAAATAACTGTTGTCAAATCCCTTTTAATTCCAATATTAAATCACCTATTTATGTCCCTTCCAAACCCAAACCTTAATACTATAAAAAACATTAATAGTCTATTCTACAGTTTTATCTGGAATGGACCATCTAAAATTAAACAGTCGGTTCTTGTTAAAGAGTATAGCCAAGGAGGACTTAAGATGATAAACATTAATGCATTCATAGCAGCTTTAAAAGTCATCTGGATTAGAGGATTAATAATAAATGATGGAAAATGGGCAAATATAATGCATATACCATTAAAAAAATTGATAGATTTTGGGGACTCTTATATTTTGAAAATAATGAGAACTATCTCAAATCTGTTTTGGTTAGATGTACTCAAGTCACTATACACATTAATTAAAATAAAGAAAAGGTTGTCAAGACATAAACTCAATACTTAATAATAACAATGATGAACCTACATCAAAGTCTAAATGGCAACAGATCTACGTCATAGATGAAGTAACATGGGACAAAATATTTGCGTCACCTTTTAATAACAATCTTAGTGCACAACAACAATGGTTTCAAACCAGAATAAATCATAGGATTCCACCATGTAAGATTATCTACATACATTAAAAATAATTAACAGTCCTCTATGTACATCCTGTAACCAGGAAGAGACCCTCGTCCACATGTTTTGGACATGTCCAACAACACAAACATTCCTTAATTAACTCATAACTTGGTTCTCTACTAATAATGTAAAATGCTCATTTTATGAAAAATGTTTTATATTTTATACCAATATAGAAAACAACATGTAACAAACAGAAATTTAAATTTTCTACAAGACTACTGAATGGAACAATTTCCACTATTGCTTTTAAAAACAGACTCAAATATACACTTTTATCACTCAAAGAAATAGCAATAAAAAAACGGAAAAATTGATACCTTTAAAGCACAGTGGCATAAACTTCTGAATATTTAAATTAATACGACATATAAAGGGATAACTTTATCCTGGTAATGAAAATATGTAAAATAATCTTTAATAACAATGTTAGGACACTTGCAGAATCTGGACCCTGGCACATGACAATTTTCAATTATATTAGTGAATTACTACCACAAGACCGTATATGGAGAACATTTTGTAATACAGTCAAACCTGTCTTAAGAGACCACTAAAGGGAAATCTGAAAAGATGTCTCTTAAGGCAGGTGGACTCTTATTGGGGTAAAAAAAAAATTGTTGGTCTTTTTTTTTTTGTCTTATATAATGCATGTACGTTTCCATCATTTTTAGGGCTTTCACCCGCTGTTCTAATGTTAGACATTTTCTCTTTGCTGAAAATATGGCAATGTTGATAGAATATCGCAGTATGAAACCACAATATTGAAACCCAGTCAAATAAACCTTGGTATTCATTGTCTCACGTTTACTCATTTTTGTTGTAAAAACTTTCAAACCGTCCATGAAAACTGTTTTGTCTTTAGTTTCCAATTTAATCTAACCAAAAAGCCGATCAAATAATCAAATGTAATTATAATTTTTAATCATAATACAAAATATATAAACAAACGGCACACAGTCCAATCTCAATTTTCCAAAAGTCGGATCAAACCTATTTAATCTTTTTTGTCGTAAAAAAAACAAACAACAAACAAACCTCAAACTGTCCAATCTTTAATTCCAATTTAACGATAATTGATGATCCTGTAATTGTAATGAAACAAATAGCAAACATGTTGATTTATTCCACCCAAACAATGATCAAACGTTGATTCATAATTGGGGTTAAAGTGTTTTAACTCTATAACTTGTTATTAAACAATTATCGGCTTTTACCACGAGACACTGCAGTATTTGGCCTCGGGTTATTTTTAGCACATTACCTCGGAGATCGACAATTTTACACTTACACATTTGTCACGTACACAAAACATGATGCTGAAATTTCACACCTTGTGTATTCGTGGTCGTATGTTAAAGGATATTTGTTGAAATTTGATGGATTTTAAGCGGTCGCTGGTCGCAGAGAGCAAGTGGTCGCTTATTGCATGTGTGATTATGAATGAAATTCGTTGGGGGGGATTTAATATGGTCGCTTACATCAGGGGGTCGTTTATAACAAGTGGTCGCTTCTGCAAGTTTGACTGTATATTTAACCTAGTCAAAGTATATTAAATTAACCATTTATTTCCCACTAGAAAAACAATGATATCTAGAAAACTGTAACAAAATAAAAAAAATCTACACCTTTTTTAAACTGGAGAAAGACTGAGAGAAAGACATTTGTTTTATAGTGAGAAAGATAATGATAATTTGTTATTTGATTACAACTATGCTATACTATGTATTTATAATGTAAATGAAAAGTGGAATAAATGTTAAAAAAAAAAAAAAAAAAGTTAGGAAATCCCTTTCCAATATATTACTTTGGCATGTTAAATGACAATACAGGGTCAGTGAGTATATATAGGCATGATTTATTGAAAAAAATATTTTCAGCCAATTTTAAAATTTTGAAAATCCTGATATACCGGTAGTCCCATTAAATAATTATGAAGTTTCAGAGAGCAATACTTGGAGATCATCATTATATTTTCACAGGTGTAAAAAATTGGCTTGATTAGTATTAATTAGAAATTACAAAAACAGGATTTAAATTTGTTTTTGAAAACTCCTGATATATTCCCTTTAATGTGTAATCTGCTGGTAACACATAGTTAATGCACATCATTATTAGTCATCTAAATGAAGCTCCCATTCAAACTCAAAACTTTAAGAGTGTGCACTTCAAATTATCTTCTTCAACTTATGCATTCATATCTTGCACTTCAAATTCGTATTTCTAGTTTTAGCTAATAAAAGCTCTTCACTGCCACCTTGCGTCTTATAATTGCATCTGTGAAAAAAATGTCTTATTAGCCAAATATCGGTTCCCTTTTAGGAATACCAACACAATAGTCCTCGTCAAAGTCTCATAAGGTATTCTTCCCTTCTCCTAAATGTTAAACTAGTGTATCATATTGATAGCAATGTTTATACAATGCTGTCACAAGTGACTCTCTGTGCAGAATATAAACCCGTGTAAAATACTTAAAAGCGAAATTGTGTAGGAGTGAAAGTCCTTTATTTCAAGAACAGGTTTTGTGTGGGGTAAAGCGGGAAACAATTTTAATTTACAGAGGGCATTTAGCGTTGATCCCACATGCACTTGTGTTCCATAAAATCAAGGATGGTACACTCTTTTATATCTGCAGCTTCAGGAACAAGCTTTCTACATTAAATTAATCACATAATAAAACAATTCCATCTAAATTCAATATTATAACCTTTTAAATAAAGATCACTTCAGAATCATGATGGATACCTCTATTGGACCATTTAAATGTTATGGCCATCAGCCAAATACACTAAGGATATAGAATGGAAAGAATGATTGGAAAGAACCAGGTGAAAACTGTCATCATTATAAATGGTCAGTAATATTGTCTAAGGCCATGAAAAATTAATGGCTAGATTATCATCCCCATCTGCCCAACCCCCATGTTAAAAAAAATTTGGAAGAGAACCTAGCAATTAATTTATAATTTCCTAATAAACCATATTGTTAGACTGTTGTCCATAACTTGAGCAGTGTCCGATACAAAACTAGACCTATCACTGTAGTGATGAATACCCCCGAACGCCGCCATGACAGAAAAAGGTTAACCATTGTATGAAGTTTTATTAAATTATATCCAATAGTTTTAAAGTTATGCTCCAGACAAAAAAAATTCTTTATAAAAGAGAATGTTATGGATTGAGTTGTTTGTATTGTTAATTTTTTTATGGTTTTGTTAAAATTAAAAACAGTCTTTTTAATTATTGTACAGTGTACAAGCTTTCATGGCAATCAATAAATGTTATACTTTTTCGAGTTATGTTGAGGGACAACAATTTTATGGATAAGAAACAAACAAGAGCACTAGGAATACAATATCAAACCTGCTTTGCTCGAACTCCATGTATTCATCAACTTGGTTCTTTCATGAACTTTATTAAACTGTTATCACTGATGGCTTTAAAAGTACTTTAAAAGTACTGCACCAGACAAGGGAAATATATCAAAGGGCAATAACTGTAATTAGCAAGAATAGAGTTATGTTTCTTGTAACACTGCACTTCCTGTCATTATATTCTACCATTGTATGAAGTTTGATGAAATTCCATCCAGTACTTTAAAAGTAATGCTCCGGACAAGGGAAATATATCAAAGGGCAATAACTCTGTAATTAGCAAGAATAGAGTTATGTTTCCTGTACACTGCACTTCCTCTCATTATATTCTACCATTGTATGAAGCTTGATGAAATTCCATCCGGTACTTTTCAAGTTATGCTCCGGACAAGAAAAAATATCAAAGGGAAATATATCAAAGGGCAATAACTCTGTAATTAGCAAGAATAGAGTTATGTTTCCTGTACACTGCACTTCCTCTCATTATATTCTACCATTGTATGAAGCTTGATGAAATTCCATCTGGTACTTTTCAAGTTATGCTCCGGACAAGAAAAAATATCAAAGGGCAATAACTCTGTAATTAGCAAGAATAGAGTTATGTTTCTTGTACACTGCACTTCCTCTCATTATATTCTACCATTGTATAACGTTTGATGAAATTCCATCCAGTACTTTTCAAGTGATGCTCCAGACAAGGAAAATTGCAACGGACAGACTGACAGACCGACAGACCGACCTCAGGGTGACTCCCATATACCCCCTCAAAACTTCGTTTGTCGGGGGTATAAATATATGTGTGACAAAAGCAGTACATGTATAAAGAACTAATAGATCAGTATTTACTTATAGGAAATAATAGACCAGTTTTTAATTACTGGTAAAAACTAATAGACCAGTATTTGTTTTGGAACTTAATTAGACCAGTTTTTACTTAGGAAATAATAGACCAGTTTTTAATTAGGAATTAACAGAGCAATTTTTACTCAGAAACTTATAGACCAGTTTTTACTCAGGAAGTAACAGACCAATTTTTTACTAAGGAACTAATGGACCAGTTTTTACTTAGGAACTAATGGCCCAGTTTTTACTTAAAAACAAATTGATTTATTTTTTAATTATAAAACTAATGGACCAGTTTTTACTTAGAAACAAATTGATTTAGTTTTTAATTAGGAACTAATGGACCAGTTTTTACTTAGGAACAAATTGATTTAGTTTTTAATTAGGAACGAATAGATTAGTTTTAACTTAGGAAATAATTGATTTAGTTTATAATTCGGAAAAATAGATCAGGTTTTACTTAGGAACTAATGGACCAGTTTTTACTTAGGAACTAATAGACCAGTTTTTATATACGAATTGATAGTCCAATTTTTTACTTAAGAATTAATGGACCAGTTTTACTTAGGAACTAATAGTCCAATTTTCTACTTAGGAACAAATTGATTAAGTTTTTAATCATGAACATATTCAGAAAGGTGGGTGAGTGAGCAATCTACTGGTGCCACTTTTTAACCCATAACCTATATAATATTATGCATGCAGGGAACCATCAGTGTGGCGTGTTAACACTGATCAAACATTACTAACCACAAAATGTCATTTCAGAATTAAATCAATAGATTTAAACGTTTTAATGCTCAGAAAAGGTTTTACAAAACATATATATATATATATATATATATATATATGCATATGTGCTTAAAGGAAATATTTTACATATATATCCATGAAACTGTTGCCGTAATAGGGATCAACCGTTGTATTTCAACTTATTTTAAATATATTTTAGACACACCAGTCTGGCAGAGATGGTAGAATTTAAAATAAGATGGTGTGTTAATCAATAGTTAAAACTGTGGGTTTTCTGTTAGAATCAGAAAGTAAGTGGATTAGCTTTTAATGATTTGATTTTCTTTATTCAAATACCACTACTTTTTTGCGCCAACAAAATTGAATTTCACCATCATTTGTTAGTTTATACCGATTCATTTAAGCTTGATTAAGATGAAAGCTAAGAGCTTATATTGAACCGCTATCGAGTGAGCGGCCAACACTCTATCCATTAGACTACCGTCCCGCTTAAAATTGGTTACTAGTATTTATGTGCATGCATTTGTGGTCTCACCTTGGTCAATAAAACTAGATGCCATAACCTACATATGGTGTTGAATCTACTGTCTAACTCAATTCATGTCTTAGCTAAGTTCCAATCATGTGCAAGTTAGGTTCAAATCATGTGTAAGTTAGGTTCAGATCATGTGTAAGTTAGGTTCAAATCATGTCTAAGTCAGGTTCAATTCACATCTGTCGTCGAACAGTATTTAAGTGCTTTCTATTTATAGAATGGGGATTTCATTTCAATTTAAATATCGATTTTGTCCCGTTTTGGTGGATTTGACATACCAAACCATTGGGATTATCTTTATTTATGATAATCAGATGCGTTTTATCCTTTTTAAAAATAATTTGATATTTTTATATATCTACAGCGTTTTTTTCCTGATATACTCCCTTTAAGTCAGTTTTACTGTTCCAGATGATAGAATACATGTTTATTTGATCACTGGGAAAATTTACAAACAAAAACAATAAATAGTAAGTACATGATTTCAAATAATTAAGAATGAGTTTTTATTACAAATTACTGATCATCTCTTTTCGATTAACACTGGCGGCAAAATACGGGAAGAAGCTTGTTCAGAAGCACATCGGTCAGTTATATATGCCCAATTCATTTCAGAGAAAAACATAGCAAGGGGGACTGTAGGGGATGTGTTTAGAAATATTGTATTTCAAAATGAACTACATGTGTATATTTATGAGGGCTAGTTCTGAGGAAAAATTACTGACCCAAACTAGTATTCGATACTTTTTGTTTCTCAGTGTGTATAAATAATATAATGCTGACTACACTCGTGAAAACGAAAAAAAAAACACTCAATAACGATGCAAAATGTTCAAATCATAACATTTCTAGTCTTATTAATGGACGCCTTATCCAATGATCTTAACACTGCTTTTCACATATTCTAAAATTGAACTGTTATGACATATGAATATATACAATTTGTTATGTCTCAATTGTGTAATAACAAATCTGAAGTAAGTAAAGTTGTTGTATTTTCTACAGAAAGAATTGATCAACTGTACTGATACTCATAAGCAGATGTCTCGCTCTGTTTTCTATATTTTCTTTACTGAATCTCGATACCATCTCAATATCGATTGATTGATTGAATATTTGGCATCATTTTTATGCCTTTGAGGGCTAACAGGCAATTGGTTACCTAACCACTGTTTCCTTGGATTAATCAGTACTCGAGCACACCCCATCTCCGCAGGTAACTGATAACTTTCCTACTTAAATCAGCAGTGAGAGACAAATGATAATGAGACACAATGTTGTATATCAATCATCACATAGACTGTTGCCGGGTGGGGATTCAAACTTACGACCCCTGGATTGATAGCCAGACACATAATAGACTGAGCTAATCGAAATGAATCAATGTGAATCATGAATTGAACCACTGTCTTCTGGAAGTAAACACAAATTGTTTTCAACTAATCACATTTTGTCCAAGCTGGGCTCCAACCCATGACTTTAACTGTGTAAGGCATGTGAAAGCACTGGAGATTAGTTCTTTACTGAAGAGCCCCAAAATGTACAGAATTATTTTCATTAAAAGTCAGCCTATAAAGATGGGGAAAAAAATAAAATCAAGGTACTATTCTAGAATTAAACTGCTTCTTTAAAGTGCACACAGATATAATCAGAAATATAGAATGCTTAGTTTACATCTAAACGGCACCATAAAAGTAGAAATGGCACACAATGACACAAAATGACACAAAACGACAAACAGCATAGGTGTAGACTCCTGACCAAATAGATTCTATTATAAAATGACCAGAATTAATGGCCCGACTACACAGCAAATTCTAGAAATTTAATAACTTTTTAATTCAGGATTCCAGCTTCATCAACGAACTATGCTCAGTACATCTAGAAACGTCACGTGTTTACCCTCTTTTTATTCATACTTTTCTTGTACTTGTATATTTGAATTTTATGTAGTAGTATTGTAAAATCATGTAGAAACCCGACCATCATCCAAATTTTATCGATATTTGTCATTTAAATCACGTGCTTCAAAAAGTTATCAAACACCACGAATTACACGTGCAACTTTTACTCATGGTAAAATTTGGTATAAATTGCATCGAACCTTTTGTTATGTTTGCAAATGAAAGGAAAATCACGATAGAAGTGTCATAGGTTTCAGTACAACGATGCCGCGATTATCCGAACATGAACGAAATCAGGACGTTGGGATGCTTGTGGCAGGGTCGTCAAAACGGGAGGTTGCGCAACTGTTTAATTGCCATGCATCGACCATTTCTGGTCTGGAGACACACTACCAGCACACTGGCACCGTTCGCGATCGCCCACGTCCAGGCCATCCACGTGTAACAACTGCCCAGCAGGACCAGCAACTCCGCGTGAACCATCTCCAGGACAGGTTCACAACTGCTACAGACACTGCCAGACAACTTGTTGGGCGTCATGAGTAAGTAATCCATCATAATAATTTTATCGATAATGTACCTATTCACTTAAAACCATGATTCTGAAAAATTTGGTTTTTTTTACCTGAATAAAATGTGTTTCGTTCTTTTTCAACCGTACTATCCACCCGAACACCATGTGATCGCGCCTAAGGGTAGCTGGACTACGGTGTAGACGACCCTTGAAGTCATCAAGGCTCACAAGGCAACACAGGGCAGCAAGATTACGCTGGGAGAGGACGCACATCCGCACAAACGGGTTAATTGCGACCGGCGAGAAAATTCACAAGTGAAAATCTAGATTTGAAAATTGCCAACTAACAGTGCACATTAGTTAGGCACTCACATCACTTATGTAACCATGGTAAAACATCTGGAAAAAAACAAAAGAATTTTTTTTTACAGCCTTTCAACTTTTGTGGGTATTTTGACAAAATGACCAGAATTAATGGCCCGACTACACAGCAAATTCTAGAAATTTAATAACTTTTTAATTCAGGATTCCAGCTTCATCAAGCTTGGCAGGTGTTTAGATCAAAGCATTTAGAATCTGAAAATGTAACTAGTTTCTCTGTCACACAAGTGAGAGGAAATATATAAGAATATATAATGATGTAAACAAACATTGAAATTCAGACAAAATGCCTTCTTCCTTGTTCAACATCCTATATGAAACACAAGTCCTGTATGAAACTGTTGCATTAATTCTTACTTTTAAAAACACAAATGTTACCTTTAAATAGGGTTAGTGGTGGTGAGAGTAGATTCCATGGCTGTACCTCAAACACTGTCAGTCACATTCATCAGCGGCCAGCTGGAACTAACCTATGCAAATACATCTGGCAGTCTGCACATACTGAAAACAGAATTACAGCTATATAAGGCTACATAGTACAGTACCACAAACTGCGTCTATTTATCCGTATACATTGACCTTGCCTGAAAATGAGAAAAACTGAGCAATGCAGAAACAATTTTTTTTCACTCAAACGGGTTAATTGCGACCTGCGAGAAAATTCACAAGTGAAAATCTAGATTTGAAAATTGCCAACTAACAGTGCACATTAGTTAGGCACTCACATCACTTATATAACCATGGTAAAACATCTGGAAAAAAACAAAAGAATTTTTTTTTACAGCCTTTTAACTTTTGTGGGTATTTTGACAAAATGACCAGAATTAATGGCCCGACTACACAGCAAATTCTAGAAATTTAATAACTTTTTAATTCAGGATTCCAGCTTCATCAAGCTTGGCAGGTGTTTAGGTCAAAGCATTTAGAATCTGAAAATGTAACTAGTTTCTCTGTCACACAAGTGAGAGGAAATATATAAGAATATATAATGATGTAAACAAACATTGAAATTCAGACAAAATGCCTTCTTCCTTGTTCAACGTCCTATATGAAACACAAGTCCTGTATGAAACTGTTGCATTAATTCTTACTTTTAAAAACACAAATGTTACCTTTAAATAGGGTTAGTGGTGGTGGGAGTAGATTCCATGGCTGTACCTCAAACACTGTCAGTCGCATTCATCAGCGGCCAGCTGAAACTAACCTATGCAAATACATCTAGCAGTCTGCACATACTGAAAACAGAATTACAGCTATTTAAGGCTACATACAGTACCACAACCTGCGTATATTTATCCGTATACATTGACCTTGCCTGAAAATGAGAAAAACTGAGCAATGCAGAAACAATTTTTTTTCACTCAAACAGGTAAATTGCGACCTGCGAGAAAATTCACAAGTGAAAATCTAGATTTTAAAATTGCCAACTAACAGTGCACATTAGTTAGGCACTCACATCACTTATGTAACCATGGTAAAACATCTGGAAAAAAACAAAAGAATTTTTTTTTACAGCCTTTCAACTTTTGTGGGTATTTTGACAAAATGACCAGAATTAATGGCCCGACTACACAGCAAATTCTAGAAATTTAATAACTTTTTAATTCAGGATTCCAGCTTCATCAAGCTTGGCAGGTGTTTAGACCAAAGCATTTAGAATCTGAAAATGTAACTAGTTTCTCTGTCACACAAGTGAGAGGAAATATATAAGAATATATAATGATGTAAACAAACATTGAAATTTAGACAAAATGCCTTCTTCCTTGTTCAACGTCCTATATGAAACACAAGTCCTGTATGAAACTGTTGCATTAATTCTTACTTTTAAAAACACAAATGTTACCTTTAAATAGGGTTAGTGGTGGTGGGAGTAGATTCCATGGCTGTACCACAAACACTGTCAGTCACATTCATCAGCGGCCAGCTGGAACAAACCTATGCAAATACATCTGGCAGTCTGCACATACTGAAAACAGATTTACAGCTATATAAGGCTACATACAGTACCACAACCCACGTATATTTATCCGTATACATTGACCCTGCCTGGAAATGATAAAAACTGAGCAATGCAGAACACGTGTAGCACTGATGTAGTAGAACAATTCCAGATTCTATCATTAACAATACATGTAGCACTGATGTTGTAGAACCATTCCTGATTCTATCATTAACAATACATGTGGCACTGATGTAGTACATGCAGCACTGATGTAGTAGAACCATTCCAGATTCTATCATTAACAATGCATGAAGCACTGATGTAATACATGTAGCACTGATGTAGTAGAACCATTCTAGATTCTATCATTAACATTATATGTGGCACTGATGTAGTACATGTGGCACTGATGTAGTAGAACCATTCCAGATTCTATCATTAACAATACATGTAGCACTGATGTAGTAGAACAATTCCAGATTCTATCATTAACAATACATGTAGCACTGATGTAGTAGAACCATTCGTGATTCTATCATTAACAATACATGTAGCATTGATGTAATACATGTAGCACTGATGTAGTAGAACCATTCCAGATTCTATCATTAACAATATATGTGGTACTGATGTAGTAGAACCATTTCAGATTCTATCATTAACAATACATGTTGCATTGATGTAATACATGTGGCACTGATGTAGTAGAACCATTCCAGATTCTATCATTAACAATACATGTAGCATTGATGTAATACATGTGGCACTGATGTAGTAGAACCATTCCAGATTCTATCATTAACAATACATGTAGCACTAATGTAGTAGAACAATTCCAGATTCTATCATTAACAATACATGTAGCACTGATGTAGTAGAACCATTCCAGATTCTATCATAAACAATACATGTAGCATTGATGTAATACATGTAGCACTGATGTAGTTGAACCATTCCAGATTCTATCATTAACAATATATGTGGTACTGATGTAGTAGAACCATTCCAGATTCTATCATCAACAATATATGTGGTACTGATGTAGTAGAACCATTCCAGATTCTATCATCAACAATACATGTGGCACTGATGTAGTAGAACCATTCCAGATTCTATCATCAACAATACATGTGGCACTGATGTAGTAGAACCATTCCAGATTCTATCATCAACAATACATGCGGCACTGATGTAGTAGAACCATTCCAGATTCTATCATCAACAATACATGCGGCACTGATGTAGTAGAACCATTCCAGATTCTATCATCAACAATTCATGCGGCACTGATGTAGTATAACCATTCCAGATTCTATCATCAACAATACATGCGGCACTGATGTAGTAGAACCATTCCAGATTCTATCATCAACAATACATGCGGCACTGATGTAGTAGAACCATTCCAGATTCTATCATCAACAATACATGCGGCACTGATGTAGTAGAACCATTCCAGATTCTATCATCAACAATACATGCGGCACTGATGTAGTAGAACCATTCCAGATTCTATCATTAACAATACATGTAGCACTGATGTAGTAGAACCATTCCAGATTCTATTATTAACAATACATGTGGTACTGATGTAATACATGTAGCACTGATGTAGTAGAACCATTCCAGATACTATCATCAACAATACATGTAGCACTGATGTAGTAGAACCATTCCAGATTCTATCATCAACAATACATGTAGCACTGATGTAGTAGAACCATTCCAGATTCTATTATTAACAATACATGTAGCACTGATGTAGTAGAACCATTCCAGATACTATCATTAACAATACATGTAGCACTGATGTAGTAGAACCATTCCAGGTTCTATCACTAACAATACATGTAGCACTGATGTAGTAGAACAATTCCAGATTCTATCATTAACAATACATGTAGCACTGAGGTAGTAGAACCATTCCAGATTCTATCATTAACAATACATGTAGCATTGATGTAATACATGTAGCACTGATGTAGTAGAACCATTCCAGATTCTATCATTAACAATATATGTGGTACTGATTTAGAAGAACCATTCCAGACTCTATCATCAACAATACATGTGGCACTGATGTAGTAGAACCATTCCAGATTCTATCATCAACAATACATGTGGTACTGATGTAGAAGAACCATTCCAGATTCTATCATCAACAATACATGTGGTACTGATGTAGTAGAACCATTCCAGATTCTATCATCAACAATACATGTGGCACTGATGTAGTAGAACCATTCCAGATTCTATCATCAACAATACATGTGGCACTGATGTAGTAGAACCATTCCAGATTCTATCATTAACAATACATGTGGCACTGATGTAGTAGAACCATTCCAGATTCTACCAGTAACAATACATGTAGCACTGATGCTGTAAATTGCACATCAGATTCATATCTTATTGCTCATTTAATGATTTTTGGTATCCAATGTTAACTCTACCACTAATTTATCTAGTAACCCATTTGCATCTAACTTTAAGTTGGTTAGAAGAATATAGGATTACATGTGGCATCCTTAAATATTCAACATGTGCTTCCGAAACTCGATGAAATCAAGTTGATATTACACAAAACCCTATTAATCGTGCTTTGGTTAAGTGAAACTTTCTTGACAAGGATACAGAGCTAATGATCAAATGTTACACTATTGAACAAAAGGATAGACTAGGTAAAAAATGAGGGGGATTCTGGTCTATATTAACAATGATACTTCATACTGTTGTAGGTTACAATGACCATGAAAATGATATATTGTAATCGCTATTTATTGAAGTAACCCTCTCAAACTGTAAATTGTTCTGTTAAATTTCATAAACAGACCAGCTAATGCTTTACAAAATTGGATTGATATTTTAAATGTAAGATTAATTCTGCCATTGATATTTATCAAGACACTTATATACTAGGTGATTATAATTTAGACTATAAGACTGGTATTGGTTACACTAATTCTAAATGGGCTAGTTTAGTTGAAACTCTAGGTATTATTTAAATGGCTAATGTTCTCGACAAGATACCAATAAACTGCCTGCTACACACCATCATTTAATGATTTTAATGAAAATATTTTTAGATTCGACTTGATCAACTCAGATACAGATATTATAAATGAAATAAAGGAGGTTCGAAAACTGACAGAAAAGTATCATGCTTGCAAAGACTCGTTAACTCCATATGCATTTTAACTGGACTCTTACAAACTCAAAAGCCACACATAGTCAATTTCCATGAATAGATACATTTTACCTATTTATTCCGATAGAGCAGAAAACAGTGCAGAACCTGTTCTGATTGCTCGTTACAAGCATTGTTTTCAAAAGCCTTCTATATTAGAGGTGTTCAAAGGTGTCCATATGAAGTAAAGGGTTAAATTATAGAATTTTGCATAACAAGGTGACAAGTTTGATACATCATGAAAAAGTTAACTTTTACAACAATGCTATTAGCAGTTATACTTATTCCAGTATGAGGAAAATTTGATCTGCAGATAAAAATAAGAGCAATACTACCTGAGTGCCAATAAACTTAACATTGACAATCATGTCACAAACAATAAACAGAAAACTGTAAATTTACTGAATTTTCATTTCATAAATGTGGCAGACATAATTACGAACTTGCCTTTACAGAAACACACATTTAACAATCTAAAAACGTCTTTAGATAACAAACTCAAACAGAGTGAATTTTCCATTTAATCACCCCTATTTCAAGTCAATAAAATTATGGATACATTGAATATTAAATAATCTACTGGTCCAGATGGTATCAGTCCACATATTTTCAAATTGTGCTCAGACACTGTAATAAAAGCAATCTCAAACTTAATTAACAGAAGCATAAATCATGGTATATTTCCCAAGACAAAGTTTGTGAGTTAAAGTCACAGACAATTCACATGCTATTCAGCATTATAATATAATAAAAACAAATTACAGAAATATTTATCTATACTGAAGAAAATCAAAACAACAATTAAACTGTGTACCAAATCTAAGAATAAAAAAACACTTTAAATGTATTTTTTGTGAAAAGTGAGATAGAAGAAATAGCAATAAATGGTCTAATAATAACAAACAAGGCTGTCATCAGGCTGGACAAGGAGTCATTTTATGGTGTAATTACTTTAGATAATAGTGACATGCAGAAGTTTGGGACTACTCAAAGCCAGGTACCAGCTTCTACCATACTGCAACCATGACAGTCTGAACTGACACTGATAGAAAAAGTAGCAATAAAATGCAAATCTGACAAATGACAATCAAGTGCAGTTACAGCTTGTACACTTTGATAAAACTGATGACATGTTCCATGACACATACACCAGTCACCACACATATAAGCCAACCTGTTATGCAAAGTTGAAATTTTACCTTTTAACTATGAGGTAAAGGGGGGTTTTGGTTGGAGGGAGTGCTTAAAGTGTGAATCTTGTAGATTTGCCACCAATGGCCATCACCTGTATGAGGAAATACAGTCCCGGAAGAGAGGACAAAATGCTTCAAATATAATTTTGTCGCTTCCTGCTACGTGCATGGACACACAAATATTGGAAAATTTCTAAAAACATGTTTATGCACAGTCCCACCAGCTGAAAGTGTCATGCAGATATGCAGTTAAATTATATCAATGACACAGAGAGATGGTAGCTGAGACTGGTTTTGTTAGAGTCTGGAACCAGTTTTCATTATGCATAAAGCATGTGGTCTGTCACAGCACATCATGGCATTCCTGCCTCAGTTAAAAGTTAATATAACAATGCTCTGCAGTTGTTGGGGGACAAGGAAGCCACATTAGCCAGCCACTCGAGTAACAACAACTAGTGTAAACATTAAAAAATCATAAGCATCGACATTTGGAAGTAAAATGAGGCATGGAAAAAAAAAATAAGTACAATGGTGTAGGAGATGAAAGAAGAGAGGCACACAGACTGTACAAAGTAAACAGCTGATACTTATTAACAAATCAACAACAGATCACAACAGTCACGGACATAAAGGAGTGTTGACAGCAAAAGAAGAATATTTCAGTGAAGAAATGTTCATGGAAATAACCAAGAAGCGTCATTATTATATAATTTACCTTCAGGGCAGCTTTGCATGTGATATTTGCTGCTTTGTGGGTGCTTTGTGTGTGATATTTGCTGCTTTGCGTGTGATATTTGCTGCTTTGCGTGTGATATTTGCTGCTTTGTGTGTTTGATATTTGCTGCTTTGTTGGTGCTTTGCGTGTGATATTTGCTGCTTTATGGGTGCTTTGTGTGTGATATTTGCTGCTTTGTGGGTGCTTTGTATGTGATATTTGCTGCTTTGTGTGTGATATTTGCTGCTTTGTGTGTGATATTTGCTGCTTTGTTGGTGCTTGATATTTGCTGCTTTGCGTGTGATATTTGCTGCTTTGTGTGTTTGATATTTGCTGCTTGTTGTGTTTGATATTTGCGGCTTTGTGTGTGATATTTGCTGCTTTGTTGGTGCTTTGTGTGTGATATTTGCTGCTTTGTGGGTGCGCTTTGCATGTGATATTTGCTGCTTTGTGGGTGCTGTGTGTGATATTTGCTGCTTTGTGGGTGCTTTGTGTGTGATATTTTCTGCTTTGCGTGTGATATTTGCTGATTTGTGTGTTTGATATTTGCTGCTTTGCGGGTGCTTTCCGTGTGATATTTGTTGCTATGTATGTGTGATATTTGCTGCTTTGTGTGTGATATTTGCTGCTTTTTTGGGTGCTTTGTGTGTGATATTTGCTGCTTTGCATGTGATATTTGCTGCTTTGTGTGTTTGATATTTGCTGCTTTGCGGGTGCTTTCCGTGTGATATTTGTTGCTATGTGTGTGTGATATTTGCTGCTTTGTGTGTGATATTTGCTGCTTTTTTGGGTGCTTTGTGTGTGATATTTGCTGCTTTGTGTGTGTGATATTTGCTGCTTCGTGTATGATATTTGCTGCTTTGTGTGTGTGATATTTGCTGCTTTGCGTGTGATATTTGCTGCTTCGTGAGGTGATATTTGCTGCTTTGTGTGTGATATTTGCTGATTTGTGTGTTTGATATTTGCTGCTTTGCGGGTGCTTTCCGTGTGATATTTGTTGCTATGTGTGTGTGATATTTGCTGCTTTGTGTGTGATATTTGCTGCTTTTTTGGGTGCTTTGTGTGTGATATTTGCTGCTTTGCGTGTGATATTTGCTGCTTTGTGTGTTTGATATTTGCTGCTTTGCGGGTGCTTTCCGTGTGATATTTGTTGCTATGTGTGTGTGATATTTGCTGCTTTGTGTGTGATATTTGCTGCTTTTTTGGGTGCTTTGTGTGTGATATTTGCTGCTTTGTGTGTGTGATATTTGCTGCTTCGTGTATGATATTTGCTGCTTTGTGTGTGTGATATTTGCTGCTTTGCGTGTGATATTTGCTGCTTCGTGAGGTGATATTTGCTGCTTTGTGTGTGATATTTGCTGCTTTGTGTGTTTGATATTTGCTGCTTTGTGTGTTTGATATTTGCTGCTTTGTGTGTGATATTTGCTGCTTTGTGGGTGCTTTGCGTGTGATATTTGCTGCTTTGTGGATGCGCTTTGCATGTGATATTTGCTGCTTTGTGGGTGCTGTGTGTGATATTTGCTGCTTTGTGGGTGCTTTGTGTGTGATATTTTCTGCTTTGCATGTGATATTTGCTGATTTGTGTGTTTGATATTTGCTGCTTTGCGGGTGCTTTCCGTGTGATATTTGTTGCTATGTGTGTGTGATATTTGCTGCTTTGTGTGTGATATTTGCTGCTTTTTTGGGTGCTTTGTGTGTGATATTTGCTGCTTTGCGTGTGATATTTGCTGCTTTGTGTGTTTGATATTTGCTGCTTTGTGGGTGCTTTCCGTGTGATATCTGTTGCTATGTGTGTGTGATATTTGCTGCTTTGTGTGTGATATTTGCTGCTTTTTTGGGTGCTTTGTGTGTGATATTTGCTGCTTTGTGTGTGTGATATTTGCTGCTTCGTGTATGATATTTGCTGCTTTGTGTGTGTGATATTTGCTGCTTTGCGTGTGATATTTGCTGCTTCGTGAGGTGATATTTGCTGCTTTGTGTGTGATATTTGCTGATTTGTGTGTTTGATATTTGCTGCTTTGCGGGTGCTTTCCATGTGATATTTGTTGCTATGTGTGTGTGATATTTGCTGCTTTGTGTGTGATATTTGCTGCTTTTTTGGGTGCTTTGTGTGTGATATTTGCTGCTTTGCGTGTGATATTTGCTGCTTTGTGTGTTTGATATTTGCTGCTTTGCGGGTGCTTTCCGTGTGATATTTGTTGCTATGTGTGTGTGATATTTGCTGCTTTGTGTGTGATATTTGCTGCTTTTTTGGGTGCTTTGTGTGTGATATTTGCTGCTTTGTGTGTGTGATATTTGCTGCTTCTTGTATGATATTTGCTGCTTTGTGTGTGTGATATTTGCTGCTTTGCGTGTGATATTTGCTGCTTCGTGAGGTGATATTTGCTGCTTTGTGTGTGATATTTGCTGCTTTGTGTGTTTGATATTTGCTGCTTTGTGTGTTTGATATTTGCTGCTTTGTGTGTGATATTTGCTGCTTTGTGGGTGCTTTGCGTGTGATATTTGCTGCTTTGTGGGTGCGCTTTGCATGTGATATTTGCTGCTTTGTGGGTGCTGTGTGTGATATTTGCTGCTTTGTGGGTGCTTTGTGTGTGATATTTGCTGCTTTGCGTGTGATATTTGCTGCTTTGTGTGTTTGATATTTGCTGCTTTGTGGGTGCGCTTTGCATGTGATATTTGCTGCTTTGTGGGTGCTGTGTGTGATATTTGCTGCTTTGTGGGTGCTTTGTGTGTGTGATATTTGCTGCTTTGCGTATGATATTTGCTG
The DNA here is from genome assembly GCA_029582155.1 of Panopea generosa. Classification (NCBI taxonomy): domain Eukaryota; kingdom Metazoa; phylum Mollusca; class Bivalvia; order Adapedonta; family Hiatellidae; genus Panopea; species Panopea generosa. The sequence goes on from CM055911.1 coordinate 609,466, forward strand.
CTATGTGTATGTGATATTTGCTGCTTTGCGTGTGATATTTGTTGCTATGTGTGTGTGATATTTGCTGCTTTGTGGGTGATATTTGCTGCTTTTTTGGGTGCTTTGTGTGTGATATTTGCTGCTTTGTGTGTGATATTTGCTGCTTCGTGTATGATATTTGCTGCTTTGTGTGTGTGATATTTGCTGCTTCGTGTATGATATTTGCTGCTTTGTGTGTGATATTTGCTGCTTCGTGAGGTGATATTTGCTGCTTTGTTGGTGCTTTGTGTGTGCTATTTGCTACATTGTGTGTGTGATATTTGCTTTGTGTGTGATATTTGCTGCTTTTTTGGGTGCTTTGTGTGTGATATTTGCTGCTTTGTGTGTGATATTTGCTGCTTCGTGTATGATATTTGCTGCTTTGTGTGTGTGATATTTGCTGCTTTGCGTGTGATATTTGCTGCTTCGTGAGGTGATATTTGCTGCTTTACGGGTGCTTTGCATGTGATATTTGCTGCTATGTGTGTGTGATATTTGCTGCTTTGTGTGTGATATTTGCTGCTTTTTTGGGTGCTTTGTGTGTGATATTTGCTGCTTTGTGTGTGTGATATTTGCTGCTTCGTGTATGATATTTGCTGCTTTGTGTGTGATATTTGCTGCTTCCTGAGGTGATATTTGCTGCTTTGTTGGTGCTTTGTGTGTGCTATTTGCTACATTGTGTGTGTGATATTTGCTGCTTTTTGTGTGATATTTGCCACAGAGTCAACTTAGAGTTTTCAAACTTGCATTCTGCTTGTGATGGTAAGCCACCATTCAACTTGAAGATGGATTTTGTTCCCGGCAATGCTAAATTTTTTGCAATGACCACCAAAGACAGGCTTTTGATAAAAAATGCGGTAACAGCTTTACACCTTGGAGAGGTTAGTTTGTCAACGACACGCTTTAACAGCAGCACAAACAAAATAGAGAGCATGCAATGTGTGGAACCCAAAACACTACTTACCCGAGAAATGCCAAAACACATAAGTTGAGATTAACATATCAAAGAGGATCAAGCCAATGAGAGGACAGCACCGATTATTCAAATTCCCCCAAGTAACAAGGCAGTCAAGGCTCTGAAAAGTAAACAAGACAGAAATTTATAACAAAAGAGACAACAGTCCACTCAACAGTACAAAACTGCAAGTTTATGAGAAGAGTAGCAAACTGCAACAAATATGATTAAATCCATCAAACTGAAACCTACAAAAAGGACATGTTAGATACAAGATGGTGTTTATATCTGTAACTAAGGGTTACATGATTGTTTTCCTCCTCCATATCAAGATCAGATGTAAACATCAATCTGCAATAACAGCCACATGTTGATTATTACTGTCATCTTTTCAAAACATTTTGGTGGAATAATTCCTACTGATTTTTTCTACTAGACACATATTCATCATAACTGTCAACTTTCAATACAATTTGTTAGTGAGTATATTTACTTTTTTACTAGATCTTAATTAATTCAGTCCATTCAAAACTATATTTTTAAATATTACATTTTTTTTTCAAATTAAATACTCATTGTATTACATACATGATAATTATCTGCAAAATTGAATGACTATTGTAAAAAAAAAAAAAAGAATAACATCTACTTGTAAAACAGTTTTATTGTTGATTTTTTCCCCCATTTTCAAGAATTTACTGAGAACTGTATTCCCCGACTTCTGGTTCTTGAAATCTTCAAATTGTTTTATTTTTTTCTTTCATGTGGGGATCAATTAGAGTGAATCAATTTATTTTTATCATAAATCATAAATTTCCAGAGTTATTTCCTTTTTCATGAAACTAAGCCAGGCCCGATTAGCTCAGTCGGTTACGCGTCTGACTATCAATCCAGGGGTCGTGAGTTCGAATCCCCGCCCGGCAGCAGTCTCCGTGATGATTGATATACGACATTGTGTCTCATTATCATTCGGCTCTCACCACTGATTCAAGTGGGAAAGTTATCAATTACCTGCGGAGATGGGTGTGCTCGAGTATTGGTTATTCCCAGGAAACAGTGGTTAGGTTAATTGATCATCTGTTAGCCCTCGATGGCATAAAAATGACGCTAAATATTCAATCAATCAATCATGAAACTAAAATTGAATTCTATAGGATCCATAGTAAAATTCCTATAAAATAATTTTCTACTAAAAAGATAACAAATACCGGTAAACGTCAAACAATATGGTGCCACCAGCTTATAATCACATGACTGGACGGCGTAATGTGTCAAACTAAAATGACATGAGGCTGTTAAGTGCAAATAAATGAAAGTAGATAAAACTGCACAATTTCAAACCTTTCACATGAGTTAATATTTCTCAATGGACTTATCCCTTATAACAATGTCAACAGGTTGTTCATTGTTTCTAGTTTTCATTGTTGTGATCAAATTATCAACCCCTGCGTGGTTCCAGGGAGCCATATGAGTGATGGCAAGAATAGGATCACTGTGGCTCATGTATGTTGTAAGAAGCAACAATTTGAGTAATACTCAGGACTTGAAATTTCGGATACAAGCTACTCGTCCTCCCATTCCAACATTTTTTATTGAATGCTTAAAATCAAAGAAATATTAAGGTCAGTTTCTTAAATCTTACTCATCCTGACCAAATGTTCCCTCATTATGGCCAGAGGACATGTGGATTTTTTCCAGCCCTGTAATATGATAGAATTTGCTAAAACTCTGCAATTCTGTGGGTATAAAGATTCAAGGATCATTCTGCATATTCATTTGTTCATATGATTTTTTTTAATCTGTATGTTAATTTGTTGTTTCTGTATGTGCAGAGTGAACCTGGAATCTTCCTTCCTGTTGGATTCAAATAACCTACAATGTGTTGGTATGCCGTAAAACCCCATTCATTCATTCATTCATTGTTTCCAATTCTATTTTTTAAAAAACTGACATAGATCTAGTAACCAATTAAAACACTGATTAAAAAAAATAGAGCGGGTGAGTCTACATCATGTTTATCCAGATACCTTTTTATTTTCAATGATATTTCATTATAAATGATGTCATAGATGTACAAAGCGCATGAGCAAAAAACAGGATCAAATTGCTCTTTGAATTTGTAAAGTTCAAGAGAGGAAGTTTTCAAAGCATTGATGACAAATGGAGCATTTATACAGTAACTTCTTTTTTCATCACATTCTTATGTGGTTCACTCAGAAAGTTGCAATATTGATATTTATACACCAACTAGTTAATGCTGAATTCTTGCAACTATTAGTAAAAGCAAACTTGAAACTGTTAGTTTGTATGTACTTAGATGACCTCAGCATGAATTTTAAATGTGAAATCCAAATTATAGTCAGTCACATTAAAATCAGTGGGATATATTTAAAGGCTTCCAATGTGCCGAGGTGGACACTGGGATATATTTTAAGGCTTCCAATGTGCCGAAGTGGACACTGGGATATATTGAAAGGCTTCCAATGTGCCGAGGTGGACAATGGGATATATTTAAAGGCTTCCAATGTGCCGAGGTGGACACTGGGATATATTTAAAGGCTTCCAATGTGCCGAGGTGGACAATGTAAATTTTATGCAATGAGAAGGTGCAAGAGTACCTATATGAGGGTATGTTTTGTTAATTTATTATGAACTGCTAACTGAAATAAAAAATAGTGTCTGGTGTAAAATGTTGCTCAGTTTTATACATTTGAATGTTGTGACACACAAGTTAGTTTGCATAAGGTATATACTCTACAATTATTATTTCAAAAGTTTATATAACCAGTATGTATCAAAATTTGTTGTTTTTTTTAGTTAAGCAGATATCATTGTTGTTGTATGGTGTTTAGCAGCATTTTAAAGAATCTATCTCCTCATGTCATGCATTACAATGCAATACATGTAAATGTTGTAAATATGATAAAATCAAAAACATATGTATATTACTTTGTGTGATTTGTGTGCGTAGTGTATGATGTAAATTTATAATAAATATAGCTAATGTCTCGTTAATACAAAACATATATAAACAAAATAAAATTTCACTTTAAAACCAAATAATAACAATTCACTACTATCACACACTAATTACAAACAAATACCATAAGTATATGACTGTGACACCTAATCATGGGGTGAAATGCATTACTGGTAATCTATGTATGGTACGAAACCTCTCAATTTGACAAAACTTCTCAATTTGACAAAACCTCTCAATTTGGTGGTATGAAACCGCTGTAATTCATTCAAAGAAAACTACATTTAGGTAATATTGATATGTTATAGTAATAATGTTTTTTTAAAATCAATTACCTACTTTTTAAACCAAAAAAGGTCGATTTACAGTGCAGCATGTATGTTGTCAGTTAGGGTCCAAAATTTGGTAGATAATACATCATTCTATATATATAAAGACAGAATTAATAATAAAATCCGTCATGTCGCATGAACTATTTAACAAATAATAATGATAACAATATAATAATAAAATAATACTTTATTTAATGAGGGTAACACAGTTAGTTACACTAATCTTCCCTGTGGCCCTCAACAATCATTGGAACATGAAATTCAACAATATAATTAAACATTAAAACAGTAATCAATTAATGGTAGTATATATCCGCTGTAAAATAATTTTCTTGCTTCAAGATGTAGATAGTTTCTTATTTTGGACAAAAGGTATATATGTGATGGATGACAGTGCATATATGGTTTATTTGACTTGACCAATTTAACTGCATGAGGTTCAACTTTTACAACTAAAAGTTTCTCACAATGAGAATTTTGCAAAATCCCTAAATTTATGGTAATAGTAAGGCAGTCCTTTTGAACTGATAGTTTTTGTCTTGTTCCTATTGTCATACACTTATTTTTTTTCTGTATTAATATACATAGTACTTCTTAAACACCATTTATTTACAGAAGTTAAGTTGGCTTGTAATCTCAGCTGAATTTCTCCAACAGTTTTCCTGAAGTGTGGAATGTGGAGTCATCTGCATACATCTCAGTTTCACTGTTTTTAACATGTAATGGGAGATCATTAATATATAAAATGAAAAGTAATAGACCCAGTATTGAACCTTGGGGAACTCCATGAGAAATCTAGAACTGCCGAGGCAATATGGCGACCTGATGGTGAATATGCTACATCTCTCACAGATGACTTGTGACCTCGCAACACCTGTAGTTAATACAAACAGTTATTAATAAATATACACCTCATTATTGATAAAAGAAACACATTTAATGCAGAATATTTGATAATTTATTGCTGATACAGGCTTATCTTAATAAAATTAGAATAAAATTAGAAAATTAAGTAAAAAAGGACCACACTCCTGTTACATTTGACTGATGCTGAGATATACAGAACTTGACTTAAGATTTTATAAATATACAGGTATAAAAAAATAATAATTAAATACATAGACACCTTTAGAAGAATGATCCAAATCGAGCGAGCATACATGAGTAACACCTTATTAGCTCAGTCAGTTACGCGTCTTACTATCAATCCAGGGGTCGTGAGTTCGAATTCCCGCCCGGCACCAGTTTCCGTGATGATTGATATACGACATTGTGTCTCATTATCATTCGTCTCTCACTGCTGATTCAAGTGGGAAAGTTATTAGTTACTTGCGGAGATGGGGTGTGCTCGAGTACTGGTTAATCCAAGGAAACAGTGGTTAGGTTAAATGATCGTCTGTTAGTCCTCAATGGCATAAAATGGAGCTAAATATTCAATCAATCAATCAATCAATCAATCAGTGAGTAACACCTAATGCTCCTTCATCATTCTTTGAATGGCCTGGCATAAAAGAATTCTAATGTGCCTCACCAAAATCTCTCAACAATCAATACCAGAATATCATTTTTCATGAGCACAATTTCTGGTAAGTTTTGATTAAAATAACTTACAAAAAATTCATTTACCTAAGATCATTATCAGTATTCAAGAAATATTTTCAGGTAGTTAGATGAGTGTAAAAGATGATAATTATGTCCTAAGATTCAATGTCTGGAGTAGCTATGACAACAATCCAATTGTTTTACTCACTGCATGCCTTCTTTGTGTTATGGAAGATATCCCATATTTTGATGGTACTATCCCACTGCCCTGACACTATCAGACCCTCGGGGTGGAAAGCAACACAGTGTACTGGACTGAAAATAAATATTGTTAAAATTATTGTTACATGTACTAATTCATCATCAATATAAAGACATTTTTGCCAGCAAACATTACAGAAATTATAACATTTTCAGGCATTTTGTTTTAACTATAACAAATCAAAAGTGTTACCAGTATTGTCATAAAAATGTCTTAAAAGGATGAAAAGTTTGAAAATTACCCTAGTCTACCAGCTGTGTTGGTCCTATGGGACTAGTGGACCAAAACATGTACTGGTCCTCATTGACTTTATATTTGTCCCATTTCCTTGTATATTCTTACTATTCTTTCATTCTCTAATTGATGGAAACATGTCAATCTAGTTTTCCGATTAAAAAAAACAACATTTCAAATTGAAGTATGTGGGATGGATGTATAAGCCTGAAGCAGAGAGTCTTGCTTTGCCCATATCCAAAATGATGTTGCACTCCATAACAGTGTCAGTTACACCAAACATGACATTGTAAGAGTGGCGGAAAGCTTGATTAGATATATGTACATGTACAGTTGACCAAAAGCTTTCAAGAGTTCTAATCAATCATTTTTTACAAGCATTATTTTGAACAGTTTGGGTGTTACTCATCTTTATTTTATTTTTGTTTTATTCTGTTGAATAAACTGTCAAAAATTTGAATACTGAAGGAGTTATTTCACTATGACGCAAAATCCATGCACCCAGTAAAAGAATCAGTACATGTATAAATGATAAACTTCAATGATACAGTTATGAAAAAGGTTTGACCATGTTTGATTGTTTAAAATAATTTGATTTCAGGTACAGTGTTTTGGCATCATCTTGGGAAGATGACCCATACCCTTGAAATTGGGAATTATAGCAGCATTTTCATTAACATTGGGAAAACTTTTGCATTAAATATATTTGTTCAACTTCATAAAAATGTGTACACAAGCTTCAATGTCAAACTTAATTCAGAATGGGGAAAACTTTAATTATTTTATCAAGGAATTATGGCAAGTTATAATTTACAATTATTGAAGCTTTCAATTGGGAATTTTTACCACTCATTTGGGAAAAGAAGAGGTCATTTATCCCACTGGACAAGTGTATTTCAAATGTTACTCTTCCTTGGCTGTTTGTTGTATTTTCAAGCATACAAGTGGAACAGTAGAAGCTTGTTCCTTCAGAGGGAAACCTGCTCATCTCATCATTAATATATTTTATTACAATTACAATATTTTATTTCAGTAATGTAGGCCTCCGGCCCATAATACATTTTTAAACACATGGTAAACGTAATCTAACAAATGAACATTCATAATACAAACATTATAATTTCAATACAGTTTTCATATAATAAATGCAATATATGTATATCAGGCCTTCTAAAATTCCAAAATGCAAATCGGTCCAGGTTTTTTACTAACGTAAGAATCGCACTTATTTAAAAAAAAATCACTTAAATTGCCTTACATTATGCCTTTACATGTATGCATACCCCACCCACCATGTCAGCAACATCATGTATTTTCTGCGTTTATTTATTAATAAGGAACGATTTCAAGTTTATTTGCGTATTATTTATAACATACTTTACCACAATGTGTACATTTTAATGACTGACATTATGTTTCCGCGTTACTGAATAATTTTCATTATATCAAAAATGATCGATCAAACCGGAAGTGATGCAAGTTCCGGAAGCTGCGTGAAATAATCACCGTGGAAACCAATTTAACGGTTCAACCACCAAAATAAATCATTCCGAACCTGTCCCAAATCAAAACAAAATTGGTCCGGGTTCACTTTCATTAATTAATGTCATCAATTTTATAATTAAATTATTTTTTTAAAAAAAATGAAACAAACAAGTAACGCTTTATCAAATATTTTAATGACGCAAACACTATTCGGTCCGACCTTCCCAGCTTTGGTTAGCGGTATATCAAAGAAATTACGGACGCAAACACAGTCTTTTGATGAACCGACAGAATGCTATGGGTCGCTGATCACACATCGGAGGAGTGCTTCATAGCGATAGACTCTTCCGATAAACTCCCCTAATACCGTCAATGGTTTGGTCGAAATTGACATCATTTCGCACAGCAGGTGACAAAAGAAATGGATTATTGGGTCAAATGATATTGCCGCAAGGCGTATTTCACAGGTCAGTATGGCATGATAAGAGCAATTTATGATATTTTATACGACCGATAGAAAATATCTGGACCGATTTTTTATTGAACTTTGAAAATATTTGGACCGATTTTTTATTAAACTTTGAAACGAAAACCGGTTTTGAACTTCAGAAATCGGTCCAAAAACCGAAAAACCGGCAATTTTAGAAGGCCTGATGTATATATATGTATTGTTTTTTAAAGTATTGACTGTTCTATCATTTTGCTCATGATCAATGTTTGTGTCTTATTTCAAATATTGAAAAAAAGTAAAACACAATTTCGAGATTTAATTCAAGTCATTATTTTTCAAGTCATTACGTTTCAAGTCATTATGTTTCAAGTCATGTCATTATGTTTTAAGTCATTATGTTTCAAGTCATGTCATTATGTTTCAAGTCATTATGTTTCAAGTCATTATGTGTTTTAAGTCATTATGTTTCAAGTCATGTCATTATGTTTCAAGTCATTATGTGTTAAGTCATTATGTTTCAAGTCATGTCATTATGTTTTAAGTCATTTTGTTTCAAGTCATTATGTTTCAAGTCATTATGTTTTAAGTCATTTTGTTTTACCATTGGAGGTAAAAAGTTCTTTTATTAAACATCTCAAATACAAACTTTGCCAGTTTGATAATCTTGTCAGAATTGACTGTACTCATCAAACTGTAGAATTCATATACATTATGATAGTTGTGATCGTTATAGTTAATAATATCAGCAAGATAGATCATTATATAAGGTACAATTAATTTATGGTCATATAATCCTCTTATTTCCCCATTTTTAAAATGTGTCATCTAAGATTATCTCCCTTATTTCTTTGAATGAGGTAACCTACATGTATAATAATGTATCTTTCTAATAATAGATTTACTTCCTTTACATGACCAACATCTGTAATATATATCTGTTGTGTATATCTGTTGTTATACAAAAGCATATCCACCCTTTAAGCATAATGGTGTTATTTTCATATATGAGGGGTGTTCAAAACGTTCGGGTAAAATGCTTATAAAATCTTTATCTGTCAATTGTAGGATTTGAAATTGACAAAGGTCAGTATATTCTGAATTAATTCATCAGAAATCAGCACAGTAGTCATAGTTAGTAACGTTTTTATCGTTACTACAGTAACGTACATCGACCGTGACCGGATCACTTTACGTTATTTGGCAGGTATTTTCGAAAATTGCTACTACTTTACATGTTCTTTACTTTCAATGTGCTGATGGATTTTTGTAAAATTGCATCCCATCCAATCACAGCTCCAGTACTTTCATACTGTGATGTCAGTAAAACATTATGACATCATTTGTGACGTCAATATGTCTTCTTGGTACGCACTGTATATTAATAAGCTGTTTTTACTTCAGAACAGCCGTACAGAATTACATTTTGTGTTCTGCAAAATAAAAACTGGGACTAACATTATGAAAACATATTGTGAAAAAAGTTTTGCAATAAAAATGCAATTTATAAATGGTACAACCGATTTGGCGCAGATGTCAATTAACCAGCAGACATGGAAAAGGCGGACATCCCGCAACGTAAAAAAAAAAGCTAGACTCATTTCTAGGGCAAAAACAACTCTAGATGGGGATTGACACATAAGTGTTAGAGATTTAGCAACTAAATTTCAACAGGAAATTCTAGAATATCGGATTATTTGAATATGCGTCATGTTGCAGCTACATGTAGGTGGGTGCCGTGGTTACCTTCAACCGAATACAAGAGAAGAGAATGGCAACGGTTAAACCATTTCTAAAGAAATATGGTAAATGTGGTATGAGATATTTAAATAAAATAGTGACAGTTGATTAGAAATGGGTATCAACGTTAGATCTTATAACCAAACAAATGTCATCAGTTTGGAAAACACCAGCATCACCATCACCAAAGAAGCTCAGCAAAGAAGCAGATTTTGTCGTTTTTTCTACGATGTGTGAAGTGTGTTGTTGAATCATGCTGTACCTATATAGGAACTACAACCAACTCCAATTACTATTCGTATACTTGCTCGGCACAATCTTTATCATTTATACAAGTTCTGTTTTCTGATTGTTTGTTTAACCAATAAGTTGCCGGTTGTTCTAATGTAACTTTGAAGTAACGTAATTTGAGAATGACATGACATTAACTTTGACGTTGATCCAGTCACGCTTGGTAGACGTAACTAAAACTATGGTAACATTTTCAGTTTTAAAGATACAGTGGTGAAATTTATAATACCCGTTGTCAATATATGTATTTATATCAATATGAAATATTATGACTAAAACTGAAATAATAAAAAAGTTAAAAATAGTTTCCGCTAACCTTTTGAAACCCTCTCGTACATATGATAAATGCTTTAAATGATTGATGTTCAGCTGATATGTTCAGCTGATATTATCGAGGCAATATGAGGATTAATTGTACATATATACCTAAGGGAATGTGAAAATATTATGATATATGTTTAATCATATTGTCAATGAATGAAAGATGCTTCAAAAGTCAGTTGGAACAGAGAAATGAAAATATAAATTATACCCAACTTACCTGCCAACCTTGAATTCACAGACCTCCTCTCCCTTCTTAACTCTCCACATCTTTATCATGTAATCCCATGATGCAGTTGCCAGTAATTTTCAAGACAGATCGGTGGCGCACTAGTTGACCCATTGTTGGTGACACGTCAGTGCAAACAATCTACAACAGACACGAGTATGCCAGTTATTACATGTTGTTATTGTTGTTTTAATTAAATAAGATTTAATGCCATTTTAAACATGTTACAGGCTATATATGATATCCGATTGTTTTGGTGGTGCAAGACATCAGAATGAATCTTGGTAGAACCACTGTCATTTTGCTGGAAACTTGTAAATTTTCTCACATTAAGTTTTTTGACCAAGCTTACTTCAAACCAACGATGTCACAGATGAAAGGTATTATAAATGCAATTTTCATGCTATTTGTTCGGACACAAGATTCATAAAACATAATCCCAGCCAAGATATTTATAATTTTTTTTATGTCTATGGAAGCAGTTAAAAAACATGTTAGGTTACTGAATGAGCACAGCTTGTTTTACAGAAAATTTAGAGGTTGCATATTGCAAACATGCAGTAGAGGTAACATATAGCAATTATTTAATTTAAATGTGATACCAACAACTGAAGCCATCAAAGCTAAGTCTGAAGATATTCAAAGATTACTGTATACAAAACAGTTTCAAAGGATTTTACCACCATTTCAAGTATTACATGTTGTATGTGGCATCTAGTTATATGAGGCATGAAGACCTCATAATGACACTAAGTAGAACCATCTTCCTTCTGCAAGTAACTGGTGAACTTTGTCACATACAGTAAAGATTTTGTACAAATTTTAAATAAAACAGCAAGAGGTAAGTGATTCTAAAACAGTGCCCTATACCACCAGGCCATAGAGGACCCCTTGATGTGCAATAAACAATGCACTTATAATCATGAACAGATAATCTACCCAAACTCTCCATAACTATGGCAATGGAATAAACGGACCCCATAATGGGACTAAAAATTTTATATGAAACCATACCGGTGTCCATTCTCGACATCCCATATACTGACTACATTGTCCAGAGAGGCTCTACATAGTTTGTCTCTGCCAGCAAAACAAACATCTGTTTTTAAATCAGCATGGCCTTGAAAACTCTTCAGTTCCTGGAGGGAAAATGACACAAATATAATTATAAATTTAAAACACGAATATAATTTCAATCTTTACTAAAAGCAAAATGCAAATTCAATTTTACCTAAACCCTTGTGCCAATCAGTGTTTTGACTTGGATAGTGATTTGGTGCAACAACAACAGTCACCAGACTGTTGGTAGAACTGGCGCTCATCACTTTGCTTATGACACGTGTGTGTTTGGGTTCTTAGATTGATCCAACTTTCTCCTATTACTTTCAGAATTTAAAACTTACTTCCTGGTAATATTGCTTTATACTGATCATGTTGAAGAACTATAAAGTGTTACAGTAGACTGAAATGCACATTATACGAAAAATGAAAACTTCTTCAGAGGTGTTACCCATATGGGCAACAGGCAATAATATATAAACTCAAACACACACACTGTGACACATACATGCCTTGGCTGTTGTTGCTTCATTTTTTGTACGTTATTCATTGGAAACAAAGTAAAAAAATCTGTGACATTTAAAAAATATCTCATTTACTTGATCATTTCTATAAGCCGACAAATAATACTTGCGATACTGAAGCAATGTATTCTTATGAGAAAGAAACATACTTTTTAAAAAAATATATACTCTTTCAAAATGACCTCACATTTTCATGGTCTCTACTTGAATTTTCAAAAAATAAAATTTATGGACACACTGAATATTGTTTGTACACTCGGGTCCCGTTATAACGCGGATCTTGGGGTCCACAAAACGAAACCGCGTTATAAGCGGACCGCGTTATAGCGATAATTACCTCGAAAAAAATCGATGTCGGTTTTTCACACCTATCGTGCTGTCCTACTGTGAATGGTATTGTTTGCATTGTAATATGATACAACGCGTATTTAGTTACAACAGATACACTTAGATATGTATGAAATTAATACAAAAAAAGAAAAGAAAGAAAAACGTTTTCGTGTTTTGATTATACTAAAATTGGCAGCCATTTCCGTTTAACCCGGAAGGAGAAAAAACGGTGTCTATATAAAAAATCGCGCTTCAATTTAAACTCAACGCTGTTAGTATAAAAATATTAAAAATATAAATATGAAGTATTAACAACAATTAAATAATAAAAATTAGTTTGTGTTTACGATCCGATAAGATACCCGCGATATATTAATACCTGTCAACCGCTTCGTTGCTTGATCACGTGATCACTCGATAATAACAAAGTTTGCATATGGTTTCCGTGTTTGGCGCGTGTCAGCATTTATTGAAGCACTCGGGATTATTACAAACTGTTAATTGTCAATGCTGGCATGAATCAATCCCTTAAACAATCCTTTAAACCACCATGAGGTAATGGTTATAACAGTTTGTTATAATCAAGGCTAATTGGTGAGTAGAAGATGAGCGATTATCAAATCAAAACATGGCGACGATGGTTTGGTTGTCATTTGGTCATTCGCGCATATTTTCAAGTTTTGTATCACGACCTTTCCCCCCCCCCCCCCGCCGAAAAATTGGGAGCCAAGCAAAAACCGCGTTATAACGGAATTCGCGTTATATCGGACCGCGTTATAACGGGACCGCAGTGTATATTATAAAGGAAACCATTTTTAGTTATCTATTATCAATATTTCCCAACTTACAATATGTCTGAAGGACACAGAGGCCACTGCTAAATGTTAGCAAATTTTATCTAAAACTAATGTGAAACTGAAAAGGAGTTAAAAAGCATAAAAATTAGACCAACGTTGACAAACATCAAGTTGTCCTGCACTTTATAATTTCACAGCCACACACCAAATATCAAACTTGTCCTGCATTTATAATTTCACAGCCACACGCCAAATATCAAACTTGTCCTGCACTTTATAATTTCACAGCCACACGCCAAATATCAAACTTGTCCTGCATTTATAACTACACAGCCACACGCCAAATATCAAACTTGTCCTGCACTTTATAACTACACAGCCACACGCCAAATATCAAACTTGTCCTGCACTTTATAATTTCACAGCCACACACCAAATATCAAACTTGTCCTGCACTTTATAGTTACACAGCCACACACCAAACATCAAACTTGTCCTGCACTTTATAACTACACAGCCACACGCCAAATATCAAACTTGTCCTGCACTTTATAATTTCACAGCCACACACCAAATATCGAACTTGTCCTGCACTTTTTAGTTACACAGCCACACACCAAACATCAAACTTGTCCTGCACTTTATAACTACACAGCCACACACCAAATATCAAACTTGTCCTGCACTTTATAATTTCACAGCCACACGCCAAATATCAAACTTGTCCTGCATTTTTATAACTACACAGCCACACGCCAAATATCGAACTTGTCCTGCACTTTATAGTTACACAGCCACACACCAAACATCAAACTTGTCCTGCACTTTATAACTACACAGCCACACACCAAACATCAAACTTGTCCTGTACTTTATAACTACACAGCCACACACCAAATATCAAACTTGTCCTGCACTTTATAGTTACACAGCCACACACCAAACATCAAACTTGTTCTGAACTTTATAACTACACAGCCACACACCAAATATCGAACTTGTCATGCACTTTATAGTTACACAGCCACACACCAAACATCAAACTTGTCCTGCACTTTATAACTACACAGCCACACACCAAATATCAGACTTGTCCTGCACTTTATAGTTACACAGCCACACACCAAACATCAAACTTGTCCTGAACTTTATAACTACACAGCCACACACCAAATATTAATTAAAAACATCAATCCAAGTTATTTACCGGAAACCAATTTGATGGACAAATGGTAGGATTGATGGAGGGATAGGGAGCATCAACATGAATTTGACATTCATAAACAACCAAATGTTGACAAAGCAAGATATAACAAGAGGCCCATGGGTCTTAACGGTCCTGATTGCAAAAAAAACAAAACATTTACATAAGTCTGTTCAGTCAAAAGAAATAACATTTTTTGTCAATTTCTCTTATATTGATTTAATAAAGTAGGCCCCATCCCAAGGGCCAAACCATTGAGACCTGCAACATACAATTTTTATAAAGGACCCATATATGTCCATAATCACTGACCGACGATGGACAAAAGGTGATCGCAAAAGTTCCCTTGAGACAAAGCCTCAGGTGACCTAAATATGCATATCTAGTCCTCATGAACAAGTGGAAACTACATCATGTACATACCTTGCCTGTTTTGAAGTCGTACAAATGCACCACACCATCCAAGCCTCCATAGGCAATATATAGGTTGTCCAGAGATACAGATATGTTTGTCATTGGCTGAAATATGTCATATGATGTTTGAACAATAACAAGTTAATTAGCTACAAAATTAATATAAAGTCTGTTGGACCTTTTTTTCTACAACTACATATACATCTATAACTTACAATAAGGTACATATCTAATATTTTTATTTAACAATTAGTTTATACTAGTTTATTTTAGATCAACTGCAATGAAAGCTCAGAGCTAATAGGAACTGCTTTCGAGTCCACTTCCTGGGTAGAACCACTACTAAGTGTTTTGTGAGTGGCATTGGGTCGAGCTGGAGATCAAACCTGCAACCTCTGGTGTGAGCGGCCAACACTCAAGGGGAGGACAGAGTGAATGTTAGATCCCTAAATGATTAAAGTAAGTTTTTATTTATATTATAATGCTGAGGTAATTCACATTACCATAGGAATAATTTAAGATTTGTTTCACAGAAGATATTTTTTGAATATATACCGGTACATGAACATGCAGTTATGAAATTTGATTCTTTATATAAAAAATTAAATACTGTATATTTAACATAATCTTTTTTATATTAAATACTACAGCTAAACCTGTCTTAAGCAGTCACTCAAGGGACGTACCAAAAATGACCCCTTAAGACAGGTGGCTGCTTAAAACTTGTTGATTAAAACTAAAGATATAAAAAAATGTTAACAGAAAATGTGGCTATTTAAGACAAGTGGTTGCTTAATGGAGGTGACCACTGACACAGGTTTTACTGTATATATCAATGTACATTTACATACCTGTGGCAGATTAGAGATGGTCATGTAGCATGGATCCACACTGACTGGTTTAGAGCTCTGCTTCATCAAGTTCCTTTCACTGTCTGACAGACAGGATGTATGTAGAATGGTTCTCACTTCTACAGCTGACTGGGATGAGGACTTCTCATTGAAGGTCTGCTGCCAGGTCAGGGCCGTGTGACTGAAATTAAGAAACTTATCATAATCCAAGACATAACTAAAGAAACAAACATCCCCTTCCTGCAATCTTAACTTCCAACATTTAACTGTAAAAGGCCTGAATGACATTCACCTGAGCAATATGAATATATTGAATATTTAGCATCAGTTTTATCCCATCAAGGGCTAACAGACAGCCAATTTGATAACTTTATATACATCAATCATTTTATATATTATCCTTTACCAATGAATAATGGTTTTCCCTCACTTCTGTATGGTCATTGAATGTGTAATGAGTTTGAGTAAATATTTAGAGAAAATGAATGTTTTAAGTTGAATAAAATCTCAGTTTGAGACATTTAGTGAAACTGGCACAGCTTAACCAGTAGTCAAGCACACCAGTTTTCTCAAGGAATGACTTTCCCACTGGAATTCGTGATGAGAGATGAATGACAATAAGATACAATATCATATATCAATCATCATGGAGACTAAGGGCTGGCAGAGATTTAAACTCACAACCCCTGGATTGATAGTCAAAGGTGCTATTGACTGAGCTAACATGTCCCAGCAAAAACAATATGATTATGATTAAGTAATCAAGGATTTTTTTGACAGAACAAGAGCATATACATGTAATTCACTGAATCATGATATAAACAAATGTAAATATGGAGCTTAATTTTATGCACATAACTGTATTATTTCACAACATTTAGTGGAGATAAAATGAACTAGAACTGTCCACCGAGTGTGGACTTTCGCCTGCCCCTTACATTGTAATCAATAAATATACTATAAAGATGTTGTTTTACATGAACATCTTGATTATAATGTTACTGTTAAATCAGTTGCTCAGAGTGATAGTCGTGCATTGGGTCTCTTAATCGCAAAATGTAAAAACTTGGGAGGCGTGCCTTATAATGTATACACTAAATTGTACGATTCCGTTGTTGGGCCAGTTTTAAATTATAGTGCACCGTTATGGGGTATCCGTACATATTCTTGCATTGAGACAATTTTATAATGTCAATTATTTATATATGTATAGCAACATTGAAGAACCTTTGTCTGCTTCATTTGTTAGTGATGTCCATAGTGGTATATTTAACGATTATGTTACTAAATGGTTTAATAGAATAAATAATGATACTGGTCCTTCTAGACGAGGTGGTAATAAAATCTGTTTGTATAAACTCGTCAAATCAGAATTTGCACCTGAACATTATTGTAAATTAATTCTTCCTCCCAGACATAGGTCTGTATTTAGCAAATTTCGCTGTGGTGTAGCCCCCATCAGGATTGAAACTGGTAGATACGAGGGTCTGTCAATTGATGAAAGGTTATGTCCATTTTGCGATACTATTGAAAAAGAATACCATGTCTTATTCAATTGTTCAATATACGGTGATTTAAGAGAAAAATTATTTAATCGTGCAATAGTTTGTAACAATATATTCTTGACTCTGTCTGATATTGATAAATTCATTTTCTTGTTTTCCAACTCGGATATGATACATATTTGTCCCAAAACCTGCTAATAAATACTACAAAGATGACAATTCTTAATTAGTAAATAATGTTTTTATTTGTCAATAATGCTCATTATTTTAGTTTCCTGTTTTTGTTTTATTTTATCTCGTCTAAAGCAACTTTGCTAATCCAATTCACGGTGATCTGATCAACGTGTTTAATGATTTTTTACTTCCATTTTTTAGTATGCGCGATAGTGCTTATTTTTCTTCTAAGTGTCTTATCATTATTTTATGGCAGTTCTTAATTATTGATTAGCAAGGTTTCTTTAGTTTTACCTATGTAATTATATGTTGCATGTACAGTGTTCTTTATGATGGTATTATACAACTGTGATAGTCTCTTATAACTCCAATATGGAGTGGCAATATACATTTAACGTGCTGTATATATTGATATTTTACATGTGTATGTATGTTGATGAGACTCACATAAAAATATATACCTCTAAAATATGATTCCAGATCCCATTTGAGATAATTGCAATTTAATTATTGTTACGGAGAGGGGGATGGTCCTTCTGTGTTTCCAGTTTCAGACAATATGTATACCTGGCTAGTATGTGCAGATTTCTGGGAACAAATGACCTGTACTCCCATCACACAGAGTTTGTCCATATATTTTGCCTGCTCCCTCTCTAGTGTCTTGTTCAACTCTGAAAACACATATACAATTAGTTCATAAAATATAAAACCTTTCAAAGTGATTACATCAACTATGGGAAGAGGATCGCAAATTGTTTGTTTGTATGTTTCGTGCTATTTCAGTTTATAATGGCAGTCAGCACACCAAATCATCCCTTCCATTAGCTGGTGAATCTGTTTCAGGCATACATCTCTGCAAATCAATGACTACTTCCCCATATATTTAGAGTTAACAGATTCAAGGCCAAAGAACAAAGTTCAGGCAAATCATCATGGAGTCATTTGGGAGTTCAATCTTTTGACCGCTGCATTATCAGACACATTACCACATTACCAACTGAGCTAGCATCACTTTATCATCTCTGAATTCAAGAATAGGAAGCGTGTCTGCATGTATAAAATAAAGAATATTTTCATGAATTCAAGAATGACAACATTTACAAAAGGATTCATTACTACTGAATTTACTAAAATATATCATGTAAGCCTCTGCCAAGCATTGTATCATTTTTGCCAAGCTTAAAACATCATTAACTGTTGTTTAATTGCCATCATTAAGATTCTGGTTTTTCAGTCACTGGGTATTTGGAAAGTAGGTTGCTACAATAGTCCTGTACTGCTGACACCATCTAGCAATGAATTTTACAATAGGTTAAAATAAAACATGTCAAAGATTTAATATATTTCATGATAATATATTTACTTGCTTAAAGCAGTATTAACTGTGAAACATATCAATATTTACACTGTTAGAATCAAAGCACTGCAGTGCTGATAGGGGCGCAGCATATAAGATGTAAAATTTTGCTATTGTTTTAGACAAACAGGTAAGTTTGCATACATTGAAGTAGAATAATCCCGATTACCTATGATTCTTATACAGGGTACAAAATCTACATGTTCTATGCTAAACATTGACCCTTTTCTCGAATAAGTCAGAGAATGTAACTGAATGGTTTGCTCTTGAAAGTGTATTTCTGCTATACGTCTCACACCACTATTACATTTCCCATAGGGCTCCATTGTAACATTTATGTCCAAAACAGAGTGAAAAATCAAATTCTGCAGCATGTGTCGGTTCCAACCAACAATTCTGAAATGACACAGAATTGTCCAGAAAGCTGGTATCAGCATCAAATTTTCAGTGGTGATTTCTAAAATACTGACCATTTAACTCATGCTAGCAAAAAACAAACCATTGCAGTACAAAACCCTGAAAAAAGAAGAAAAGAGAAGGTTTTATTTCTACCTCTTTCATCTGTAGGTCTGGAGTACTCAAGGGAGATAATAGTGGTGCGAGTCCTATAGTAGGAATATTAACTTTTAAATTTGGCAAATGTCCAACTTCAAGATATTAGTTCAACTCAATGATATGAGATTTGTATCTTCAACTCAACTTGTGATATTTTCAGAAATGCTAAGCTTTCGATCATATACAGTATAAATATCAAAGTGCTCTGAATCTAGCACAATGAATTCCACTTTGAGTATATTCATTTACTATTTTCCTTATTGATTTCTCTAGCACAACAGTGAAACAATTCGTTTAAAAGACGAAAAAGTAGAAATGTGTATGTCGACATTAATTTTGATTCTTACATTTATATTTTTTAGGGCCCAATATCACCCCATAAAAGGAACCGCACTAGCCAAAATGTTTAATAATGACGCCGATTTTTAGACACATCTTTTTGCTACGGAAACACAAATGCTTTAACTCTAATATGTTTAAATGGAAATTATCTACCGTTCCAATTATTGGAAATATATGAAATATTTACTAAATAATAAAAAAACAGCACTGACATTATGCATAACTCGATCAATCTCGAATTCTTTTTAGGAATACAAGTCTATTTTTAAACATTTGGGAGAAACCACAAGTCATGTGATCAACATTAGCATATCTCTATTTTTAGAATGAGTATTGATAGTTCCTTTTCTAGAAAAGTTTCGTTCCAGTACACATTTTTAAAATGACAGAAAAAAAGCGAAATCAGACTCCCGAATCAAGTTATTATTATCTGAAGTCCTTGCCGAAATATAAGACTCTTTCAATGTACATGTTGGCAATATACTTCGTGACCTGGAATTTGATTTTACAAGATGGTGTAATCTTTTGGTCACATGACGATAGTTCACCGTGTCTGTATTCATGCGCTTTAATTCCTGTGTGCTGATTAATAGCACTGAATATAAACTTGGAACTTATACGATACATAATTGTTTATAGGTATAAATCGTCGCTGTCTGTTATAATATTAATGTTTCATTGAAATAGGCGAATCTACTGATTATAGTGAGTTCGAACGCTTATCAGGTGGTGGAACTATTTGATTGGTGGTTGTTAGGTTTGAATTAACACAATACATGGTTGTAGATTTGCGGTATTGAAAAACAAATCATGTTAGCTCTGAGAGCAGCTGCTAAAGCACTGCCCCCAAAAATTGTTAAATAATAGAAAAATAGAAATAATATGTCTGTGTACCTAAAGGTTGGTAATCATCAATCAGCTGTGATGCCAATCCCAGCATGCTCTTGTTGAAAACAAACCTCCAGTTGCAGCTGACATGTTCAAGTTCACTGAAATTCCACTTCTTATCTACAAATACACAAAACAGGAATGTAAAACATATGTTACAGTATCACAAATCCAGGGCAATATCACAAAAATTACTTAAGTAATCGAACAAAGAAAAATAAGCAAAAAATGTCACTGGTAAGTGTCGCATGTCCCCCAAATGCTCTAAGAAAATAACAATATATTTTTATAATAGGTATCGATGTATCCATAAATATCAAGAGTAAAAGACTGATGATTCAGACTAAACATGCAATTTCATGTTTTTTTACAATAAAGCATGACATCTGATGTAACAGTCTGGGTATTTATACAGATAAATGCAGGTGACACATCACCATGACATGCAGATCACTTGTGTCAAGCTATTATAAAATCCATTCATGCATGACAAAATAACAGGCCCGACACGAAATCATACACAGATTCAAAGTGTTGCCAAACAAACTCAAAAAGAGACCTTGACCTTTGAGGTATGGGTGTGGGTCTTACTTGTGACACCTTGTCATGTTATGTTGATCATTTGTAGCAAATATCAACAAAATCCATCTACGCATGACAAAGTTACAGGCCAGACAAAACTACAGGACGGATGCTGGGATTACTATATGCCACCCGAAAAACTTGTGGGTGGGGGTCAGGGGCATAAAAAGATAATATTAAACAATGAGACATGACCAGATGTCCAAACATATGTCCATACCCGAATTAAAATAATTATACTCTTCCAAGGTGAACAAATGTTTCCTTTATGAGGCTCAGATATGTTCAGATTAGCAGAAAAAGTTAGTCACCAGAGATTGCGAGTTGATCCGATGCTTGACCCGTTGATTCTCAAAACATAACCCTTAGTACTGGTTCTACCCTGGAAGGCAACTCATGAGCTGTTCAAGTGAGCTTTGAGCTTTCCAAGCAATTGAGCTGATATTATCTAAAAATCAAGTCTATGATGTTTATCCATCCGTACCAGGTGGTAAGATAGTTCCTGAAATGCCCGTCTAATCTTCCCCTTCCAACTGCCATCTCTGTCTGGGTCTGCCAAACTGTACATGTATCCTACAATACACATTGTACATACCATTGTAACATATATATATATTAAATATACTGGCATGGAATAGCATAACAAACATTGGAAAAACAACTACATGTATGAATTACAAAATTGGTTAAATATTGTAGCTTTAAAAGCATTTGCAAAACAATGTAGCACTACAAACATTGGTTAAATACTTTAGCATTCAAATCAATGGCAAATTAATTCAGCATTAGAAACATTAATAGAATAGTTACATGTAGAACAACAAGCACTGTTAAAATGATTACAAACTTCTACAAATCATCCATGCCATTTTTCTAGCTCTATCACTAGACACCCTCACACAAATCCTAGGTCAGATTTTCTACCAATAAACACCGTCACACCAGTCCTACGTCAGAGGTTCTACCAATAAATTCCGTCACACCAGTCCTAGGTCAGAGGTTCTACCAATACACACCCTCACACATGTCCTAAGTCAGAGGTTCTACCAATAAACACCTTCAAATCAGTCATAGGTCAGAAGTTCTACCAATAAACACCCTCACACCAGTCCTAGGTCAGAGGTTCTACCAATAAACACCTTCAAATCAGTCATAGGTCAGAAGTTCTACCAATAAACACCCTCACACCAGTCCTAGGTCAGAGGTTCTACCAATAAACACCCTCACACAAGTAATAGGTTCTACCAATAAATACACTCATACCAGTCGTAGGTCAGAGGTTCTACCAGTAAACACCCTAACACCAGTCCTAGGTCAGAGGTTCTACCAATAAACACGCTCACACCAGTCGTAGGTTCCACCAATAATCACCCTCACACCAGTCATAGGTCAGAGGTTCGATCAATAAACACCCTCACACCAGTCGTAGGTTCTACCAATAAACACCCTCACACCAGTTGTAGGTAAGAGGTTCTACCAATAAACACCCTCACATCAGCTGTAAGTTCACACCCTCACATCAGTCGTAGGTTCGTCCAATAAACACCATCACACCAGTCGTTGGTCAGTGGTTCTACTAATAAACACCTCACATCAGCCGTAGGTTCTTCCAATAAACACCCTCACACCAGTCATAGGTCAGAAGTTCTACCAATAAACACCCTCACACCAGTCCTAGGTCAGAGGTTCTACCAATAAACACCCTCACACCAGTCCTAGGTCAGAGGTTCTACCAATAAACACCTCACATCAGCCGTAGGTTCTTCCAATAAACACCCTCACACCAGTCATAGGTCAGAAGTTCTACTAATAAACACCCTCACATCAATCGTAGGTTCATCCAATAATCACCCTCATACCAGTTGTAGGTCAGAGGTTCTACCAATAAACACCCTCACACCAGTCCTAGGTCAGAGGTTCTACCAATAAACACCTTCACATCAGCCGTAGGTTCTACCAATAAACACCCTCACACCAGTCATAGGTCAGAAGTTCTACCAATAAACACCCTCACATCAGTCGTAGGTTCGTCCAATAATCACCTTCATACCAGTCGTAGGTCAGAGATTCTACCAATAAACACCCTCACACCAGTCCTAGGTCAGAGGTTCTACCAATAATCACCTTCATACCGGTCGTAGGTAGGAAGTTCTACTAATAAAACAACCTCACACCAGTCCTAGGTCAGAGGTTCTACCAATAAACACCCTCACACCAGTCCTAGGTCAGAGGTTCTACCAATAATCACTTTCATACCAGTCCTAGGTCAGAGGTTCTTCCAATAAACACCCTCACACCAGTCCTAGGTCAGAGGTTCTACCAATAAACACCCTCACACCAGTCCTAGGTCAGAGGTTCTACCAATAATCTCTTTCATACCAGTCCTAGGTCAGAGGTTCTTCCAATAAACACCCTCACACCAGTCGTAGGTCAGAGGTTCTACCAATAATCACTTTCATACCAGTCCTAGGTCAGAGGTTCTTCCAATAAACACCCTCACACCAGTCCTAGGTCAGAGGTTCTACCAATAAACACCCTCACACCAGTCGTAGGTCAGAGGTTCTACCAATAATCTCTTTCATACCAGTCCTAGGTCAGAGGTTCTTCCAATAAACACCCTCACACCAGTCCTAGGTCAGAGGTTCTACCAATAATCACTTTCATACCAGTCCTAGGTCAGAGGTTCTTCCAATAAACACCCTCACACCAGTCGTATGTCAGAGGTTCTACCAATAAACACCCTAACACCAGTCCTAGGTCAGAGTTTCTACCAATAATTACCCTCACACCAGTAGTAGGTCAGAGGTTCTACCAATAAACACCCTCACACCAGTCATAGGTCAGAAGTTCTACCAATAAACACCCTCACATCAGTCGTAGGTTCGTCCAATAATCACCTTCATACCAGTCGTAGGTCAGAGGTTCTACCAATAAACACCCTCACACCAGTCCTATGTCAGAGGTTCTACCAATAATCACCTTCATACCAGTCGTAGGTAGGAAGTTCTACTTATAAAACAACCTCACACCAGTCCTAGGTCAGAAGTTCTACCAATAAACACCCTCACATCAGTCGTAGGTCAGAGGTTCTACCAATAAACACCCTCACATCAGTCGTAGGTTCGTCCAATAATCACCTTCACACCAGTCCTAGGTCAGAGGTTCTACCAATAAACACCTTCATACCAGTCCTAGGTCAGAGGTTCTACCAATAAACACCCTCACACCAGTCGTAGGTCAGAGGTTCTACCAATAATCACCCTCACACCAGTCGTATGTCAGAGGTTCTACCAATAAACACCCTCACACCAGTCGTAGGTCAGAGGTTCTACTAATAAACACCCTCACACCAGTCCTAGGTTCTACCAATAAACACCCTCACACCAGTCGTAGGTCAGAGGTTCTACCAATAAACACCCTCACACCAGTCATAGGTTCTACCAATAAACACCCTCACACCAGTCGTAGGTTTATCCAATAATCACCCTCACACCAGTCATAGGTCAGAGGTTCTACCAATAATCACCCTCACACCAGTCGTAGGTTCTACCAATAATCACCCTCACACCAGTCCTAGGTTCTACAAATAAACAACCTCACATCAGTCGTAGGTCAGAGGTTCTACCAATCAACACCATTACACCAGTCGTAGGTTCTACCAATAATCACCCTAACACCAGTGGTAGGTCAGAGGTACTACCAATAATCACCCTAACACCAGTCATAGGTCAGAGGTTCTACCAATAATCACCCTCACATCAGTCGTAGGTTCTACAAATAAACAACCTCACATCAGTCATAGGTCAGAGGTTCTACCAATCAACACCATTACACCAGTCGTAGGTTCTACCAATAATCACCCTAACACCAGTGGTAGGTCAGAAGTACTACCAATAAACACCCTCACATCAGTCGTAGGTTCGTCCAATAATCAACCTCATACCAGTCATAGGTCAGAGGTTCTACCAATAAACGCCCTCACACCAGTCCTAGGTCAGAGGTACTACCAATAAACACCCTCATACCAGTCCTAGGTCAGAGGTTCTACCAATAATCACCCTCACAACAGTCCTAGGTTCTACAAATAAACAACCTCACATCAGTCGTAGGTCAGAGGTTCTACCAATCAACACCATTACACCAGTCGTAGGTTCTACCAATAATCACCCTAACACCAGTGGTAGGTCAGAAGTACTACCAATAAACACCCTCACATCAGTCGTAGGTTCGTCCAATAATCAACCTCATACCAGTCATAGGTCAGAGGTTCTACCAATAAACGCCCTCACACCAGTCCTAGGTCAGAGGTTCTACCAATTACCACCTTCATACCAGTCATAGGTTCTACCAATAAACACCCTCACACCAGTCAAAGGTTTATCCAATAATCACCCTCACACCAGTCATAGGTCAGAGGTTCTACCAATAATCACCCTCACACCAGACGTAGGTTCTACCAATAATCACCCTCACACCAGTCCTAGGTCAGAGGTTCTACTAATAAACACCCTCACACCAGTCCTAGGTCAGAGGTTCTACCAATAAACACCCTCACACCAGTCCTAGGTCAGAGGTTCTACTAATAAACACCCTCACACCAGTCATAGGTTCTACCAATAAACACCCTCACACCAGTCATAGGTTTATCCAATAATCACCCTCACACCAGTCATAGGTCAGAGGTTCTACCAATAATCACCCTCACACCAGACGTAGGTTCTACCAATAATCACCCTCACACCAGTCCTAGGTCAGAGGTTCTACTAATAAACACCCTCACACCAGTCCTAGGTCAGAGGTTCTACTAATAAACACCCTCACACCAGTCATAGGTTCTACCAATAAACACCCTCACACCAGTCATAGGTTTATCCAATAATCACCCTCACACCAGTCATAGGTCAGAGGTTCTACCAATAATCACCCTCACACCAGACGTAGGTTCTACCAATAATCACCCTCACACCAGTCCTAGGTTCTACAAATAATCACCCTCACACCAGTCCTAGGTCAGAGTTTCTACCAATAATCACCCTCACACCAGTAGTAGGTCAGAGGTTCTACCAATAAACACCCTCACACCAGTCATAGGTCAGAGGTTCTACCAATAAAAACCCTCACACCAGTCGTAGGTCAGAGGTTCTACTAATAAACACCATCACACAATTCCTATGTTGTAACAATAATCACCCTAACACCAGTGGTAGGTCAGAAGTTCTACCAATAAACACCCTCACACCAGTCCTAGGTCAGAGGTTCTTCCAATAAACACCCTCACACCAGTCGTAGGTCAGAGGTTCTACCAATAATCACCCTCACACCAGTCGTATGTCAGAGGTTCTACCAATAAACACCCTAACACCAGTCCTAGGTCAGAGTTTCTACCAATAAACACCCTCACACCAGTCCTAGGTCAGAGTTTCTACCAATAAACACCCTCACACCAGTCATAGGTTCTACCAATAAATACCCTCACACCAGTTGTAGGTCAGAGGTTCTACCAATAAACACCCTCACACCAGTCGTAGGTCAGAGGTTCTACCAATAAACACCCTCACACCAGTCGTAGGTCAGAGGTTCTACTTATAAACACCCTAACACCAGTCCTAGGTTAGAGGTTCTACCAATAAACACCCTCACACCAGTCCTAGGTCAGAGGTTCTACCAATAAACACCCTCACACCAGTCGTAGGTCAGAGGTTCTACCAATAAACACCCTCACACCAGTCGTAGGTCAGAGGTTCTACTTATAAACACCCTAACACCAGTCCTAGGTTAGAGGTTCTACCAATAAACACCCTCACACCAGTCGTAGGTTCTACCAATAATCACCCTAACACCACTGGTAGGTCAGAAGTTCTACCAATAAACACCCTCATATCAGTCGTAGGTTCGTCCAATAATCAACCTCACACCAGTTGTAGGTCAGAGGTTCTACCAATAAACACCCTCACACCAGTAGTAGGTCAGAGGTTCTACTAATAAACACCCTCACCCTAGGTCAGAAGTTCTACCAATAAACACCATCACACCATTCCTAGGTTGTACCAATAATCACCCTAACACCAGTGGTAGGTCAGAAGTTCTACCAATAAACACCCTCACACCAGTCCTAGGTCAGAGGTTCTACCAATAATCATTTTCATGCCAGTCGTCAGTAATCGAGTACTATACACATACATTAGCACGTAAGTAATCGAGTACTATACACATACATTAGCACGTAATTAATCAAGTACTATACACATACATAAGCACGTAAGTAATCGAGTACTATACACATACATTAGCACGAAAGTAATTGAGTACTATACACATACATTAGCACGTCAGTAATCAAGTACTATACACATACATTAGCACGTAAGTAATCGAGTACTGTACACATACATTAGCACGTAAGTAATCGAGTACTATACACATACATTAGCACGAAAGTAATCGAGTACTATACACATACATTAACACGTAAGTAATACGTATCTTTTCATCATTATCACATAAATATTTTTATGCTTTATATATCGGTTACTCAGTTTATACCAGTGAACTGCTTCTGTTTGGTTGACATTAATCTTTATGTCCGTTTTATCATAGTTTACATATTAAATACATTTATTAGTGCACCGTTATCTCACTTAGTTATTCAAATCAACAATACTTGTATTCTATGAGGCGTATAACTTTTTTATATATAATCCATTTAGCATCATAATTGTTCTATTGCTAAAACCTTTTGTAGTTGTCCTCTACCATGCCTAGCATGTATAACATATTTGTTTTAGAGTCAACATTTCAAATCATATCAATAAGTTTCTCACAGAAGTTTTTCGAAAATTTCTGAATAATACTCTGAACAAATGTAAATAATTTTCTCATCATCGATATTGTTATTACATCTGATACATTGTCCAGGTATGATCTGCCGACAGCACAACTTTGCCAAGAACGGCAATACTTCTAAGCAGTTTGGTACTCCCAGGGCAACCCGCCACAGGTTCAATGGCATTAGACACGGATGTTCATCACAGAATATGATTAAATATTCAGATATCGCCAGTCTGCTTCGCCATTTTTCTTTTTCATATTCTAATATTGCGTTTTTACATTCTATTTTCCACAAGACTTTCTTTTCATAGACACCCTTTTTTAAAAAAGCACTCAAAATGCAAAAATACCATATTTATTTAAAATTCTTACAATTTCTGGGACAAACCCAAGTTTTTCTGTGGAACAGTTGGTTATGAACTAAAATAAACATCTCATGAAGACTCGTTTCACTATATCTTCTAAATTGACCCTGCATAAGTTTTTGGTAGTCAATGTATGCTTCTATGCAGGAGAAACCCAATAACCCTGTAACCATATCAGAGCAGCTACGATGGGGCTGGCCTTGTGCTATCTTAAGACAGAAGTGATGGACAGTTTTCCAGTTGTTTTATATCGGTCTTTGAAATATTTTTCCATAGTTTGCATCCAAATAACTCCCGCGGAAGAACAACTGTGGTATAAAGTCTGCCAGCTGAAACTGGATTTAGGCCGTTATAATGTACTCCACTGTTTATAAGCGAAAGAAACGTTCCTCTAACAGATTGTTTGACATCGTCAATATCAGCAGGATACTTGTCTTTTTGAAACCCATGTTGCATTGGGTGAACCTTGTTTGTAAGACCGTTGTGTTCTAATCACCTGTATATTGTGATCTAGAGATTTATGCCATAGAAATCCAACACCACCTTTGCCAACTTTCCTGCCATTAAAAGTTTTCAGATCATCGTTGATAATGATTTGTGCATTACAGTCATCACTAATAGTATCCATTAGATGCTTGCTTTGTGGTAAAAGCCAATGTTTGGAGATGCCACATATGTTAATAAATTTAGCTTTTATTTCATTCAGAATGTACGGTATACCGGTTATAATACCAGTAACATTCCATGTCATTATGTTAAGGGGCATACTGTGACTAATAAAGGTAACTGTTGCTTCTTTGATTGTATCTTTGTTATCCGGCCGGTTTAACCATGGTCGACAAGAGATGCCTGGAGGCCATGTATTTTTGTCTTCAACGATTCTCGATTCATTCTCATTAATAACTATTTGTATTCGTTCTTCAAGTATACAGAAATTTAGCAGAATTGTATGTGATTCCTATAAAATATCCTTCAAACCATCTTCATCACTTTCAGGATCGATTCCAGTTATAATATACGATTTTGCCTTTTTCGTAAAACACATTGTTATTACTTTCTGTATGATCTATCAGTATATACGTCTTCATGAGCGAGGTCAACTATTGGTTCTACTCGAGGTTGACTATCTATCCGTGCTTTAGTCATATTTGGTGAATCAGAGGTGTTCATGTTTGTAGCTTGCCGAGTTGCCAACTGTGTTACTCCATTAGACCTATTCCTGATAATACCAATGGTCTGTTTATCAATAGCAGCTACATTTACTTCAGTGAGCTTTGCTAATAAAGCTTCCATTGTTGAACAAAGTGTGTCTATTTTCCCCGACAGTTCATTTGAGAAAGCTTTGAAAGCATTGTCTAAGTTTACATGTGCATTGCTGTCCATGATATTTTTTTCGACTGTTCTAATTTTATATCTAGCACTTTAACATGCATTTCCTGATTACTGTTGTGCACTACCGACTGAGTTACATTAGCACTGTATTCCTCAACCTTTTCTTTGAGATCATTGATTTAACACTTCATGCTGTTTTACCCTCATGTATTAATTTCTGCAAAGAGTTTAAGAGCATTTACTCTATGCACATCAAACTTCACAAGTGCAATTGTAACTTTGCGTATTTTGTTTGATAATTTTGAGTGCGCTAACTCATTGTAATATGAGGGCAGTACTTCGTTGATTAGTTCGGCACAAGTTTGAAGTTCTAGTTTCAGATCAGCAGATAACCATTTTTCGGGACAACATGTTTATCAAGTTGAATGATGTTCTTTGAAGCTGATTTCACTACGTCGTTAGTAGATGGTGGAAGCTGAGCACACTGTAAATTCCCATCATTGTCTAATTTAGGTGAATATTCAGTTATGTTCTCATCGTGATTGTGGTTGGGTATTGTTGTACTGGAATTGTTATGAGTTTTTGCTTGATATGGACTGTTGTTAAAGGATTCGACTACATTCTCCTCCTGGTCATAAAGTGCAGGCATTGTCAGTAATGACAGCAATGTTTTTGGAACACTCATTGTCTATGTTTAGCATTTTTATTTGCAAGGTTTAAACTTGAATTTATTAACACGATTCGTGCACAAATCTTGTTAGTTTTACCACTTTCAATTTATATGCTATTCATAATTAGCATGCGCTGTATGTCTTTTGTGTAGAATGTGTAGCTTTAATAGTAACGTTGCCAGTCAAGAGTGATGATTTATTGGCCAGTACTCGTGGGCGATGGTCAGAATTTTTACATCTCATATGAACGTGTTTAATTGGCCAAGCTGGTAGCAAGATAAGAGAAAAGAGGGAAGCCACATTTAGTTATTCAGTGGTCTAATAACTGGCACAGTGATAAACTGGTTAGTTTAACAAAAGTTTGAAATTTTACGGAAAATAACAGCTGTAGCTGTACGACTTACTGTTCTGGGTTTTCCCAGCCCTCGTGCAACAGTACATAGTGTTTTCATGTTTGGTCCTACATCACACAAGATTACTGTTCTGCCTCTAATTGGTGAGCTATTGTTCACCGTGGCAATCTTAACAGCTATATCCAGGGCATTGCAGTAAGATTGATCAATGACGTGTCAAAGGGTGTCTCCCTGGTAGATAAAAAACAGTCTGTTATAATCAAATATTGAAATAAATATGATAATAAAATGTAGTTATTTACATGTACAACTATGCAAAGAATTTAGTGTCATTGTTTTGTGTATAAAATAAACAGTAGAGTAGTGGTTACAATGTTGGCTGCTTGTGCTAAATGTCGTGGATTCGATTCTAGCTCAAACTGATGCCTCTCTACCCAGAAAACAGACCCAAGAGCGGTTCATATCAGCTCTGAGTTTTTTATGCAAGTTAAAATAACCTAACTATTTTATTTAGTAAAGTTATGAAGCCCAGGCATAGCTAGGCAATGTAAGAAACTTTCACAATCTGTCAACGTGCGAGAAGTTATAAATATTAAAAAAAATTAACTTCTTCTTGATTGCTTGCACATTTTTCAATTTCCATGATTTTGTAATTTACTAAAATATGCACATTATGTTCTTCATTGAAACTTAAAAAAATGATATATATATATATACATGTATATTGCTTATAAATAAACATGGGGTTGACTAGGTTGCTTTTTCACAATTTCGATGGTTTGATGGCACCCCTTCATTTTTGACAATTTTGCCCATTTGTTGCAGTGTATCACTACGCACCTTTAAACTGTTATAGCATTATCAACCAGTTCCCAATGTCACCCAAACTTTGCAGATATCATTAAATTTTTCCAATGTTCCCATATGCACAAAGAAATATGACATTTTATGCATTTTTAACAAAAAAAATGCCCAACTGTTTTACACAGCTCTAATTTCTTTGGCTTAATAATCTTGCTATTGTCATGTAAGGGAGGTTATTCTCCAGTGAGACCCTGAGGATGCTCTACAGACTCATAGTGGCCATAGCACTTTTTGAAATTCCACAATATTTACCCTCTTTGGGGGGTCGTCTTAACAACTTATAGATAAATACTCCCACCACACCCAAATTGGTACAATTCATGACAATGTTCCATTCTTCTCATCTGTAGAAAAATAAATGAGCATTTAAAGCATTTTCAAAATTACTATGCCAAACCAAATTACACAGCTCTAATTTCTCGGGCGTAATAATCTTGCTACCATCATGTAGGGGAGGTAATTCTTTTTTGAGACCTTGAAGAGCAGAGCGGTCAGTCACGACTCGTTAAAATGTTTGCCGCTAAAACTTGCACTATTTCCCTACATAAAAAAACAATACTTGGCTTTTTCTGATCACAATTTTTAAAATTAGGGTTAGAATTAGGAAGGGTATCTCATGCAACTTATGCTGGTTTCTGCAAGCATGCAAACTAAAAGAACTGCACCAACATAGAATCACTAGATCATGAATATTTTTATTCTGATGCAGTAAATGCTTTGAAAGTGCTAATATGCCTTCTAAAATGATTATTCTATGATTTACTTCAATAAGTTTCATTTCATATGTAATATTATGTAATGTTGATGTTCAAATATATGCCCATATATGGAATTACATGTTTTTTTTTTAATAAATCTGCTATTATTTTAACAAAACCTTGTCTTAGACTTTTTATTTCTGCTTCCAAATGAACTTCATTGTTTGTAGATATATTTACCTGGCTGAATAATCTGTTTATAATCTGTATGTACACACACTGCAGCTTCCTAGGTGACACTGTCCAAATCTCAAAGTACTGTACAATTAGCTACTGCCTTTTCCTGTATAGGGATAAGTAGATAAGTTAAACATTAATCAATTGTCAAAAGTTTGTGAAAGAGCTAGGAAGTAATATATTTTGTGGTGAAAGAAAATCAGAATATCAGGAAATATGCGAAATACACGATATCCTTCAAAAATGCTCAATAAAGAGCGTAAGAGTTCACAATTCCAAAAAGATCCAAGAAGATTACTAACTTGCATGGAAAGATGGTCTGGTATTGATTACAGCAATCAACAAGCCACACTGAAGAGAATGACAAAAGATGCTTATGATAGTGTTGTCATACAAGACAAAAAGTCAGACATTTTACTGTGTGGAGCAGTTGATAAGAATATATACCAGCCACAAAGATTTTAAGGCCAGGCAAGCCATCTGTCAGTGCTATAGAAAATGCACTAAAACTATGTAGTAAAGATGAAAGTGAAAGAAAGGAGCTGTGTACCTACCGTATTTTCCATTTGAGAAAGACTGCGGATATGTTTTTTGAGAACTATGCAGGACACAGATTCTGGGATGACACCTGCGTTGGAAAATTGGAGTTGAACATGGAATTTGACAAGCAGATGTCATTTGGATGGTGCAAGAAACTAAAATGTGCTAAATGTGGCTTTACGGGCAAAACATGTAACTTATACAGAGAAACCGGTCGACGTGGACCGAATCCAGCTGATATCAACCTGTCAGTAGCAGCGGGACTGCCAGACACTAAAATTGGTCCAAATGACTTGCGATATCTGTTGGTTTGTTTGAAAATACCGCCTCCATCTTACAAATCCATGCAAACTCATTGCAATTTTGTAGCAGATAAAGTGACAGAGGTGGCAGAAGCTAGTTTTCACCGAGCCAGGTGCCAAGTCATCAAAAACAATGAAGCCTGTGGATTTGGCAGGGATTGTTCTATTATAGCTGGGGTGGATTCCCAGTACAACAAGTCTGAGATATACAGGGGAGACAACTCCAATGCAGCCAGCAACTCAAGTCAGTATAACAATAACTGAGTTGCAAACAAAACATAAGAAGGTGATTGCAATGAATGTTGGAAGCAAACTTTGTTCTCATAGAGATGCTGCAACTTGTAACAAGGTGGGAGGGTGCAGTAAAAGTCTGAAGGATAACCAGTAAATAGGTACAGTGCATTACTTTTTATTCTTTTCAATTACCGGTATCTTTTCTAAGTTGTAAGCTTATAATATTCTTCTTAAAAGGAGAAAAATAATAAATGAGAAACAAATCACGAATAACGAAAAACCAAGAAAAAAAAAATGAAACACTATAAAGCATGATAATATTTCTATAGTACTGATAATAAATATTATTAAGTTTAAAAAAAAAATTTTAAGCTGAGCCACTAATGCCTGACATATATCCTTATTATATACACATATATATATATATATATATATATATATATATATATATTTCAAACTGTATAACAACATAATGAAATGTACGTAATCATGAAATATCTATACTTCACTAAATGCTTGTCTCTGGCCAACACAACGACTTAGTTTGAATAGCACGTTAACACAAGCCAAAGAAATTTCATTTTACAAGATTAAATGAAACACTCGCATTATATCTTTTTCAGGTGACGAACGCAGAGAGGTGAAACTAGCTATGGAGGCAATTTTAAACAGTGATTGGCCAGTAACAATAAACAATATGGTTACCGATGAGGACAGCAACATGTTCAAGGGAATAAATGAAGCACAAATGGCCATGTGTGGGAAGCCGGTGCAAAGAATGGCAGACGTTGTTCACCTAACAAAAACAATGAGAAACAAGATAACTCCAACAGTATTTTCTCCCGAAATGTTTCCCGCTCGCACAAAATGAGATTGCACCTATATACAAAGAAGGTTTGCGAAAGATGTCTTTCACCGAGTTCAATGTGAATTCAAAAATTTGCAAAAGAAATTTGGTAACACTTATTTGTCTCTACTGCAGGAAAAATGTGAGAATGTAAAAACAGCCATTGTAGATTGTTTTACTGGTAAATGTAAGGAAACATGTCCCAAATTTTCAACGTGTTGTCGTGGCAAGCCACCAGTCTGCATGTGGAAAAAACAGTTTATGCCAAAATGCAAGCCTCTCATAATTCAGGGTGAGAATAGAATAAAAATTCTTCAATGTTTGGACGTGCGCCTGGGAAAATACACCATCATTAAGACGCAAAAAGCTGCAGACACCAGTAAGCTTGAGGTATTACACCGTGGAATCAATGCATCAAATCCAAAAGATGTAACATACCGTCGTAATGCCAAAGCCAGAAAATTAAGTGCTGCAGTTCGTTTGAACGACGGCCAGGCAAATTCATCAATAGAAAAAATTAAGGCAGTAGGAGCACAGTTCCCATCAAATACCAAAGTTTTGCGCTCACTTAAAAAAATTCAGGACAAGAATATTTACGACAAAATGTGTTAGAGCTAGCTGGCTTACAAAAAAGCATGTTTCAAACAAAAAGTAGTCAAATTTCAACAATATGATGCTGACCGACAGCACAAAACATATTCACCTGACCTTCTTGTTATGTAATTGAGGCTTAAACTTGTAGTTTGGCATAACCTGTTTTTAGGGAGTGGGTGGGGTATGAAATATGCATAAAACATCATAGAAGTAGAACAAATACACATATTTGTGGTTGAACTCACCTGAAGCATGCAGTCTGGATACTGTTTATGTCCTAGACAATGCTTTGGTATTGTGTGAAGGCATTTCTATCTCTCCATGTTTACAAAATGTGGTTCCAGGCTCAGATGGTCAAACCGCAGAGGCTGTTGTGACACAGATGGCTAACATCATGGCTCTGTGGCAACTCAGAAAAACATTTTAAACACATATAGAGTGCTCTGTGAGCCAATATGTTCTTTTGTCTGGTAGTTCCTGCCAACAAAACTGACTGTCGCCCATATTCAATGACTTTATCACCACACACATGTCTGTTCAGTCCCAAATCTCTATAATAAAGCATACATTCTGTATAATTTGTCCTACTATAGTCAATTTTACACTGTAAAATCATTAAATACTGGTTAAAATCCATTTGTAAGCTTCAAAATCCACTTCTTAATGTTAAAACACACGTGTTTGATAAATAAAACAATCCTCATCAAACAAACGCACAATGACACAGCGTCTTCTGCTTCAGATGACTGTTTCTTGAATGCGGTCTCACATACAAATTAATTTTGCACTGTACTTCATATAGAGACATGCACTTCTGGAACACTGAAGGCATTACTGATGGTTCTAAAAGCATTTTGTTTCCATAGATTGTCATCTGTTGCTCCAAATATGCAGAAAAAACATGGGGTTAACCAGGTTGCTTTTTCACAATATCCATGGTTTGAGGACACCCCTTCATTTTTGACAATTCTGTTCAATTTTTGCAGTGTATCACTACGCATCTTCAAACTGTTATATTTTCATCAAACAGCAACCAGTGTCAGCCAAACTTGGTACAACTCATGACAATGTTCCAGTCTTCTCATCTGTAGAAAAAAAACATGAGCATTTAAAGCATTTTCAAAAATACTATGCCAAACCAAATTACATAGCACTAACTTCTCGGGCGTGATAATCTTGCTACCGTGGTGTAGGGGAGGTAATTCTTCAGTGAGACCTACATATAGAGACATGCACTTCTGGAACACTGGATAAATTACCAATGGTTCTAAAAGTGCCTTATTCCCATAGATAGCCCTCTGTTGGTCCAAATATGCAGAAAAAAACATAAGGTTGACTAGGTTGTTTTTTCACAATTTCGATGGTTTGATGGCACCCCTTCATTTTTGACAATTCTGCCCATTTGTTGCAGTGTATCACTACGCACCTTTAAACTGTTATAGCATTATCAACCAGTTCCCAATGTCATCCAAACTTTGCAGAAATCATGAAAATGTTCCAATGTTCCCATATGCACAAAGAAATATGACATTTTATGCATTTTTAACAAAAAAATTGCCCAACTGTTTTACACAGCTCTAATTTCTTTGGCGTAATAATCTTGCTACTGTCATGTAAGGGAGGTAATTCTCCAGTGAGACCCTGAGGATGCTCTACAGACTCATAGTGGCCATAGCCCTTTTTGAAATTCCACAATATTTACCCTCTTTGGGGGGTCGTCTTAAAAACTTAAAGATAAATACATGTACTCCCACCAAACCCATACAGAACAAAAACTTGATTGCTTTGAAAAGGAACTACTTTAAATTCCCATAACATTCATCTGTAAAAATAAAAATGTCACTAGTAAGTGTTGCATGCCCCAAAATGGTCTGTGAAAATAGTATATGTTATTACAATAGGTAGTGATCCATGAATATCAGAGTAATAGAATGATGTTTCAGACTAGACATGCAATTTCATGTTTTTTTTACATCAAAGCATGACCTTGACCTTTGTGTATTCTTGACTTTGACATCTGATGTAACGGTCTGGGTATTTCTATTTCTATAAAAATATACTCCATACTCCCCTGTACAGAACCCTTATACAACACAGCCCCTTAATTTGTCAAAACTTAAATCACCAACTCTCAGCGATTTGTTATGAGCAGAAATGATTCAGATTTTAAAAAGAATTTTATTTTGTACACATGGATGCAAAATGAAAAAGTTCAGTTTTCCCTATAAAATTCCTATGTAAAAGTCACATTACAGGGCCCAAATATATCCCAGTTTCTTGATATGCAGAATCTTCAATCCTTGCTGATGTAAAGATAATTTATATCAAATGTGAACTAGTTTGACTGAAAGGATATTGAGAGGAAATTTGTGAAAATTCCCAATTTTAACCTTATTGCCCCATCCACCCCCGTGCCCCTTATGGAAATTCAATCCTGAGTCTTTATTGAACCAAAATCAAATTTATTGTTACTAGATAATGCTTTAGATCTCAAATTGAACAACATATTTACCCAAATAGACAAAAAAAATG
Organism: Panopea generosa; assembly: GCA_029582155.1. Taxonomy (NCBI): domain Eukaryota; kingdom Metazoa; phylum Mollusca; class Bivalvia; order Adapedonta; family Hiatellidae; genus Panopea; species Panopea generosa. The sequence continues at coordinate 647,282 of CM055911.1, forward strand.
AGAATTTTCCATTTTCCCATAGTATTCCTATGTAAAACTCAAAGACCCCTTTCAGGGCCTCTATACATCCCATCGTCCCTTGATTTGTACAAACTCTATACTCATACTCATTGGGATAATCCATATCAAATATGAAGATATTTGACTGACCAGTTATTGAGAAGAAGATTTTTGAAAACTTTCTACTTTAACCCTTTTTTGACACACCTTGGCCCCTTCTGGAAAGTCTATTCTCCTTATTGAACCAAATCTTATTACCTATGACTAGATGATACTTCGGAACTCAAATTGAATAATAATTTTGCCTAAATAGATGAAAAAAAGAGAATTTTCTGTTTTCCCATAGTATCCCTACGTCAAATTCTAAGACCCCTTACAGGGCCCCTATAAATTTTAGCCACTAAATTCTTATCTGCAATCAAACCCCTACACATAGGGATAATTTATGCCAAATATGAACAAATCTGACACGCAGGTTCTTAAGAAAACGATTTTTGTAATTCCCAATTTTACCCTTTTGGGTCCCTTCCTCAAGTACAGTTTTACAGTATGGAATTCAGTGAAGATGTTCTTGTATTTTCATAATAACATCATGAACCAATTACAAAGAGTTTGTGCAAATATCATAAATAAATAGAAAATCTTCTCTGAGTGCACTATTATTATTGAATTTATTAATACATTTGGCAAAAATACGATTTTTCTCTCCTCATAGAGATGACTTGGTAAATCGTTTCCCTGAGTTATGTGGTAAAAAGAATCTTATTTCTATGCTCATTAATTATTGAGCTTATTAATAAAAAGGATTCAAGATTATTCTCGGATCTGATTAGCTAAGACGGTAACACATCTGACTATCAATCCTGGGATCGCAATTCAAACCCTCACCCGACAACAGTCTCCATAATGACTGATATACAACATTATGTCTCATTATTATTCGTCTCCCACCTCTGATTCAAGTGGGAAAGTTATCATCTACTTGCAGAGATGTGGTGTGTTCGAGTACTGGTTAAACTTTTAGGATCCCAGGAAACAGTGGTTAGGTTAACTGATCATCTGTTAGCCGTTGATGGCATTAAATGATGCTAAATATTCAATCAATATTCTCTCTACACAAACTTCTACACACTGTCCTCTATCCAAGTCGCTTTGTACAACAGTCCCTTCCATATCTTTGAAGATATGCTCCTGACAAGCAAAAATAATGGGGAAAAAATAAAGCAGAAAAAGGGAGATAACTATGTCATTATTCAAGATAGAATTAGGAATCTTTCACTATGCACTTCCACACATTACACTTTATCCATGATTCAAGTGTCATCAGTTACCTTCAGTACTTTATACAACATTTCAGCTTCATACTCATCTTCACAGAATTGCCTCAACAAAGTTTCATCTAGTAGACATATGGCACAACACTTCGACGTCACATTGTAATTAAGACAGCAGACAGAATTTCATAGTCCTAAGAAAATTCTCTTCTAAAGACGACAGCTAAATAAACAGAAATCTCCCACCCATGGAGTGAAAATGAATAAAACAAACCATGTCTCACATGTGTGGTGGAATACCTTCTAATAAGTCAGTGTAGGATATTACCATTTCAAAAATTTATTTAAGATTTGAGATTCCAACTGTAACATTGAGGTCAATAGGTATAACACATTTTAACAACCAACTTTCTTTATTGCATGTGAATTTTTAAAAATATTTTGAGGAAGTTACATTGAATGTTAAGATAAATTTTATTGAGTTTTTTTTTTAAATAATGATATCTTCATTTTAAACAAAAACATATCGGTGGAACCTGTGGATGCTCCCCCAGTGACTCTGTACCAGCCAGCTATTTGGTTGAAAAGTACCAAACTGCATAGCAGGTAATGATGCATCCTAGCAAGTTTCACAAAATTCCAACATGGGTTAGTAGAGAAATAGCGCAGGCAATAATTTGGTCACAGACTCAATCAAAGGGCCATAACTCCGTGAAAAAACATTAAACTGGAGCACATAGACAATATGCCCATCTGCACTTGGTAATGATGCATCCTAGCATGTTTCATAAAATTCCAACCAGAGGTTGTAGAGAAATACTTGTCCGGGCAAAAACTAGGGGACGCACGGACGGACACACGCACAGACGAAGCGACAACTTTATGCTTCCACCCTTCGGGGAGCATAAAAAAGAAAATTCATAACACACTAATATTTAGTTTACTGACCTGGAGATTAGTGGGTTCTGTGATTGGCTTGCTTGTATCAACTTGGTGGGAATAATCATAATGGTGGACTCCACCGGTCTGAATCTACTGTCTCCCGTGTGTGATGTACACTCACCGTGTAACAGTCTCTGTAACACCTGGAGGGCCTCAGTGAACAATCCAAGGTCCACAAGTACTCTTCAAGATGAATCCATCAACAGTTCTCTGTAGGTCACGGCATATGAACGTGGGGAAGACCTGATTCAGCGGCAGGACCTATACACGAGTTAGAGACACATGGTGGATTAGCATTCTACCATTAAAGACTGTGTGTAAAAGTTGTGACAGTTATGTAAAGGGTAGTGTGTTGGTTGCTCTCGCCAGAGGTTGCAGGTGTAACACCAATCACAACCTCTCAAAAACAACACTCAGTTCTGGTTCTAGCCAGGAAGTGGACCCGAATCATTCCACATAAACTTTGTGCTTTATTCGCATTGGGAGCCAAAATAAATTAGTATAAACTAAAGGCTGTATCATTAATGTATCACTAAAACAGATCTGAGCAAAACTGTATTGTGTTGTTGCATGGGTGTGACAAGGCCAGTTATGTATTATACTCTAGAAAAAATAACTTAAACAGTTTACAGAGATGCATTTCAATAAATCCGTTGAGCATATGTTCTAATGGGTTCCAGTTGACTGATTTTGTTTTCGTTCAATTAAGAATGAAGTCCAAAAGGTTTTTTAATTGGTTTCCTGGATAAAACCAGTACTAGGTTTTGTTGATGACAGATCATTGGGCTGAGACTGGGGGATCAAACCTGCAACCTCTGGTGCGAGTGTCAAGATCCTATATCCTCTACAACCACTCCAACCCCTCCTTCCAAGTTGGATTTCTACATTGTATATACAACTTATATTCACACGTCAGTTATCAGAACATGGGGGAATATGGGGAAAGTGATCTGTCAACACCAGCATTATTATTCTATGTTTATTATATGTTTTAAATACCAAGAAATGAGTTAAAACACACATGTGTTACTCTTACACTGGTTAAATACAGTCACTATTCTTAAATGAACATTTAAAATAAATCACAAATTGGCTAAAAAACACAAAACTGAACCTTACAAACAAATTGTGTTGCCCGGTGGCCAGTTCCTCAATCACCCGGCATAGAGCTGCCACAAGCTGCCTACCATCTGCCCAGTATTTCTTTGACAATCTATCGACACCGGGTCTTAAGTTTGTCACTTCACATCCTACCCCAAATTCATACATGGCGTAATCTCTATATGCCACGGGGTGGGGTTCAGATGCATGGAACAATGCCTGGTGTAAAAAAAAAGAAATGATAAAAAATGAAGAAGAATATCTAACTTAAACTGTTACAGTTTCTCAGTACACAACATGGATTTCTACATTGTATATACAACTTATATTCACACGTCAGTTATCAGAACATATATATCATACAATACATTATTTATGATTTAATTTGTTTTGTTATGTTATCAAATGTATCAAAATACTGAGGATGATCTTAAATGAATGAGTTTATCAATAAAATGTGTATCATAATATTTTCTAGTCGCCAGAAAAAAAAGTACATAGTTATGTTTATACTGCTTAGATAGAAATTAAAAGAAACTATTCACTACTTTAAATTCATAGAATTATCACAATTTAAGTCCATGAATTATTAAATATTTCTTTTGTTTATTGTCTTAATGTTTTTTGTACATGTATATATAAATTTGGTACAACTCTAATAAAGCAGATTTAATAGAAAACATTTACATAAAATCGGAGGGTCGTGAGTTCGATCGTCCCCCACGTCTATGTGTAGTGTCCTTGAGCAAGATACTTTTTCCACATATGCTTAATACTGGTTATACCCAGGAAGACTTCAAACATGATTTATATAAGTTGTAATAAATTGTTTCACAATCGAAGTAAACAAATCAAGTTTATCTACCGGTATCTATCTTTATATTTTTGCCACATGCCTTCACAGGCATAATCGGCCAGCTGCGCGTTGTGTCTTATATTAATAGAAAAAGAAAAAGTAAAGCATAATAAGGAAAAGGGTAAATATAGTGTTAAAGGTGTTAAAACAGTGGGACAAGATAAAAGAAGATTAAAACAAACTCAAAATGCTCATGGATTAGTGTGCTGTAGCTGGCTAACTGCAAGCTTGAATGAATCAAAGTCTTGCAGGAGTACAACATCTGCAGGTAACGCGTTCCACTGTACTATAGTAAGGGGAAAGAATGAATACTTGTAGTAATCAACCCAAGTGTGATTCTGTTTGATAGACATAGAGTGACAATACCTTGATACCCGGTGGTTAGCTTCAAAGTAATGAGGTATAGAGATGGTGACCAACTCGTGAACAATTTTGTAAAGGAGGCATAAACGTGCATGTATGCCCTGTGCTACTCTAAGGTTCTCCAACCCAGTCTTTCTAACATGTTAGTAACACTGGAGTAATGAGAATAATCATTCATGGTCCAGCTTGCTGCACGTCTCTAAACTCTTTCAAGTTTGTCAATATTGGACCTGGCGTGGGGGTAAAAAATCGTACTTGCATACTCTAACTGGGGGCGGTCCAAGGTTTTGTAGGCACACTCTCTGATCTTGGGGTACTTTACCTTGGTGTTCCTCTTGACAAAGCCTAGGGTGCTGTTGGCCTTGGCTGCAACTCTGTCTATGTGGGTGTTCCATACTATTAACCTTAAAGAGATATCCAGATAGGAAGCAGCATTATGTTCTCAACCCAAGGTCAGAGGTCAAAATGAACCTGAAAATCAGAAATTTGTTTCAGATTTTATTTTCAACAGGTCACAGACTAAATTTCATTAATATCTATGTTACTAGTTTTTCCTTTTCAATGACAAACTGGAATATTTATAATTAAAGCATCAGTCTGTTCACCAGACCAATAGTGATTCTCACCTGTGAATAATCATCATTCTTCTTGCCAGCTCTGTGTATTGGATTATCACAACTGGTTAACCAGCATGCAACATAACAATACACGAAATTATGCTTGATGAAACCACATGTCTTAAAACCAAAGTCAGGGCAGACAAACCAGTATGTAGGACCCTGTTTTGATGATCAGAATTTTTAGTGACAGTATCAGAAGAAAGTAGACAAAACAACCATCATCATTACACATCCATTGGTAACAGAAAATGGTGGTGATAAAACATCCTTGTGTTTTTTATTTACAAATACATTTCCCTGTATTTAATGCTCTTTTTTTTTTATCTCAATTGCATTATTGATGTACCTGTAACATTTGAGTGCTTTAAAAACGGTACATTCGTTGTAAAAAATAAGAAGGAAAATTAATTGTGGTTTACACTAAAAACTAGCCAATGTTGTATTACATAGAACAGAATATAACAGAGAATATTGATAAATAACTGTAAACTTAAATTGTTTTAAAATTTCAACTCTGCTTTTGTATTCTTATCGTTGTAACAAACAGATAGGCGCGAAATGTTGAATTGATGATGCTGGAATTTTATCGCGAATACACATGACAAAAGTTCTCAAATTACATTTTATCATGACTCTTATGTTTACAGAGCTATTTTCTGTCTAAAATAAAATGTGTTAAACAATCTGTAATATCGAGTTCGTGTTATGTTTTTATACTTACTGTCAGGCTCTCGTTTATGAATAAATCGAAGATTCAATAATTAAATGGTTTCATTTGTCATGTGCTTTTGGGTCTTGATCACCTGCGACGCTTGCTTGTTTTTTTTCATATTGTGTCACATGACTTACACGTGTTGCTTGCATTCTTTATAATGCCATATCGGGGCAAACCCCTCCTTATGTAGGGGCATTTTAAAAAGCAGGCCCGTGGCTACTTTGAGGCCAAGGAAGCCGATGCATCCCTGTTTTGCGGGCTAGGTACGAAACATATTTGAGGCACTATATATATGAAAACGCCTTGTTGTATTTAAACCGTTAAGCAATCTCTGGTGCTCGTTGTGCCACCGTGTGCAGTGGCGATAGTTGTTGACTTAACCCTTTACTTCATATAGACGCCTTTGGACACCTCTGATATAGATGCCTATGGACACCTAATATAGAAAGCTTTTGAATTATTGGGTGAATTATGTTAATATTAACTGACAGAGTGGAAAACAGTGCAGGAAGTGTTCAGAGTGCTCGTTATGAGCAATCTGAACTCTTCCTGCACTGTTTTCAAAGGCCTGTGATTGGTGCGGGAAAACGCATATCTATGGAGTAAAGGGTTAAGGCACTGGCTCCTGTTCAGAGGTGTAGCTTGGCTGTAAACCGTTAAGCAATCTCTGGTGCTTGTTGTGCCACCGTGTGTAGTGGAGATACCTGTTGACTTAAGACACTGGTTCCTGTTCAGATGTGTAGCTAGGCTGTAAACCGTTAAACAATCTCTGCTGCTCGTTGTGCCACCGTGTGCAGTGGAGATACCTGTTGACTTAAGACACTGGTTCCTGTTCAGAGATGTAGCTTCGCTGTAAACCATTAAGCAATCTCTGGTGCTCGTTGTGCCACCGTGTGCAGTGGAGATACCTGTTGACTTAAGACACTGGCTCCTGTTTAGAGGTGTAGCTTGGCTGTAAACCGTTAAGCAATCTCTGTGCTCGTTGTGCCACCGTGTGCAGTGGAGATACCTGTTGGCTTAAGACACTGGCTCCTGTTCAGAGGTGTAGCTTGGCTATGAACCATGTGTAGGAACAGTTGAAGGGGAAGGGGACCCGGGGGCACGGAATCATTATCTTTGGTGCTCGTTGTGCCACCGTGTGCAGTGGAGATACCTGTTGACTTAAGACACAGGTTCCTGTTCAGAGATGTAGCTTCGCTGTAAACCGTTAAGCAATCTCTGGTGCTCGTTGTGCCACCGTGTGCAGTGGAGATACCTGTGTGCAGTGGAGATACCTGTTGGCTTAAGACACTGGCTCTTATTCAGAGGTGTAGCTAGGCTGTAAACCGTTAAGCAATCTCTGTGCTCGTTGTGCCACCGTGTGCAGTGGAGATACCTGTTGGCTTAAGACACTGGCTCCTGTTCAGAGGTGTAGCTTGGCTATGAACCATGTGTAGGAACAGTTGAAGGGGAAGGGGACCCGGGGGCACGGAATCATTATCTTTGGTGCTCGTTGTGCCACCGTGTGCAGTGGAGATACCTGTTGACTTAAGACACAGGTTCCTGTTCAGAGATGTAGCTTCGCTGTAAACCGTTAAGCAATCTCTGGTGCTCGTTGTGCCACCGTGTGCAGTGGAGATACCTGTTGGCTTAAGACACTGGCTCCTGTTCAGAGGTGTAGCTTGGCTATGAACCATGTGTAGGAACAGTTGAAGGGGAAGGGGACCCGGGGGCACGGAATCATTATCTTTGGTGCTCGTTGTGCCACCGTGTGCAGTGGAGATACCTGTTGACTTAAGACACAGGTTCCTGTTCAGAGATGTAGCTTCGCTGTAAACCGTTAAGCAATCTCTGGTGCTCGTTGTGCCACCGTGTGCAGTGGAGATACCTGTGTGCAGTGGAGATACCTGTTGGCTTAAGACACTGGCTCTTATTCAGAGGTGTAGCTAGGCTGTAAACCGTTAAGCAATCTCTGTGCTCGTTGTGCCACCGTGTGCAGTGGAGATACCTGTTGACTTAAGACACTGGTTCCTGTTCAGAGATGTAGCTTCGCTGTAAACCATTAAGCAATCTCTGGTGCTCGTTGTGCCACCGTGTGCAGTGGAGATACCTGTTGACTTAAGACACTGGCTCCTGTTCAGAGGTGTAGCTTGGCTGTAAACTGTTAAGCAATCTCTGGTGCTCGTTGTGCCACCGTGTGCAGTGGAGATACCTGTTGCCTTAAGACATTGGCTCCTGTTCAGAGTTGTAGCTTGGCTGTAAACCGTTAAGCAATCTCTGGTGCTCGTTGTGCCACCGTGTGCAGTGGAGATACCTGTTGGCTTAAGACACTGGCTCCTGTTCAGAGATGTAGCTTGGCTGTAAACCATGTGTAGGAACAGTTGAAGGGGAAGGGGGACCCGGGGGCACGGAATCATTATTTATGCGTTTTTCATCATCGGTTCTACTGTTTTGTTACATCTTACAGTGACATTTCTTTGACGTTTCAGGATATTTTTTTGTATGTTATAAAAGCAAATTCTTTAAATATTTTTATTATTAACTTTGTATTTGAAAAGAGTAAAAATATCTGAATATAATGATATATGTTTTAAATCTCTATTTATATTTCTTTGATGCATGACGATATTTTAAAATTAAGTACGAGATATTTGAGTTTAGTATTTGGTGGTGCTGGTTATATCCTATAAGATAAAATCTATAATTGGTCAAACAAATGTGCTTTACTTATTAACTATCAAAGAAAACAACACCAACTGTCAAATAAAATATAATATTCATTTGTGTGTTTTTGTTATTGTTTAAACTCGACTTTTCTACACATATGTTAAAAGTACTTATTGTAAAACGTCTGTACCATCCGAGGTACTTCCGGTACAGAATTCGTTGATTTAGAAATGACACGTCGGGTAAGAAAATAGCAATTCTTCATTGTCAGCATTATCTTTTATTCTAAATTTAGAATTCGATCCGATTTTGATACCTCAAATTTTGGATGATGCCTCGAATACGTTTTTTTCGAAAGTAGTTTTTCTTCTGTTCAACTATGAGGCGATAATGACAATAATGAATATCTAAACTAGATGGTTGTTATTTGTTATGTGCCGTTGTTGTCAAAGTTTTCTTTTTCCGTTGCTTTTATGCTTTCTGTAATTTCTATGTGTTTTAAATATTTTACAAAATCAATAAACATGGGAATCGTTTTTGCATACTTGTTTTTGTAAATTAAATATTTAGCATAAATTAATATAGTATTAATATCCAATTTAGTAAAATCAAGAGATATTATTATATAATTTAACTTTATTGTTAACTGCTTTCCGTTAAGATAAACCTCTAGATATGCCCAGAAAGCTTCAGAAAATTAAATTGACATTCCCAAAACATTGATATTCACCAAAACATATGAAGAGAGTCTGACTGTGTAGTTTTTATTTACCCTCGCACTTTGAACTGGTCATTTTGGCGAGCATGAACAGATGATTAAAAATAAATTGATAAATATGAATGACATATGAAGGATGAGTAATGATATATGACGCTTATATACATATTTGCTATTTTACACATTTATTAATTACATACGGTTATCAAACTTTCTTTTTATCATGTTTATTTATATGGATGACTTTTGATTATCTAATCTTTGTACAAGATTTATTGACATACTTGTTAAGTAACTGTAAATTCTCTATAAATTTTATAAACAATTTTACTTTGATATTCTTTGTGCAAGATATATTGACGACAGTAAAGTATATCCTGCTGTTATATACTGTATTAATATTTTATTAATTTAATTTAATTTTTTTTATTAGTTTAATATATTGTTAGTCTTGCGCAACTCTATATTGAATGCTGATGACACTAATACCGTCATATGACATTCCCTATCACCATTATGCAGTAGTATTTACAATCCGATATGTAAATTGAATTACGCCAGTATAAGTGACAATAGTGTGTAATTTACCATATCCTGTTTCAGCCTTGCAATATTATATTTAGTACATCGCATGGTTAAGATTTGACCAACCCCTGTTAATCTCCCAGGGTGTGTCACGTAGTGGTACACAATGGTTAAAAATTAAATTAAAATATTATATAATTAAACTGTGATGTTTGTAAATAAGCACCCGGCAGATTGCTCATACCTCGAAAGCGCCATCATTAAAACATGTTTTAAAAGATCTGTTATCTCCTCAGATCAGATCTGTTGAGAACTGATTAACAAAGGTTGGCCACTAATAATATTAAAATAATCTTCTGTAATTCTTTATTGAATATTCTATATTTTATAAACACAATATTCCCTAGAGCCATATACAGTGTTTAACATTGTATACGGATTTATCTAATGTTCAACTTAAACTACGGTATAATAATAACATGTGGAGTTCCATATTGTATTAATTATATGACTTGAAACTTGTGCTTAAAACACAAACACAACAAAAAATCCAGTAGAAAGAACAATGTTTAACTATTACATGAATGTTTTTAATTCATTATGTACTATTCATCCTTTTTGTCGTCGTAAGTTTTTCTTTACCCTCGCACTTTGATCTGTCATTTTGGCGAGCAGGATAAGCTGATTAAGTAACCAGTGGACAGCATCGGCAGAGTGGTGCTGCATCACTGGCTGGATAAGTAGGTCGCTTCTGGTCGCAGATTGATGAAGATGAAGGTATGGAATAGTCGTTGTCTAGTTGTTGAAGTTTTCTAGTTATTGAAGTAGTTTTAGTCTTGAAGGCTGTTGATTATGGTTCCAAGTCGGTTGAACTCCCGTTGTGGAGCTGAAGTCCCTATGTTAGTGTTGCCATCATGCTGTATGTTGTACCGCTGGTTATTGGTCTCTTGTTGACATCAAAACAATCCTGTCTACGATCACGTTAAAAGCATAAAATCAATGATATTTGTAAATAGATGTCTCCACCAATCACCTAACACAGAGACATCCGTTGTTGTATAATGATCATTCATCCTCATCTACTCCATATGGTTTTAAAAATCATCTTATACGTGTTGACCCACTTTGAAGGCTGGTGCTCCGGTAAACACGTCCTTCCACGTCGACAGCCGCTTGCAAGTGTTTGTATTCCTCCTTTTCCCTGCTCATCATACAATGATCCAGGATCAGGAAGTAAGCCAGTTTCCTATTGGCCCTATATAAATTTTAAGGCGCAATTTCTTCCGTCAATCCGTTTTTCGATTCAAGCTCGAGAATTGTTCTCTCTCTCTCTCTCTATCTCTCTCTCTCTCTCTCTCTCTCTCTCTAAGCGCGGACCACAGTGGAGACATGCAGACTGAAATCCAGCCAACCAGAGGAGAGTGACCTCGTATGAACTTTAATGAAATGTTGAGCTGGGAAAATGTAAACAAAGAAATGTACTTTTAAAATCAGTACAGTTTAATAGGAATTACATAGGCTAGTTATTGTTTATGCGATGCAGGGCAAATATCAGTCTCCTTGGTGCAATGATATTAGATTATGAATATGTATATACTTAAGACATGTTATTAAACAGAATTTATTTTAAATCCTGTTTCCTATATACACCAAACGGCCCAGTTTAGGGGTGTTAAAAGAACATATAGTGACATAAAAAGGAAATTGTACAGTATGTACAATATATTTACAAAAAAATATTGTGTATCATTGCACCAAAAAGAGAGCATTTGACCGCTTACGCCTAAATAATATTGCTAATCATATCCTTTGTTTCTGAGCACTAAAATTTTATTTCATCAAGACCCGTGTTTTAGGTACTGGTTCAGGTCCCTTAGGTCAGCCAAACTATTGTTCAGTGAAACAAATAAGAATAGATAATGTGTAATTACGGATAATGAAGAGAGTTATTATAATTACTCTTTATAAAGGTGGCAAGAAGTCACGTGGTGACCCAAACAGTTATAAGGCTATCACATTATCATCTGTTTGTGTTAGATTATATGAACTTATGTTATTAGATACGGTAAAGGGTAATGCCAATATAGAAATAGATAGACAGCAGGGTGGTTTCCAAGGAAAGTTGTCATTTGGAATGACTGACATCATTTTCACTTAGAGAGTGTATTCTCTTTAGTAAATATTGTGATTCTAAAGTATATATTTGCTTCTTAGATAGAATATGGCAAGATGGGTTATTTTTTTTAATTAAATGAACTGAAAATAGATAAAAAAAAATACAAGGCTTTCTTTAGTCTTTACAATGATGTCGCGTTAAATTTCGTGATCACTTTTCTGACCGGTTCTCTGTTAAACAGGGTACCAGTCAAGGTGGGGTCAGCAACCCAACACTGACCTTAATTTTTATCAATGGTTTAATAAAAGAACTTCGCGACTCTCGTCTAGGGATATTAATGATTGGAATTCATCAAGTCCCACTTTCGCAAATGATATGTTTTTGATTTCATTATCAAAAATAGATAAAATGATGGATATTTGTTATAGGTACTCATGCCGATAGAGGTTTGAATACAATGCTAATAAATGTGCCGTTATTGTCTTCAATGAATCTGATCGTGACTTTAAAGTATGTAACCGTGTTTGGAAATAAGGATCTGAGCATGTTAAAGAAACAGATATGTATGTTCATTTGGGTATTGTTTGTGAAAAAACTATGAGAAGCCAGGCTGCCCAATATCAGTGAAGCTAATTCTAAACTGCGTAGAGCGTTCTTTAGCTTAATGTGTAGTGGTAAACATGAAAAACGGTTAAACCCGATTACTTAAATTAAAATATATAAATCAGTTGTGCTTCCTAAAGAGTTGTATGGTTGTGAATTTTAGTCCGATCTTTCTAATGCACAAATTATAAGACTGGAACGTTCTCATAGATTTTGTATAAAGTATATACATGGCATTCCCTCAAACACAAGCCATTACAACTTAATTCACATTCATGAACGTTTTATCGAATCGGGTGTCTTTCCTTCTAAACATGTTTGGCAATATATCATAAGACAATATGTAGATACATCCGAGCAATTATCATTGAGCTTAAGATTGAGCGATGATGAGAATCTCCATCGTTTTAGTTTTTATCACTCATCGCTTGGCATTATCGCGCCGATTTGGTCCCTTAGCAAGGAATGTCCTCTTTTACTCGAAACATGTAGGAGCACTATAAAAATATTAAGTTTTACCTACTCTCATACTTAACGGCAAACGTGTCATAAGTGCGGCGGACATAGTACAAATGATCTATCTCTCCATTTAGTGTTTGACTGTGCAGTTAATGAAACTATCAGACAAATGCTTTGGAATAATATTCATTCAGTATTTGAATTCCAGTGTTTTCTACGATTCATATCTACCGATATCCAATCCCAAATAACTCATCTTTGCTATGTGTTAAACAAAATAATTCAGCTGAAAACTGAGCAAGACTTATGTCTGAAAATAGTCGTAAATTCATTTCACAATATGCTTATGAATTAATCTTCTAACGAGCGAGATATCATCAGTGAATGCATATTAAGTGTTATATATTCATACTGATGTAACTTTCATTTAATATTTACAAACATGGTTAAAACTCTTTTCAGTGTTTTCTCCTGTTTACTCGGTGAAAAGATTGTACAGAAATAACCATTGTTATATGCCTGTGTTTATTTACTTTATTTTGTATAGTGATTAAACATAGCATTGAGTTGACTCTAAAACTGTGGATGTATGTATTCATGTTTGTGTTCATATTCATATGTCTGTGAAGGCGTGAGTATATGTGCATGTTTGCTTTTAAGTCTGTATACGTGTCTGCTTGTACCTCATCAAGCTTTTGTTCATGTATGTGTGTAATTGCGTGTATCTGCGAGTGTTAGTGCAGACGTGTAGCGCTTTGCAAATCAGCTGTTAAGTGTCTTGTATGCTTTACTCTGTTTAATATTGATATACTTTTATGTTATTTTTCTACTCATGTTCATGTTTAATATGTTCCTTATTTTATAACATATATGTCGTTCTCCGCTAATGGAGAAAATTAATAATATATATTACATACGTTGCATTTATAAATATAGGAATTCTGGTTTATTTTCAAAGTTTATACTTTACCAAGATTGTAATATTTCTAATAAAAAAGGGAATCTGGTGTTATTTTTATTTTAGTATATTTATTTTCGGAAAGAAAGTCTTGACGAAATCTCGCATTGTTACAGGGTTAAACCGCTCATCTTCTATAGAATTTTTTTATATAAAGAAATAGGTTGGATATTGTTAGAAGACAGAAGAAAATATAAAAAAACTAGTAATTACTTTTAAAGCTGAGATGGGTCTCACACCCGACTATATATCGGATATTTTCCTGAAACTGTAAGGATAACAAACCATTATAATTTATGAAACACCGATGTTTTTACAGCATTCAAACATTCTTTCATTCCATCATATATATCTTTGTGGAACAGTAAGCCAGAATAAATACGTTATTCAGAAACTTACATCTTTCAAATATCAAAAGTTATATTTTAAACCGTTCAAAGTACACAGTTCCTTAACCGGAAACAGGTTTAATACGAAATAGGTGTAGTAACTTAAACTATGACCTTTACACGATCGACTTAAAGTGAGTTGTATGGGTATAAAAGGGGAGATGCCGAACATTGTTTTAAGCAATATCTCTCTTATCAAAATAAACAGGATAATATCACTTTATTCAATCATGTTCAGAATTTCATTAAGGACATCAAACGGTTTGATAATTCACTGAATGCGTAGCTTGTTACGCATAGACGCGTGTCAGACTTTAGACCCTTCCGATGATCGTACCTCACTCCTTAATCTCTTCAAGGAATTTTAGTTACTCGATCTCTTTCATCAAGTAATTCTTATATATTGTTTTACTTCAAATATGTTAAATGTATTGACGTCGATACAGCTGGGCGGAGCTAAAAAAGTTTGTACGGTTTTGTTTACGCCCCCTATTCAGCGTACGATTACCTCTTTACGTTTTAATCAAGTTGAAATCCTTAAACAAAACTAATACCCGAAAAATATAAAGCTGTCTTCGAATACTGAAATACGTAAATTATACTTTTATATATCAAATCATATTATTACTACTATACGAGCTTATATTTTAAATTGACAATAAGTCACATTTAACGGTCATTTCCCTCCGGCAGATTTTCGATATTCGATATTCATTGATGAATCTAACGCTAACCCTTACCCTAACCTCAAATTTAAAAAGTTTTAAATATCAAAAGACGAAAAACGAATATCAACTTCTATCTGCTCATTTGCCTCATGTCCCGGCGTAACATTTAACACGGGTCCCGGTTAAAATGCTATGTTTAATCAAAGCACTGTAATGCTGATGGGGGCGGAGCATATAAGATGTAAAATGTCGCTATTGTTTTAGACAAACACGTCAGTTTGCATACGTTGAAGTAGAATAATCCCGATTACCTTTGATTCTTATACATGGTACAGAATCTACATGTTATATGCTTAACGTTGACTCTTTTCTCGAATATGTCAGAAACGTAACTGAATGGTTTGCCTTTGAAAGTGTATTTCTGCTATAGTAAGAATATTAACTTTTAAATTTGGCAAATGTCCAACTTCAAGATATTAGTTCAACTCAATAATATGAGATTTGTATCTTCAACTCAACTCGTGATATTTTCAGAGATGTCATGCTTTCTATCATAAACAGTATATATAAAATAGCAAAGTACTCTGAATCTAGCACGATGAATTCCAATTTGAGTCTTTATTGATTTCTCTAGCGCAACAGTGAAACAATTCGTTTAAAAGACGAAAAGTAGAAATGTGTATGTCGACATTGATAATTGATATATATGCTCTCCTGTATGATTTGGAGGAAATAAAGATATATATATATATTTATATTTTCTAGGGCCCTATATCACCCCGTAAACGGAACCGCACTAACCAAAATGTTATGGCGCCGATTTATAGACACATCTGGATGTTTGCGTATTTTCGCTACGGAAACACAAATGCTTTAACTCTTATCTGTTTAAGTAGAAATAATCTACCGTTCCAATTATTGGAAATATGTGAAATATTTACTAAATAATAAAAAAACAGCACTGACATTATTCATAACTCGATCAATCTCGAATTCTTTTTAGGAATACAAGTCTATTTTTAAACATTTGGGAGAAACCGCAAGTCACATGATCGACATTCCCACACCAGGCTGCAGTCTGTAGGCTGTTTGGAGCGAATCAGGCGAAATGACGGCATCTCGCCCGCCGCCAATCTGCGCCGTTGGTTAATACTTGGGTTTCAATGGACACTTCAGGTGTCTTCTACACCCTCTGGGCTGCCCAGTGACACCCAGTTTTTGAGTGTGGCTCATCTAGAAGTCGGTCATCGAGTGTCCTGAACATGGGGACCCACACCAGGCTGCAGTCTGTAGGCTGTTTGGAGCGAATCAGGCGAAATGACGGCATCTCGCCCGCCGCCAATCTGCGCCGTTGGTTAATACTTGGGTTTCAATGGACACTTTAGGTGTCTTCTACACCCTCTGGGCTGCCCAGTGACACCCAGTTTTTGAGTGTGGCTCATCAAGATGTCGGTCATCGAGTGTCCTGAACATGGGGACCCACACCAGGCTGCAGTCTGTAGGCTGTTTGGAGCGAATCAGGCGAAATGACGGCATCTCGCCCGCCGCCAATCTGCGCCGTTGGTTAATACTTGGGCTTCAATGGACACTTCAGGTGTCTTCTACACCCTCTGGGCTGCCCAGTGACACCCAGTTTTTGAGTGTGGCTCATCAAGATGTCGGTCATCGAGTGTCCCGAACATGGGGACCCACACCAGGCTGCAGTCTGTAGGCTGTTTGGAACGAATCAGGCGAAATGACGGCATCTCGCCCGCCGCCAATCTGCGCCGTTGGTTAATACTTGGGTTTCAATGGACACTTCAGGTGTCTTCTACACCCTCTGGGCTGCCCAGTGACACCCAGTTTTTGAGTGTGGCTCATCTAGAAGTTGGTCATCGAGTGTCCTGAACATGGGGACCCACACCAGGCTGCAGTCTGTAGGCTGTTTGGAGCGAATCAGGCGAAATGACGGCATCTCGCCCGCCGCCAATCTGCGCCGTTGGTTAATACTTGGGTTTCAATGGACACTTCAGGTGTCTTCTACACCCTCTGGGCTGCCCAGTGACACCCAGTTTTTGAGTGTGGCTCATCTAGAAGTCGGTCATCGAGTGTCCTGAACTTGGGGAAGCATATCTCTATTTTTAGAACGAGTATTGATTGTTTATTGACATAAGCAAGGAGTATAGTTCCTTGGCATAAGGGACATATCTAGAAAAGTTTCGTTACCGTACACATTTTTAAAATAATAGAAAAAAGTGAAATCAAACCCCCGAATCAAGTACTTATTATCTGAAGTCCTTGCCGAAATATACGACTCTTTCAATGTGCATGTTGGCGATATAGTTCGTGACCTGGAATTTGATTTACAAGATGGCGTAATATTTTGGTTCAGCGCGTCTGTATTCATGCGCTTTCGTTCCTTTGTGCTGATTAATGCTACAGTATATAAACTTGGAATTTATACAATACGTAATTGTTTATAGGTATAAATCGTTGCTGTATCTTATAATATTAATATTGTCGTTGAAATAGGCGAATCTACTGTTCAGTATAGTGAGTTCGAGAGCTTTTCAGGTGGAACTATTTGATAAGTGGTTGTTAGGTCTGCATTAACACGAAACACGGTTGTAGATTTGCGGTATTGAAAATAAAATCATGTTAGCTCTGAGAGCGGCTGCTAAAGCACCGCCCCCAAAAACTGCATAATTTCCGGTTACAGACGTTTTTTATCACAGAACATTGTCTCTTAAAATTTATATTTACGAGTAAATTAAGTTTCTGGTTGTGTTCCAAAATGTTGATAAAATTGAGAACCTCGTAACAAGCATCTCCGATGTCTTCTATCAAATATTAACAAAGCCAGCTTGACGTTGTTTTAATACGGCAAGAACTAATGGACGCCGCTATTTATGCACATTGTATTATGTATTCTAAAAGTTCGTGTAAACAGAAGAATATCAATCATGATGATATTATCCACAAAATATGAAGCAAGGAATTATATAGAGAATGAAAGGCAACTGATTGAGATTTTGTGAACGCTCGCGTATTCACGCAAAATCTCGTTTTAATTATCATTATTTCCATTAATCTCAGGAACACAAATCAAAATTCTTACACTGCAGAATGAAATTGTCATAAAAAAATTTGTATACTGCAGCTAAAATAACGACAAATTACGATAAGTTTTCCTTCGAACTTCAAATCATTAGATTCAAGAGCATTGATTGAATTAACGATATTCCGATTTAGACAATTTTAACGTTAACGTCGTGTAATGCGTAGAGTTACCATTACCGTACCCGTCGGTAATTCATCTTGAATAATATTTGTATACAGCTATTTTGCCGGGAAGGGCTTTTATTAATGTTGTAAGAACTTGCAGCTTGATTCTTTAGATACTTTGTGATATATAAAGCAATAAAATAAAACTCTTCAATATTGGCGGTAATTAAGGTTGGGTTTAGAGTTAGTTCACAACAGACGACTTACAAACTAACTGTAGTTTGTCTCGAGGGACATGTATGAAGAAAGTGCATTAAAATGTCATTAAAATGTCCATATTGATTCTTGATGTGAATTGTTGTGTCTGTGCTTCTGAAATGATAATAATATCTTTATTTCCTCCAATAAGAAGATTACAATATGGAAGTATACAGTTTATACAAGTGTGCAAGAAAGAAATCACATATGCGCAATATTAACATATATACAAGAACATAACATGTATCGAGTTGACGTGCCGGTGTAACTTTGTAAACCTCTAGACTATTATTGGTTCTACCAAGTTTCGTTATCGATGTAAAATAAATAATTATACCAAAATCACCGATAATTTAAGCCTATAGTTGCAAGGCGCTCGTTTGACAAGATAAGTAATCTCCAGCTCGTTACAAATTGAAAATCAAAATTCTCAAGTTGTGATGATCTGTAAACTTTATTTTTAATCTTCCCTTTAAATCTAAAAAAAATAATAAGTAAAACGAGTTAACAGTATCCAGTGCCGCAACAGCACATATTTGTTTGAGAAACATGTGACGTCAACAGGAGCCGTTGAAAATGAGCTGCAGACTCAATAAGTGTATGATTTGTGGCGAGTAGTAATTAGTATCGCTACCTACCACAGAATACACAATTTATTTTGTTATATGAGACACTATATTTTTAACATTCGTCTAGTATTTTGATTTTACTGAAAACCATGATTTTAGACTGCGTCAGAATCCAATTTGTTTGACTTGGTAATAGTTATACAATCGTTTACTTTATGAAAACATGAATAGACATAAATATAATTTGATCCCTCTACGTCTTGACTCACAGTGCCGCTGGTGTGCAGGGTTTGAGACTCGCTTTTAAATACATGTAAGTGTTGTACGTGCGTGTTTTCAAAGTAAAAAAAACATTGGCATATTTTCTATCAAATGAGCAGGATTTAGCAGGTGTTTAAGATATCAAACATTTTTTGGAGCGGTTCTCTGTTTCCCAATAGCGGGAGTATCTTTAATTAAAATAATCAAAAGAGAAGTTTGCGTATCGCTAATAAGCATAAAGACAGCAGATGCGTTACATCCGATGTTATTCTGAACCATTCATTTTTTTAAAAATCTTATTCAACAAACATCAACGTCTTTTCAACGTTCCGAGAAGTTTGAAATGTAGAGTCGACCGCTAACATATCTAGGTTCACAACATAGTGGCTTTAACTGCTTTGTCGATCTCAGTTCGAATCCCGCAACCATTATTTTTTTGTTAATTTCCCCAGTAACACCGTTTTGCATAACAGTTCCTCCGTGAACGGCTTCGAATATAAAAAACAAGAGGTCCAAGATGGCCCTATATCGCTCACCTGACTGACCTTGAGTCACCCAACATAAGTAGATTACATAAAACATGTACACTAAAATTCCAGAAAGACGAGTAGTGGGTAAGTAGTTAGAATTTTGGATTTGTTTTGAAGATGAAACATATGCGTAGAAGAGTTCAAACTTGGTAGAGGTTCACCCATGGTAAATGTCAGTGAAATTACATCAAAATCAGGTCAGTAGATTCTGACAAGAAGGCTTTTGAAGTTTTTACTATAGCTGCTAAGTCTTCGAACTAAGATAAAAATCCAGTTCCAGCACAAAACTAACCTGTTATGTTTGAGAACGGTTTCAAACTAAAGCATCAGACTAAACTATTGTGCATGAAACAATCCACAGTTCAAGCACAATAAATATTCCTATGAATTTCAAACACAGGCCATCCAAAAGTCTATCACTTGAAAGAATCTTTTTCGCAGTTCACTCTCTCCAAAAAAACAATTTAGCTCCTCCTCCCAGATTTCAAGTACACTTTGACACTACAAATCTCAAGGAGACTTCTTGCTGTGATGAAACTAGCTAAAAGTATGGTATAACTTTATTATGAAACAGTAAACCATCCCTGTCTGAACCATAAAAACTCTGACTTTTATATTCAGAAATGGTTCATGATATAAGAATAATATTTCAGTCATTGATTATAATAGTATCATTCATCTTTTTATGATGAATTATCTTTTAAAAACTTATATCTGGTATAATATTGTATAATAACAGCAAAAAAAGAGTTTATTACCTCTTCTTATAATAATTGCAATATACAGACATTTATGCTATAAAACAAGGGAAGTAATTTGACAAAAAACTAACCTCACCCCCTGGCCGCCAAGTTTTTTGACGAATCCTTGGTAGACTTGAACAAACTTGGTAGAGAGTCACCCAAGGAACATTTCTGTGAAATAATTCTAGTAGTTTCTGACAAGAAGTTTTTTTAAGTTTTTACTATAGCTTATATAGTAAACTAACCCCACCCCCTGGCTGCCATGTTTTTTGACGAATCAAGATGACTTGAACAAAGTTGGTAGAGGGTCACCCAAGGAACATTTCTGTGAAATTATATCAAAATTGACCCAGTTGTTTCAGAGGAGAAGTTGTTAAAAGCTAAAAGTTAACGTCGGAAGATGGACTACAGACGACGGACACCAGGTGATCACAAAAGCTCACCTGTTAGCCTTCGGCACATTGTATGATACCCCACCAAGTCACATTATACTGATACTGGGCTGACCAGACCTAGAACTCTCCTCTAAATGCTGAGCGTCAAGTGAGGAAGCTTCTAGTACCATTTAAAGTCTTCGGTATGACCCGGCCGGGGATTGAACCCACGACCTTCCGCATGTGAGGCGGACGCTCTACCACTAGACCATGCCACGGTATATATATAGAAAAAGAAAAACAACTGGTTGAGATGTTATGAACGCTCGCGGTTTCACACAAAATCTTATTTTCAAATATCCTGTTAACTTCCATTCATCTCAGAAATACAAATCAAAATTCTTTCTTTGTGCAATGGAATTCTCTACAAAATGAGACCATTCCCAGCAAATTATACTTAAAATTGTCGAAGTATTTATGATTACAAAATTTGTATACTGTAATTCAAGAATCAAGGAAAGTACTGGAAATTTTACTTCAAACTGCAATATTTTAAATTCAAGATCATTTTGCATGTTTAAACATTATAAAACATATAAGGTTACATATACCTTACATTTTATGTTAAAGAAATCAGTTGCCTATGAAACTTGAATGATTAATTTGTCAAAATACTAATTCTTCGCATGTTACTTATCAACATTTAGTAGAGAGATGCAAGTTCCTGTCCTTCTATACAAGTCTGTCTTTGGTAATATTTGGACTTCCCTCCATAAATTAATTTCAAAGTTTCTTTTAAGGACAAATATTACAGTGCAGTTCTTAGATACTAGTTTTACGAGTAAATGTTCGTAATAGTGCTACTCTAACAGCCAGAATGTGGCTTCACAATGGAAATGTAGCAGTTTCTCCCTAGTTCTAACACCAAGCTAAGTGTTTATGGAACAGTATGTAGTTATACATATCCAGATATGTAAATACGACCGGAGTATGGTACAAAGTGTACTTATTGTTTTGTGTGGAGTCCGTGGTAGAGCATCAGACCCAGGATTGGAGAGTTATGGGTTCGAGCCTCTGCCATGGCTATGTATGGTGTCATTGAGCAAGACACTTTATCCGCATATGGATAGTACGGTTCTTTCCAGGAAGTCTTTGAGTGTGATTTGTTTAAGTTGTAAGAACTTTTTCACAATTGAAGTAAAATAAATAAGTTTAAACTTATTGTTTTGTTTGAATATTTAACGTTATTCTTATGCCATCGAGTGATAGTCAGACATGTTACCAACTGCGCTAACCGTGCCCTGCCTGTTGAATTGTAAAAAATATACACGTTTTACTGGTCTATAACACCGGTACTTTTCTTTGTGCTTTTATCATCACACATATTTACTCCAATTAGAATATTGTAACATCTATGAATTGCGAGGGCCACCAGTAACGGTTGCAGATGTGTGTTGTAGTCAGGATAAACACGTGATGTAAAGTTCAGCTATTGTATTTGTATATTCATTAAACGTAATTATACAACATAAACATACATTTAGTAAGTAACAGTATACACACATTCATATAAATAAGTGTAACAGGAGAAACACATGTAGTTGAAGAAACATTTGTAATTAGAAGAAAATACACTGAATGTCCGCAGATATACACTATAGTAATTTTACGTAGAAATGTATAATATGATTATATTGCAAATTAACAATTTTAACACAGTTGTTTACAGTTTTATTTGTTCCTTTTTGAATTTTAAGAAATAAGAAGTAAGTTAAAATTTCTGCGTAGAGTCAACAGGAGTGGCAGAAACCACTGTGTTACTCAAGAACTACATGATGCATGTTACATAATTCCAGAAGTGTTTAATGCATTTTAAAGAATTTATCATGTGACTAGCACATGTGAAGTATATTAACAAATTAAAAACAATATCTTTTGTGGGTTGTTCTTATCTAAGCAATGCTGTCCTGCAAACAATTATCATATTTAAACAACCTATTTTATTCGAAAATATAATACGTCTTTAATGATACACAAGTAAATATTATTCACACACACACACACACACACAATGTATATGCATAAACACACACACACACACACACACATATATAATATATACTTACACATAAACACACATACACACTTAGATTTTTAAATTCTTTGTGCCTCATCAGACAGCATCATCAGTAAACTGTTTACTTGCAGTATTGCAATACAAAACTTGTGATGTACACTCTAAATTACGATTTGTACCTGATATTGTCATTATTTCAAACAAGTATAACCTTACAAACTATTATGAAAAGTAAAAGTCTATGACTGTGGTGACTTCCTAGTGGAAACGATGAACATATTCATATAATCATATTAGTAGATAACAGTATATCACTTCTGAACTCTTCCTTTTTACTCTGACCTGGAAGTACACAGATAATGGAAGAGATGATATAAAGTACACAGATAATGGAAGAGATGATATAAAGTACACAGATAATGGAATAGATAATATAAAGTACACAGATAATGGAAGAGATGATATAAAGTACACAGATAATGGAAGAGATTATATAAAGTACACAGATAATAGAAGAGATGATATAAAGTACACAGATAATAGAAGAGATGATATAAAGTACACAGGGTTAGGGTTAGATAATGGAAGAGATGATATAAAGTACACAGATAATGGAAGAGATTATATAAAGTACACAGATAATAGAAGAGATGATATAAAGTACACAGATAATGGAAGAGATGATATAAAGTACACAGATAATAGAAGAGATGATATAAAGTACACAGATAATGGAAGAGATGATATAAAGTACACAGATAATGAATAGCAGCTTAAATGGTTTGTATTTGCCTTGCTATCAGCAAATGTTATGTCATCATATATCGCGGACTCAGCCAATATGAACCAGAACTGAATCAATACGACTATGATTGTATGAAGCTTAAGTTGTTTACTTAATCATCTAATTTAAAACAGTTGATAAAAAGAAGACATTGTAATGTTGAGGTTGACAATATTGACAGTATCAACACATATTTTCATGTTAAGTGCACTAAAAAATATTATAAGTCTCCTTTATTACATTAATTTACATAATAAAATAATTGAAAATTGACCCGGTTATTTGAATTAATAAACTTGTTATTGATTTAGTGATTTCAAATTAGCTAGTAAGTAATTGGTTTCATACAAACATTTTGGCCTGCAGCCTATAACTTTGGACCAATAACAGAACCAATATAAAATAACTTAATATTACTACTGATTTTTATAAATGTTTCAAGAAAGACTTTCCCCTATTGAAATAAAAATATTTTTTATCAATTCAAGTTTATTCAGCAATCAGCAAATTTTGCCTTTGGCCATTTACATTTTAAGAAATATGGCAAAGACAATTATACGAGGTATGTCCCAAAAGTAATAAGACGACTGTCATTTTTGTATTTAGGGCGTCACATGCAAACCAGTGGTATCAATGGATAGATCGACATCTCTTCTATTGTCATAAAACATCAAATCAACTTTCAGTCATCATTAAGTTCATGCAAAAGTCACCATAGTTACGCGAGTTTAGAAGTACGGGGGACTTTGAAATTAGACGCCATTTAAAAAAGCAACATTGCCTTGAAAAGCAGACAACTTCCTCAATATTGCGCCAAATGTTATAAAATAAGGGTGGACATAATTTTAGATCATGTGCGAATGTCGTTAAAAAATTCGACATTATCAATAAACATTTGAATATTTTGCACACTTTCGAAAGAACAAGTGCGAATTTGAATAGTAAAAACATTGGACAACGTCATGCGAAGAGTGGAAATTTGGAGTGTGGTAAAATTTAGTGTTGGGTGTAATATGACCAGACAGGATACTCTGAAGTTTATTTCACACAATTCTTTAACATAAAGCATATCCTGGAGTCTTATCTATTGGTAGTACAAACAGGTTTCCAATGGTGAGACAAAAGTAACTGACCATCAGCAATCTGAACGACTGAAATATTGTGTGGTTTTCCTGGGATTCAAGTCAGATCTTGATGAAAACCACTTTCAGTACCTCCAGACCATGTGCCTGAGTGTACATTCTGTGGTTAGGATCTATGAGTCATCATAGTATCTTATCATGTACCAATAGTTGGTGCTGTACCATAAAAATTGTGTTTTGCAAAGAGGTTCAAAGTTCGAAAAAAGAATGACTCATTTGAATGTCAACTTGACGTCACACAAATAACGTCAAACTCCACCGTACTTTGTTACATATACATTTTGACTTGTCAAAATTAATGTTAAGTGGTGGTGTATGATATTGAAAGTTTGCAAGCTTATAGTTTAAATACTGAAAAATATTCATGCCAAGTTTTGTTTGGATTGAAACACTGAAAGGCATATTTCTAAATGTGTCCTATTACTTTTGAGACATACCTCGTACATATAATAAACATTACATAGCATACATAACACATTAAACAACACATTACAGGATTATTATTCTTACGAAACAATCATATTTTCAAGGGTACTCTTTCTTATTACATGAGCTTCTTGTATAAATTTTGAAATTTTTAACATCTTTCCATTTACAGACGACATGATGTGTAAATTTATGGAGTGTTGGCCAAGAAATGTGGCCTAAATATTTGGTTCGAATATCATTGTATCTAGTTCAACATAGCAAGAAATGGTATTCTGACTCAATGACATTCTGGTTACAAAGTTTACATAATCTGTTAGCACAATCATATACATTGTATCGCCCAGTCTCAATTTCCAGGGAATGCGAACTTAATCTCAGGCATGTAAAATGCTTTCTTAGTGAATCATTATTCAATTTGTTAAGGTTCTCTTCATAACCAAACTACTTTTAAATTTAACATAATAGTCCAGTTTCACACATTATTTATAGATTTATTCCATTCTTGGATAAACTGATCACGTAAACGTCTTTAAATACAGACATATAGTTAGTATCAATTTTGTCATAGATAGTAACATATTGATGCAAAAACCTCATAAGGGCCCAGTTTGAAAGTTGATTATTTTTATGGTTTTGAAAAGGTTAAAGAAATGGTGCCAATATCTTGAAACAGTTATCAGAAAACATCTGTTATGTTGCTTGCAAATTTCACTATGATTAAAAGAGGTAAAGTAAATGAAAATTGTATTTCAAATAAGACAATGACATATTTCTACGGATGCCTTCAGAGCTCTGATTCCTGACTTCTCTTCTACCAATCTGCACTCAGTCTTCATATCAGGCTCCTGTTTCACCAACATATACTTAAATACTTTAAAACTTAAATCTAAAAAAAGCAGCCAGGTGATCATGATTTTAGACTGGTTCCAGTTAAACTGCACATTGTGTCAATGATATTGATTATATAATAGATAAATAACCAGTCAAAACTTAGTTAAATTTTTAAGTAATTAAGTAAAATGTTGGTGAAACAGAAGCCTGATGTGGGTCAAACTCTGGAAGATGGCAACAATGGCCTCCTTAACAACAAAGAAATTTATTATTTGGGCTATGTTTCCATGGAAACAAAAATATTCAAAATGAGATCACCCTCAGATCAGAAGTCACTACTAGATCATTAGGTTTATATGTGTACAAAATTTCATGAAATGGAGTTATGGAATTGCTATCGAACACATAGACGGACACAGTGCCCAAGTTAATATCCCAGGTACAAATTCCCTGCATTGCAGTGGATTACAACAGATAATAATTTTTCATCTCCAATTGAATCAAATTTAATATTGTGAAACTTATATGTTTTTATTTTTAAAAAGTTAATATGAATGTGTCCATCCTAAATAAGAATAAACATACAAAGTTTTTCTACAGATACAGTAAGTTCTCTTGCCAGCATTTAAAGTCAAAGGGTAAATGAATGAAAGTGTCTTTTTCTGAATATAAAAAATAAAATGGATAAAACGCATCTGATTATCATAAATAAAGACAATTACAATGGTGTGGTATGTCAGACACACCAAAATGTGACAAAATAAAGTAAATTTGAAATGAAATCTCCAATCTATAAATAGAAAGCACTTAAATACTGTTCTTCGACCTTTGCTTCGTCATTCGGACATTTTCTAAGATGAAACATTGTTTATTATGTGTAAACCTGTAAACCAGATCAAATCAAAATCAAATGAAATCACGTGACCTATCTCAAACATCACAAAATATGTTGCAATTTTAAGTGGGAAATCTATTTTAATCGAAACCTAGGCGTGTGTAGCCAAAATAGGAAATCCTTTTTCAATATATTATTTTTGAATGATTTAATAGATACTTTTTATGGCAATACAGGGTCAGTGAGTATATATAGGCATGTTGTATTGGAAAAAAATGTTTATAGCCAATTTTAAAAAATCCTGATAAATTCCCTTTAATGTAACAAGCTATATTGACGAGCAATATGTAGGCAGCTTTTAACTTCAGATCTTAATTAAAACTTCAGAAAATACAGAATAATTGTTATATTACAGGCAATAGCTATTACCTTATTACATTTAATGGCATCTCTCAGTTTACAATGGGCTGCCTGCAATCCTGATTTGTTACTGGTGTCTGTTGTCATCATGCCAGCCAGTATGGTTGCCCCAACAGTACTGCAGTACTGAACGCAATCATGGTGTCAGTAAATGTAACATCCTGGCCTTAAAGTACAGCTCAATCTGACAACATTTAACATGTAATATTAATTAATACACATTTGAAATGTAAGTCATCTTATTCATTTTATAATATAACGTACATCTAATTTATTTATAGCAAACCTACCACGGCGTGGTCTAGTGGTAGAGCGTCCGCCTCGCATGCGGAAGGTCGTGGGTTCAATCCCCGGCCAGGTCATACCAAAGACTTTAAAAATGGTACTAGAAGCTTCCTTGCTTGACGCTCAACATTTAGAGGAGAGTTCTAGATCTGGTCGGCCCGGTGTCAGTATAATGTGACTGGGTGGGGTATAATACCATGTGTCTGCGGCATGATATTCCAGTGTGACAGCGCTTAGAATACTGTCTCAAGTATACACCGTCGCGATATGACTGAAATATTGTTGAAAGTGACGCTAAACACCATACAACATTATAGCAAACTATTTCACACAATTTTATATATCAAACTGCGTGTTGTATTGGAATAACTAAACATGTAATTGAGAAAAATTATAATACCATTTAATGCATGTATTCCACAAGAAAAACTGTCCATCTGCCTGCTGGCATGGTTCCTATGTTGAAGTTCCCATACATCTACTGCCACAGAATCAATATTACCAGACACAAGATAAACAGAATCAACATCACCAAACAATCTCTGCCTCAGGAATGAACTTAATCATTAAAAAAAAAAGACAAATATATATATTATATATATATATATATATATATATATATATATATATATATATATATATACATGTGGTTTTTTTTGTATCAATAATTTAATCAAAATGATATACATGCATGCTTATATTGGTTAAATTTCTAAGAATAGCATACATTTAGCATTAAAATGGCTTTTAAGATAATAAAGCGATATGATTTGGAACAGTATCGACAATTCCTTTTTCAACTGCTTGTAAAAGGTTATAAATACACTTAAAAAAAAAAAGTTTTCCTTTATATAACAATGATATCTTATCTAAACAGGGAGATTAAGACTCTGAAAGTTTATCTAAACAGTGGTATTTAATCTCTGATAGTTTATCTAAACAGTGGTATTTAATCTCTGATAGTTTATCTAAACAGTGATATTTAATCTCTGATAGCTTATCTAAACAGTGAGATTAAGACTCTGATAGTTTATCTAAACAGAAGTATTTAATCTCTAATATTAGTTTATCTTAACAGTGAGATTAAGACTCTGATAGTTTATCTAAACAGTGATATTTAATCACTGATAGCTTATCTAAACAGTGAGATTAAGACTCTGATAGTTTATCTAAACAGTGGTATTTAATCACTGATAGCTTATCTAAACAGTGAGATTAAGACTCTGATAGCTTATCTAAACAGTGGTATTTAATCACTGATAGCTTATCTAAACAGTGAGATTAAGACTCTGATAGCTTATCTAAACAGTGGTATTTAATCTCTGATAGCTTATCTAAACAGTGAGATTAAGACTCTGATAGCTTATCTAAACAGTGGTATTTAATCACTGATAGCTTATCTAAACAGTGAGATTAAGACTCTGATAGCTTATCTAAACAGTAGTATTTAATCTGTAATAGTTTATCTTAACAGTGAGATTAAGACTCTGATAGTTTATCTAAACAGTGATATTTAATCTCTGATAGTTTATCTTAACAATGAGATTAAGACTCTGATAGTTTATCTAAACAGTGATATTTAATTTCTTATAGTTTATCTAAACAGTGAGATTTAATCTCTGATAGGTTATCTAAACAGTGAGATTAAGACTCTGATAGTTTATCTAAACAGTGGTATTTAATCTCTGATAGTTTATCTAAACAGTGATATTAAATCTCTGATAGCTTATCTAAACAGTGATATTTAATCTTTGACAGCTTTTCTAAACAGTGAGATTAAGATTCTGATAGTTTATCTAAACAGTGATATTTAATCCCTGATAGTTTATATTAACAGTGAGATTTAGACTCTGATAGCTTATCTTAACAGTGAGATTTAGATTCTGATAGCTTATCTAAACAGTGAGATTTAGACTCTGATAGTTTATATAAAGAGGATATTTAATCCCTGATAGTTTATCTAAACAGTGATATTTAATCTTTGATAGCTTATCTAAACAGTGATATTTAATCTCTAATAGTTTATCTTAACAGTGAGATTTAATCTCTGATAGCTTATCTAAACAGTGATATTTAATCTCTAATAGTTTATCTTAACAGTGAGATTTAGACTCTGATAGTTTATCTAAACATTGAGATTTAGACTCTGATAGCTAATTTCAACAGTGAGATTTAGACTATGATAGCTTATCTAAACAGGGAGATTTAGACTCTGGTAGCTTATCTAAACAGTGTGATTTACGAGCAATCTGAACTCTTCCTGCACTGTTTTCAAAGGCCTTCTGTGATTAGTGCGGGAAAACGCGTATCTATGGAGTAATGGGTTAAACAGTGAGATTTAATCTCTGATAGTTTATCTAAACAGTGATATTTAATTTCTGATAGCTTATCTAAACAGTGAGATTTAATCTCTGATAGTTTATCTAAACAGTGATATTTAATCTGTGATAGTTTATCTAAACAGTGAGATTTAATCTCTGATAGCTAATCTAAACAGTGAGATTTAGACTCTTATAGCTTATCTAAACAGTGAGATTTAGACTCTGATAGCTTATCTAAATTGTGCTATTTAATCTCTGATAGTTTATCTAAACAGTGATATTTAATCTCTGATAGCTTATCTAAACTGTGCTATTTTATCTCTGATAGTTTATCTAAACAGTGATATTTAATCTCTGATAGCTTATCTAAACAGTGAGATTTAGACTCTGATAGCTTATCTAAACAGTGAGATTTAGACTCTGATAGTTTATCTAAACAGGCCCGGCCTGTGATGATTGATATATGACATTGTGTCTCATTATCATTCTTCTCTCACCACTGATTCAAGTGGGAAAGTTATCAGTTACTTGCAGAGATGGGGTGTTCTCGAGTACTGGTTAATCCTAGGAAACAGTGGTTAGGTTAACTGATCATCTGTTAGCCTTCTATGGCATAAAAACGACGCTAAATATTTAATCAATCACTCAATCAATTATCTAAACAGTGATATTTAATCTTTGATAGTTTATCTAAACAGTGAGCTTTAATCTCCAATAGCTTATCTAAACAATGAGATTTAAGCTCTGGTAGCTTATCTAAACAGTGAGCTTTAAGCTCCTCTGATAACTAAAATAAACAGCGAATTTTAAGCTCTGCTAGCTTATCTAAACAGTGAGCTTTAATCTCCAACAGTTTATCTAAACAGTGAGTTTTAAGCTCAGATAGTTTATCTAAACAGTGAGCTTGAAGCTCAGATAGTTTATCTAAACAGTGATATTTAAGCTCAGATAGTTTATCTAAACAGTGAGTTTGAAGCTCTGATAGTTTATCTAAACAGTGAGCTTTAAGCGCTGATAGCTTATCTAAACAGTGAGCTTTAAGCTCTCATAGTTTATCTAAACAGTGAGCTTGAAGCTCTGATAGTTTATCTTAACAGTGAAATTTAAGCTCAGATAGCTTATCTAAACAGTGAGATTGAAGCTCTGATAGTTTATCTAAACAGTGAGCTTTAAGCTCTGATAGTTTATCTAAACATTGAGCTTGAAGTTCAGATAGTTTATCTAAACAGTGAGATTTAAGCTCTGATAGTTTATCTAAACAGTGAGATTTAAGCTCAGATAGCTTATCTAAACAGTGAGATTTAAGCTCTGATAGTTTATCTAAACAGTGAGATTTAAGCTCTGATAGTTTATCTAAACAGTGACCTTTAAGCTCTGATAGTTTATCTAAACAGTGAGCTTGAAGCTCAGATAGTTTATCTAAACAGTGAGATTTAAGCTCAGATAGTTTATCTAAACAGTGAGATTTAAGCTCTGATAGTTTATCTAAACATTGAGTTTGAAGCTCTGATAGTTTATCTAAACAGTGAGATTTAAACTCTGATAGTTTATCTAAACAGTGAGCTTTTAGCTCTGAAAGCTTATCTAAACAGTGAGCTTTAAGCTCTGATAGTTTATCTAAACAGTGAGCTTGAAGCTCTGATAGTTTATCTAAACAGTGAGATTTAAGCTCAGATAGTTTATCTAAACAGTGAGATTAAGCTCTGATGGACTCACACCACTATTATCTCCCTTGAGTACTCCGGACCTACAGGTGAAGGAGGTAGAAATAAAACTTTAGTTCTCTTTTTCTTCTTTTTTCAGGGCTTTGTACTGCAATGTTTTGTTTTTTGCTGGCATGAGTTAAATGGTCAGTAGTTTAGAAATCACCACTGAAAATTTGATGCTGATACCAGCTTTCTGGACAATTCTGTGTCATTTCAGAATTGTTGGTTCGAACGGCATCTAGGGCGAATAGTTGACATATTATTACTCTGGAAATTGATAGGTCTTACAAAAGCATTGAATTTAAAAAAAAAACAACCTGGTCAAGGTATACTTTTTTTTCTTTATAATTGCATATCTTGAACCAGTGAAGAATTTGAGCCCAGACACATGCTGCAGAATTTCATTTTTTACTCTGTTTTGGACATAAATGTTACAATGGAGCCCTATGGGAAATGTAATAGTGGTGTGAGACGTGATAGTTTATCTGAACAGCGAGCTTTTAGCTCTGATAGTTTATCTAAACAGTGAGCTTGAAGCTCAGATAGTTTATCTAAACAGTGAGATTTAAGCTCTGATAGTTTATCTAAACAGTGAGATTTAAGCTCAGATAGCTTATCTAAACATTGAGATTTAAGCTCAGATAGCTTATCTAAACAGTGAGATTTAAGCTCTGATAGTTTATCTAAACAGTGAGATTTAAGCTCTGATAGCTTATCTAAACAGTAAGATTTAGACTCTGGTAGCTTATCTAAACAGTGTGATTTACAAGTAATCTGAACTCTTCCTGCACTGTTTTCAAAGGCCTTCTGTGATTAGTGCGGGAAAACGCGTATCTATGGAGTAATGGGTTAAACAGTGAGATTTAATCTCTGATAGTTTATCTAAACAGTGATATTTAATTTCTGATAGCTTATCTAAACAGTGAGATTTAATCTCTGATAGTTTATCTAAACAGTGATATTTAATCTGTGATAGTTTATCTAAACAGTGAGATTTAATCTCTGATAGCTAGTCTAAACAGTGAGATTTAGACTCTGATAGCTTATCTAAACAGTGAGATTTAGACTCTGATAGCTTATCTAAACTGTGATATTTAATCTCTGATAGTTTATCTAAACAGTGATATTTAATCTCTGATAGCTTATCTAAACTGTGCTATTTTATCTCTGATAGTTTATCTAAACAGTGATATTTAATCTCTGATAGCTTATCTAAACAGTGAGATTTAGACTCTGATAGCTTATCTAAACAGTGAGATTTAGACCCTGATAGTTTATCTAAACAGGCCCGGCCTGTGATGATTGATATATGACATTGTGTCTCATTATCATTCTTCTCTCACCACTGATTCAAGTGGGAAAGTTATCAGTTACTTGCAGAGATGGGGTGTTCTCGAGTACTGGTTAATCCTAGGAAACAGTGGTTAAGTTAACTGATCATCTGTTAGCCTTCTATGGCATAAAAACAACGCTAAATATTCAATCAATCAATCAATCAATTATCTAAACAGTGATATTTAATCTCTGATAGTTTATCTAAACAGTGAGCTTTAATCTCCAACAGCTTATCTAAACAATGAGATTTAAGCTCTGGTAGCTTATCTAAACAGTGAGCTTTAAGCTCCTCTGATAACTAAAATAAACAGCAAATTTTAAGCTCTGCTAGCTGATCTAAACAGTGAAATTTAAGCTCTGATACCTTATCTAAACAGTGAGCTTTAATCTCCAACAGTTTATCTAAACAGTGAGTTTTAAGCTCTGATACCTTATCTAAACAGTGAGCTTGAAGCTCAGATAGTTTATCTAAACAGTGATATTTAAGCTCTGATAGTTTATCTAAACAGTGAGATTTAAGCTCTGATAGTTTATCTAAACAGTGAGATTTAAGCTCTGATAGTTTATCTTAACAGTGAGATTGAAGCTCAGATAGCTTATCTAAACAGTGAGATTGAAGCTCAGATAGTTTATCTAAACAGTGAGATTTAAGCTCTGATAGTTTATCTAAACAGTGAGCTTGAAGCTCAGATAGTTTATCTAAACAGTGAGCTTGAAGCTCAGATAGCTTATCTAAACAGTGAGCTTGAAGCTCAGATAGCTTATTTAAATAGTGAGATTTAAGCTCTTATAGTTTATCTAAACAGTGAGCTTTAAGCTCTGATAGTTTATCTAAACAGTGAACTTGAAGCTCAGATAGTTTATCTAAACAGTGAGCTTTAATCTCCAATAGTTTATTTATATTACCCTCCATGACACACCAGCATCTTTCCCATCCTGCCTGTTTACCAATCCTTCAGCAAAGCAGTTAAAACTCATAAATTACTAACCGAGCCATTCGAAGGCTAACATGATAAGCATCACATGACTGCAGCAATTTTGTAACTAAAGCTGCAATTCATTGACTAGACGAGATCCGGAATTGATCTGTGCATGTTTTCCCCCCAAGTAGTTACTAGTGTGATAGGTAACTGTTCATTGAAATTTCTCCTGCAGAAAATAATTTGTATTGTCTAAGCCGACTATGTCAAAACTGTAACGGTGATGTGTTAATATCTACATTTACGTAATTATTGGGGAAACTGAGCGTCACAACCAGTATGGACTAACTCCATTCTCATAGTTTGAATTCCAGTAATTAAGACCATCTACATGTACTTGTATTTCAATGTTTCAACAATGATAATCCATTAATGATGGTATGGGAAGACCCTTAGAGTATGAAAGTTTGATTCTTTTTCATCTTTGAAATTCCTCGCGCATTCAAGCATTAGGCCATTATAAATGAATTGCTGGACTATTGTTCAAATTTTTCTTAAAAACAGGAAAGGCGAGAGGATTTTTATTTTTTTTATTTTTAAATTTTTTTTTTTTTTATGAAAAAAAGGTCGGGCGGCATGAAAATTACGGATGGGCAATTATTATCCCCCACAACTACTGCAGGTACCACCAAATAGGAAAATCTTGAAAGAAAAAAAAAGATTTAGACAAAACTACACCAATGTCAAAACATAAATGTATTCAAAAATTATAAAGATATACATAATGGTATTATGACCCTGCAAAAGCAGCAATCTGAAATGCAAGACTCCCCATAAAATAATAAACAGCGGATATATTTTTGGAACAGTTTTAAGTTTTTATATATACAAAGGGGTTTTCATCCAACCCTTCATTTTGATGACCTCACCTTCAGGCTGAGCCAAGGAACTGTTACCAGGTAACTGTTACTCGGTATCCATCATGGTGGAGAAATGTCGACATACTCAGAGGGTAGTCCACATGTGGCAGGGATGGAGACCACACACTTTGGATGACACAACATAGAGAATTCTGTAAATATTTATATGGGAGAAAATCAGTTTATTTGAATATTTACCATCATTTTATCCACTGAGGGCGAACAGACGATCAGTTAACTTTAACACTTTTTCCTGCTTTCCTGGAAGGTTAACCAGTACTTAAGCACACTCATCTCCAAAAGTATTTGAAAACTTTCCCACTTGAATCAGCTGTGAGAGATCAATGACAACTAGACCTATCACTGTAGTGATGAATACCCCCGAACGCCGCCATGACAGAAAATGGTTAACCATTGTATGAAGTTTTATTAAATTATATCCAATAGTTTTAAAGTTATGCTCCAGACAAAAAAAATTCTTAATAAAAGAGAATGTTATGGATTGAGTTGTTTGTATTGTTAATTTTTTTATGGTTTTGTTAAAATTAAAAACGGTCTTTTTAATTATTGTGCAGTGTACAAGCTTTCATGGCAATCAATAAATGTTATACTTTTTCGAGTTATGTCGAGGGACAACAATTTTATGGATAAGAAACAAACAAGAGCACTAGGAATACAATATCGAACCTGCTTTGCTCAAACTCCATGTATTCATCAACTTGGTTCTTTCATGAACTTTATTAAACTGTTATCACTGATGGCTTTAAAAGTACTTTAAAAGTACTGCACCAGACAAGGGAAATATATCAAAGGGCAATAACTCTGTAATTAGCAAGAATAGAGTTATGTTTCTTGTACACTGCACTTCCTCTCATTATATTCTACCATTGTATGAAGTTTGATGAAATTCCATCAAGTACTTTAAAAGTAATGCTCCGGACAAGGGAAATATATCAAAGGGCAATAACTCTGTAATTAGCAAGAATAGAGTTATGTTTCCTGTACACTGCACTTCCTGTCATTATATTCTACCATTGTATGAAGTTTGATGAAATTCCATCCAGTACTTTAAAAGTAATGCTCCGGACAAGGGAAATATATCAAAGGGCAATAACTCTGTAATTAGCAAGAATAGAGTTATGTTTCTTGTACACTGCACTTCCTCTCATTATATTCTACCATTGTATGAAGCTTGATCAAATTCCATCAGGTACTTTTCAAGTTATGCTCCAGACAAGTATAATATCAAAGGGCAATAACTCTGTAATTAGCAATAATAGAGTTATGTTTCTTGTACACTGCACTTCCTCTCATTATATTCTACCATTGTATGAAGTTTGATGAAATTCCATCAAGTACTTTAAAAGTAATGCTCCAGACAAGGGAAATATATCAAAGGGCAATAACTCTGTAATTAGCAAGAATAGAGTTATGTTTCTTGTACACTGCACTTCCTCTCATTATATTCTACCATTGTATGAAGTTTGATGAAATTCCATCCAGTACTTTAAAAGTAATGCTCCGGACAAGGGAAATATATCAAAGGGCAATAACTCTGTAATTAGCAAGAATAGAGTTATGTTTCCTGTACACTGCACTTCCTTTCATTATATTCTACCATTGTATGAAGCTTGATGAAATTCCATCCGGTACTTTTCAAGTTATGCTCCGGACAAGAAAAAATATCAAAGGGAAATATATCAAAGGGCAAGAACTCTGTAATTAGCAAGAATAGAGTTATGTTTCCTGTACACTGCACTTCCTCTCATTATATTCTACCATTGTATGAAGCTTGATGAAATTCCATCTGGTACTTTTCAAGTTATGCTCCGGACAAGAAAAAATATCAAAGGGCAATAACTCTGTAATTAGCAAGAATAGAGTTATGTTTCTTGTACACTGCACTTCCTCTCATTATATTCTACCATTGTATGACGTTTGATGAAATTCCATCCAGTACTTTTCAAGTGATGCTCCGGACAAGGAAAATTGCAACGGACAGACCGACCGGCAGACCGACCAGCAGACCGACCTCAGGGTGACTCCAGTATACACCCTCAAAACTTCGTTTGTCGGGGGTATAATGACTGGCCGGGCAGGGATTAAAACTCGCAACCCCTGACTTGATAGTACAGGAAGAAATTTATAACCAAATAATTCAATTCAAGACAAACATCAGTATTTCTAACAATTATACACACTTAGTGATACGATCTTCTTCATATGTTGATAAAAATCAGATCCCAAGACACACACGGTGGCTGCAGCTATATTTAATTCTGTACAAATACTGCACTCAACAAAATAGTATCTATATACACTTTTTTCAAGCAAAGCTTTAAAAACACGTTACTGTTTGCAAATTATTTTAACCTTACAATTTTTTTCAAAATGTCATACCCCTTAACTCCATAGATACGCGTTTTCCCACACCAATCA
Source organism: Panopea generosa (assembly GCA_029582155.1). Classification (NCBI taxonomy): domain Eukaryota; kingdom Metazoa; phylum Mollusca; class Bivalvia; order Adapedonta; family Hiatellidae; genus Panopea; species Panopea generosa. The sequence continues at coordinate 684,618 of CM055911.1, forward strand.
CAGAAGGCTTTTGAAAACAGTGCAGGAAGAGTGGAAAACATTGTTATGAGCAATCTGAACTCTTCCCGTACATTTTTTTTTCACTCTGTCAGTTAATATAAACAAAATTCACCCAATAATTCAAAAGCCTTCTATATTAGAGGTATCCAAAGGCGTCTATATTAGAGGTGTCCAAAGGCGTCTATATGAAGTAAAATAACAAATCTATATATCTATGTTAAGTTTGATACAACCATGAAAAAACGTGTTATTTTTGTACCTCATGTTTCATCATATGAGAACATCAATTAAACATTTACATGTAGTGCATCAAAACAAAAAAAAACCTCTTTAAATGTCTTTAAAATAAAATTATTTTTGAAATGGATACAAAGCACCTCAACATCATAAATAAATAAATAAAATGGTACATCATTATTGTTGAGTAAAATATGTGTGGTGTTTGGGAAAATGTTTTTGTTTTTGTTTTGAGAGTAATATTTGTGATTTGGGGGAAAATGTATGTACATCAAAATGTGACAAAAACTATATTCTAGTACGAATGGTAAACTTCAAACGAAATCACCATTCAAAACATAGACAACACTTAAATCCTGCTTGACGACCTTGACATCGGCATTCATACTCTTTCTAAGATGAAACAAGTTCTACAATATGTAAACAAGTATGACAGATCAAAATGAAATCAACATGAAACCACAAAACTCTTTTTTTTTTAATGTCACAAAATACATTGCTATTTTAAGCGGGAAATTTATTTTAGTCTAATATGGGTGCATATAAGCCAAGTATTCCTTTCTTATATATTATTTGTCATGTTTAAATAGACAGCCTTATGGCAATACCGGGTCAGTGAGTATATATAGGCATGATATATAGGCATGACATATAGGCATGATATATAGGCACGATATATTTGTATAAATATTTAACCAATTTTAAAACTTTTAAAAAATCCTGACGTACTTCTTCTCAATCCAAAGTAAAAAGTTAAGAATTTTTAATACCGAATAAATGATAGTTTATTAGGCTAGAGCACAATACGGCTTAGCACTAGAAGAAAATGGGGAAGTTAACTTTCAAACATACATTATTAGAGTGTTTGTGTTAGGTATTACGCCCCAGGTATGTGTAAGCTAAATATGATGTTTTGATATTGAGTTATGAGACAATACAATACCTTGACATATAGCAGCTTGCTTCCCAAAGCGCACTCTCCCCAAACATACCGCACATTTTGTGGCACAGGTGTTCAGACCATTCACATATCTGTGAGGGATCTTGTGATGCATCCGTTGTGAGGTAGGGATGGACTCGGCAAGCATACGGGTTGAACGCTTTGTACTGGGAGTCATTCATGCATTGCCTACGTTGGGCCAACTGGACAGAGATTGGATGAGTATTTGTATGGCAGCTGTGATATTGCCAGTGTTCAATGCTGACTTCTCTCTGTGAGCCCCCTTCAACTTCAGTACTGCAAAATATGTGGTTCACTTTGTCTTAATACATACCATATGTGTCATCTCAGATGAGGTGTTACCAGATAGGAAAATATATTTATATGAAGTATTAATTAATTAAATGCCCATTTTCAGGCTACAATATTTAAACATCAAATAATCATCTATTTAACAAACTAACACAGATGATAGACAATGAGCAACTGTTGGCAATAGTCTAGAAACAATGAAGTCTTTCCACGCAGTAATAACATCTGTAACTGCAGCTATTGTTTGTATTGTTTGGAGACTTGTTTCAAACAAATGTTTTTGGAAGAAAAAGATCAATTATGTATCAGGTGAACAGTTGTTTTGGAAGTAAATAAAAATAAAGTTAATGATTTAGTTAGCATTTATATAATGTCAATGCAAAATTTTGGTGGATAAAAAATTTGAAACTAAAATGCGTCAACGGGACACAGATGTCCACGCTTTGTAACTACATTGTAGATATCAATAAAGCCAAATATCAAGTTTCATCAAAATCAGTCCATCAATAACGATTTTAGAGGTCGGAGACCTTCAGCCAATCAGAGTCCAGATCACCTAATTATTAAGCGCCAATTCCATTCATTGTCAAACTTGACCTGGGTCTTGTTTATAGAAAGCCAAATATAACTTTTTGTCAAATCAGTCCATAAATAAAAACTAGAGCTATAGTTTATCACCATACATCTTTCTACCAAATATGAATCAAATCCATCCAATCCTTCTAGAGATATCGAACGGAAACCAATTTCTTGACATTTGTCAATAATCTAAGTCCAAAAAGGAGCATAACTCCATAAAAAATCATCAAACCGGAACAAAGTACGAACTTGACCTGTATTACCTGAATGTGAAGTCACACACCAAATTTGGTTTAAATCTGTTCATTAAAACTAAAGATATAAGTCGGAAACCATTTTTGTATGGACAGCGGTAAAACTATATGCCCGTCCCAACCCCCATTGAAAATGGCGGGGCATAAAAATATATACCATTATGTTAAAACTTAATTTGATATGTGTCAAATGCCTATATCAAGATACTGTGTAAGTGATAACACAAAATTTTTTGCATCGATTTTGATAACACTTTTATTTACCACTACAAAGGATTGATATTGTTTAAACTAAAGGAGATTGACCTTCTGATAGCTAATTTATATACATGTAATATGCCACTGATATTTACAGTATTAACAAAAGGCAAATGTTTGCTCCCCAAACGATAGGTTCTTGATACCACTGCATGTTATTAAATCATTTGAAAGGAGTGATACTCAATGAACCTTTGTTAAGTCTTAACTTCCTGAATTTCTGACCTATATTTATGTACTTTACAAATGAATGTTAATAAAAATTAATTAATTAACATTCTGAAAACCAAACAGTGTAGACAATGATCAGACCGAGTTACTTGCAGGCCTATGGACTGACCTAGGTCTGGATGTAATTTAGCAAATGTCATCATGGGAACAATAAGCTATGCTTTAAAGGAAGTATATCATGAAAAAATGATACAAACGGCTTAAAAATGAAATAATTATCAAAATGAATAAAAAACATCACATTATCATTAATAAATATAATCCGAATAGTTTAGCATGTGTGACAAAATAGATATTTAAATTTGAGTGGTAAACTTGAAATGAATTCCCATTCTAAAATTAGACAACACATAAATACTGTTTGACAACCTATGCTTCGCCATTTAGACTCTTTCTAAGATGAAACAATTTTTACTACGTGTAAACCTGTATAACAGATCAAATTGAAATCAAAATGTAACCATATGACTCATTTAATACGTCACAAAAAATGGTGCCATTCTAAGCAGGAAATCTATTTTAAGGTCTCACCACAGTCATATATATAATCTATATAAAACAGTGGAGTCTCATCTCTGTATATTTTAGCCAAGACTTTGTTTTACACATCTGAAAAAAAAAATTTCTTTGAACCACTTTCAAAATATACCAAACCGAAAAAGGCTGTTTTTTTATGGCGTAAGAATGATGCTACCGTGGCTCAAGGGGGGCATAACTGTGTAGTGAGACGTTAACGGGGAGCGCAGTTGCTCACCTCCTCCTTGAGCCGTCTCTTCTCAGCAATACCTTTGTCCATGATTGTCTTCTGCTGCTTCACTATCATCTGTAAATTGGAATTCTGACTTTCCAAATCTGCCATCTGAAATATACATGTACATGTTAACTGCAACTTTGAATTCCGACTTTTCAAATCTGCCATCTGAAATATACATGTACATGATAACTGTAACTTGGAATTCCGACTATCCAAATCTGCCATCTGAAATATACATGTACATGTTAACTGCAACTTGGAATTCTGACTATCCAAATCTGCCTTCTGAAATATACAGTCATGTACATGTTAACTGTAACTTGGAATTCCAACTTTCAAAACTGCCATCTGAAATATACATGTACATGATAACTGCAACTTGGAATTCCGACTTTCCAAATCTGCCATCTGAAATGTACATGTACATGTTAACTGCAACTTGGAATTCCGACTATCCAAATCTGCCATCTGAAATATACATGTATATGTTAACTGTGACTTGGAATTCCGACTATCCAAATATGCCATCTGAAATATACATGTACATGTTAACTGCAACTTGGAATTCCGACTATCCAAATCTGCCATCTGAAATATACATGTATATGTTAACTGTGACTTAGAATTCCGACTATCCAAATCTGCCATCTGAAATATACATGTACATGTTAACTGCAACTTGGAATTCCGACTATCCAAATCTGCCATCTGAAATATACATGTATATGTTAACTGTGACTTGGAATTCCGACTATCCAAATCTGCCATCTGAAATATACATGTACCGTAAATAACCAATTATAAACCGCAGTTTTTTTCCATTTTTTTAAGTTCTGAAACAGGGGTGCGGTTAATAGTATGTTATAGAAAAAATAATTTTATTTTTCAGGTTTCATCCAAGTTTCCCACTAACTTTGCGATCTTCAACAAAGGCCAGTCGAGAACAGTATTTCTGATACCTATCATCCTGAACGTAGTGCAAAAAGCACACAAAGTTTTAAACATGTCTAACATGCTTTATATTTTATTATTTATATTAAATAAACGTAGTTTACAAACCCTTTGATGTATTATTGTGTATTCTGTAACTTCCACATGGGAAAACAACAAAACTTTTCGCTAAACCGGAAGTCATCAATATATTAACTAGACTGGTACAAATATAATTCAACACCTGTTCAATTCACTATTTTTACGGGATAATTGTATGGGGTTTAATGTAATAAAGAAATATATATGAAAATATTGATATTACTATGAATTTCAGTTTTTAACACTAATGAATAATTATTATCAGTTTATTAAAATTTGGGACAAGAGAATTGTGCAGGTGATCGGCGGCGCCAAGTTGACTCCGCCCACTTGTACTTTCCGCGTCCTTTCCTGCCATCAGATTATCACTCTGTTAATTGAAACTAATTGACATCTCTTTGATCTTGAATTAACGAGTACGAATATCGTTTGACATGTGGCAGTAGTGACACGTTTGAGAAGGTGTTGAGAACCTGGTGGGTGAGAAGGGGTTGATAACATGTTATCGTTGTGGGGATAAATAGTAAAGAAATTCAATAATTTCACATTGTCATTTCATACGTGAAACAGTTCTTTTCAGAGCTAACCTATAATTGTCAGTCTTTTTAGACACAAAACAGTTCTTTCAGAGGTTATCTAAAAATTGTTAGTCTTTTCAGACGTGAAACAGTTCTTTTCAGAGCTAACCTAAAATTGTCAGTCTTTTTAGACTTAAACAGTTCTTTTCAGAGCTAAATTGTCAAAAAAAGTTCTTTTCAGAACTAGCATGGGTCGTGTACGCCAATCTTACGATGCCAAGACAAAGCTGTTGATTATTGCTTATGCCAAAGCTCATGGCAACTGAGCTACAGGACGGGAATATGACTGTTGTGAAAGCAATATTAGGCAATGGCGACAAAAGAAAGATCGTCTGCTAAAAATGCCAAAGACAAAGAAGGCAGATAGAGGCCATAAAGCTCAACACCCAGCGTTAGAACAAGAGCTATACCATTAGATAGCAGACCAGCGCAAACAAGGCAATGCAGTGTCCACATTGGAAATAAGAATGAAGGCTTTGAAAACTGCAAAAACTCTCAATATAGACTCATTCAAAGCATCAACTACCTGGGTACACAGGTTCATGAACAGACAGGACCTGTCTGTTCGTCGCCGTACACACATTTCACAGAAACTTCCAGACAGCTGTGAAAATAAACTGTTGGTGTTTCAGCGGTATGTCATAAAACTCCGCCTGCAGTACAAGTACGATCTCAGTCAGATTGGACAGTAAGAGGGTGGTGGTACTTTTTAGGACCAGTAAGAGGGTGGTGGTACTTTTTAGGACCCAAATACTCCTCGAAAGATATACTTAAACAATTGTCAATTGTTTGTTTTTATTTTCCCTTTTGTCTTACCCAAATACACGTAAATAAATGGTACCACCATTTTATACTTGCAAATTGTATTGTCTCTAACACGCTATATATTACATCAAACTGTTTTACCTACGTTTTTACAAAGTTATGCAATACACTAGCCTAGATTTCGTTACTCCATAGTTAGCCAATCAAAATTCATCTTTCACTTTAGTCCGGATTTCAAAATGGCGGATGTAGTAAACAGCTGATTCATGCCTGCAGATTATAGACGGATACTAGCTTTTTTCAACCATTTTCGGCTTCAAAATCAACTGCGTATTATACTCGGGTGCGGTTTATAATTGGAGATTAACGGTTCATGATAACTGTAACTTGGAATTCCGACTTTCCGAATCTGCCATCTGAAATATACATGTACATGATAACTGTAACTTGGAATTCTGACTTTCCAAAACTGCCATCTGAAATATACATGTTTATTGTAACTTGGAAATTTGACTTTCCAAATCTGCCACCTGAAACATACATGTACATGATAACTGTAACTTGGAATTCTGACTTTCCAAATCTGCAATCTGAAATGTACATGTTTATTGTAACTTGGAAATTTGACTTTCCAAATCTGCCATCTGAAACATGCATGTTCAACCATTAGGGTTTTTTGTTTAACTATATATTCTCATCTGAGTCTTCAATATCTGGTTTTCAGTAAATAATTTCTGTTAATACTGATTTTAATAATAAGAAATTATCTTATAGCAAAGATAGAAGAATCTTTTGTTTTACAACATTCAGTTAGTTGTATTGCTCTGTAATATATTGTGTTTATACCCATACAGGAATGTTGAACCAAATCACATCCAATAACAATGGATTGAATGTTACATACACCAACGTGTTACAGTACAATGGTAACAGTACAGGTTCGTGGCATGCAGTATTTCCTGCATGGTGAAGACAATGATTTGACTTTGTCATAATTAAAATGAACAAGAGAACCAAGAGCATCCCAATTTTCTCCAAGATGTCACTTTTCATGTGGTTTAATCACATGACTGTACAGTTTAGGCTAAATAAAGTACTAATCCAGATAATGCTTTTTGGTCACTGAAGGCCATATGACATTAATATGTGAACTTTCTGTTTTGGAATAATTCCGTATCAAAGCAGAACAAACCATGTACGATGACCTCTACATCTAGTACAACACGTGTGATATTATATGGGCACCATTTTGTCAGGTATATTACGTTTTGTACTAGCAGAGTACTTGTGTAGGTTGACAGTCTTCATAAAACTTCTTAACGCCAAGCAGGATACTACTATATAGGACAAAATACCTGTATTTGTCATCTCTGAACATCTCTCATCGTCACATAGACCTGTTTCTCAGCATATCCAGGTCTGCTTTTTGTTTGTCCTTGGCTGTCTGCAGCTGCTGCTTCACTATATGGGCAATGTCATGTGATGATTGTCTGGAGTACAGTAGTAAATCACTATATAGCAGTGTAAGAATGTACGGATACAGTGATGATTGTCTGGAGTACAGTAGTAAATCACTGTAAAGCAGTGTAAGAATGTACGGATACGGTGATGACTGTCTAGCGTACAGTAGTAAATCACTGTAAAGCAGTGTAAGAATGTACGGATACGGTGATGACTGTTTGGAGTACAGTAGTAAATCACTGTATAGCAGTGTAAGAATGTACGGATACGGTGATGACTGTCTGGAGTACAGTAGTAAATCACTGTATAGCAGTGTAAGAATGTACGGATACGGTGATGACTGTCTGGAGTACAGTAGTAAATCACTGTAAAGCAGTGTAAGAATGTACGGATACGGTGATGACTGTCTGGAGTACAGTAGTCAATCACTGTATAGCAGTGTAAGAATGTACGGATACGGTGATGACTGTCTGGAGTACAGTAGTCAATCACTGTATAGCAGTGTAAGAATGTACAGATACGGTGATGACTGTCTGGAGTACAGTAGTAAATCACTGTATAGCAGTGTAAGAATGTACGGATACGGTGATGATTGTCTGGAGTACAGTAGTAAATCACTGTATAGCAGTGTACGAATGTACGGATACAGGTGATGATTGTCTGAAGTACAGTAGTAAATCACTGTATAGCAGTGTAAGAATGTACGGATACGGTGATGATTGTCTGGAGTACAGTAGTAAATCACTGTATAGCAGTGTAAGAATGTACGGATACGGTGATGATTGTCTTGAGTACAGTAGTAAATCACTGTATAGCAGTAAGAATATACGGATACGGTGATGATTGTCTGGAGTGCAGAAGTAAATCACTGTATAGCAGTGTAAGAATGTACGGATACGGTGATGATTGTCTGGAGTACAGTTGTAAATCACTGTATAGCAGTGTAAGAATGTACGGATACGGTGATGATTGTCTGGAGTACAGTAGTAAATCACTGTATAGCAGTGTAAGAATGTACGGATACGGTGATGATTGTCTGGAGTACAGTAGTAAATCACTGTTTACCAGTGTAAGAATGTACGGATACAGTGATGACTGTCTGGAGTACAGTAGTAAATCACTGTATAGCAGTAAGAATGTACGGATACAGTGATGATTGTCTTGAGTAAAGTAGTAAATCACTGTATAGCAGTAAGAATGTACGGATACAGTGATGACTGTCTAGAGTACAGTAGTAAATCTCTGTATAGCAGTGTAAGAATGTACGGATACAGTGATGATTGTCTTGAGTACAGTAGTAAATCACTGTATAGCAGTAAGAATGTACGGATACGGTGATTACTGTCTGGAGTACAGTAGTAAATCACTGCACAGCAGTGTAAGAATGTACGGATACAGTGATGATTGTCTGGAGTACAGTAGTAAATCCCTGTAAAGCAGTGTAAGAATGTACGGATACAGTGATGACTGTCTGGAGTACAGTAGTAAATCACTGCATAGCAGTGTAAGAATGTACGGATACAGTGATGACTGTCTGGAGTACAGTAGTAAATCACTGTATAGCAGTGTAAGAATGTACAGATACAGTGATGATTGTCTGGAGTACAGTAGTAAATCACTGTATAGCAGTAAGAATGTACGGATACGGTGATGACTGTGTGGAGTAGAGTAGTAAATCACTGTATAGCAGTGTAAGAATGTACAGATACAGTGATGATTGTCTGGAGTACAGTAGTAAATCACTGTAAAGCAGTGTAAGAATGTACGGATACAGTGATGACTGTCTGGAGTACAGTAGTAAATCACTGCATAGCAGTGTAAGAATGTACGGATACAGTGATGACTGTCTGGAGTACAGTAGTAAATCACTGTATAGCAGTGTAAGAATGTACAGATACAGTGATGATTGTCTGGAGTACAGTAGTAAATCACTGTATAGCAGTAAGAATGTACGGATACGGTGATGACTGTCTGGAGTAGAGTAGTAAATCACTGTATAGCAGTGTAAGAATGTACAGATACAGTGATGATTGTCTGGAGTACAGTAATAAATCACTGTTTAGCAGTGTAAGAATGTACAGATACAGTGATGATTGTCTGGAGTACAGTAATAAATCACTGTTTAGCAGTGTAAGAATGTACAGATACAGTGATGATTGTCTGGAGTACAGTAGCAAATCACTGTATAGCAGTGTAAGAATGTACAGATACAGTGATGATTGTCTGGAGTACAGTTATAAATCCCTGCATAGCAGTGTAAGAATGTACAGATACAGTGATGACTGTCTGGAGTACAGTAGCAAATCACTGTATAGCAGTGTAAGAATGAACGGATACAGTGATGATTGTCTGGAGTACAGTTATAAATCCCTGCATAGCAGTGTAAGAATGTACAGATACAGTGATGACTGTCTGGAGTACTGTAGTAAATCACTGTATAGCAGTGTAAGAATGTACGGATACAGTGATGATTGTCTGGAGTACAGTTATAAATCCCTGCATAGCAGTGTAAGAATGTACAGATACAGTGATGACTGTCTGGAGTACAGTAGCAAATCACTGTATAGCAGTATAAGAATGTACGGATACAGTGATGATTTTCTTGAGTACAGTTATAAATCCCTGCATAGCAGTGTAAGAATGTACAGATACAGTGATGACTGTCTGGAGTACAGTAGCAAATCACTGTATAGCAGTGTAAGAATGTACGGATACAGTGATGATTGTCTGGAGTACTGTAGTAAATCACTGTTTAACAGTGTAAGAATGTACGGATACAGTGATGATTGTCTTGAGTACAGTTATAAATCCCTGCATAGCAGTGTAAGAATGTACAGATACAGTGATGACTGTCTGGAGTACTGTAGTAAATCACTGTTTAGCAGTGTAAGAATGTACGGATACAGTGATGATTGTCTGGAGTTCAGTAGCAAATCACTGCATAGCAGTGTAAGAATGTATGGATACTGTGATGATTCTTTGGAGTACAGTGGCAAATCACTGCATAGCAGTGTAAGAATGTACGGATACGGTGATGACTGTCTGGAGTACAGTAGTAAATCACTGTATAGCAGTGTAAGAATATACAGATACAGTGATGATTGTCTGGAGTACAGTAGTAAATCACTGTATAGCAGTGTAAGAATGTACAGATACAGTGATGATTGTCTGGAGTACAGTAGTAAATCACTGTATAGCAGTGTAAGAATGTACGGATACAGTGATGATTGTCTGGAGTACAGTAGTAAATCACTGTATAGCAGTGTAAGAATGTACGGATACAGTGATGACTGTCTGGAGTACAGTAGTAAATCACTGCATAGCAGTGTAAGAATGTACGGATACAGTGATGACTGTCTGGAGTACAGTAGTAAATCACTGTATAGCAGTGTAAGAATGTACAGATACAGTGATGATTGTCTGGAGTACAGTAGTAAATCACTGTATAGCAGTAAGAATGTACGGATACGGTGATGACTGTCTGGAGTAGAGTAGTAAATCACTGTATAGCAGTGTAAGAATGTACAGATACAGTGATGATTGTCTGGAGTACAGTAGTAAATCACTGTATAGCAGTGTAAGAATGTACAGATACAGTGATGATTGTCTGGAGTACTGTAGTAAATCACTGTATAGCAGTGTAAGAATGTACGGATACAGTGATGATTGTCTGGAGTACAGTTATAAATCCCTGCATAGCAGTGTAAGAATGTACAGATACAGTGATGACTGTCTGGAGTACTGTAGTAAATCACTGTATAGCAGTGTAAGAATGTACGGATACAGTGATGATTGTCTGGAGTACAGTTATAAATCCCTGCATAGCAGTGTAAGAATGTACAGATACAGTGATGACTGTCTGGAGTACTGTAGTAAATCAGTGTATAGCAGTGTAAGAATGTACGGATACAGTGATGATTGTCTGGAGTACAGTTATAAATCCCTGCATAGCAGTGTAAGAATGTACAGATACAGTGATGACTGTCTGGAGTACAGTAGCAAATCACTGTATAGCAGTGTAAGAATGTACGGATACAGTGATGATTGTCTGGAGTACAGTTATAAATCCCTGCATAGCAGTGTAAGAATGTACAGATACAGTGATGACTGTCTGGAGTACTGTAGTAAATCACTGTATAGCAGTGTAAGAATGTACGGATACAGTGATGATTGTCTGGAGTACAGTTATAAATCCCTGCATAACAGTGTAAGAATGTACAGATACAGTGATGACTGTCTGGAGTACTGTAGTAAATCACTGTATAGCAGTGTAAGAATGTACGGATACAGTGATGATTGTCTGGAGTACAGTTATAAATCCCTGCATAGCAGTGTAAGAATGTACAGATACAGTGATGACTGTCTGGAGTACAGTAGCAAATCACTGTATAGCAGTGTAAGAATGTACAGATACAGTGATGATTGTCTGGAGTACAGTAGTAAATCACTGTATAGCAGTGTAAGAATGTACGGATACAGTGATGTTTGTCTGGAGTACAGTAGTAAATCACTGTATAGCAGTGTAAGAATGTACGGATACAGTGATGTTTGTCTGGAGTACAGTAGTAAATCACTGTATAGCAGTGTAAGAATGTACGGATACAGTGATGTTTGTCTGGAGTACAGTAGTAAATCACTGTATAGCAGTGTAAGAATGTACGGATACAGTGATGATTGTCTGGAGTACAGTAGTAAATCACTGTATAGCAGTGTAAGAATGTACAGATACAGTGATATTTGTCTGGAGTACAGTAGTAAATCACTGTATAGCAGTGTAAGAATGTACCGATACAGTGATGATTGTCTGGAGTACAGTAGTAAATCACTGTATAGCAGTGTAAGAATGTACGGATACAGTGATGATTGTCTGGAGTACAGTTATAAATCCCTGCATAGCAGTGTAAGAATGTACAGATACAGTGATGACTGTCTGGAGTACTGTAGTAAATCACTGTATAGCAGTGTAAGAATGTACGGATACAGTGATGATTGTCTGGAGTACAGTTATAAATCCCTGCATAGCAGTGTAAGAATGTACAGATACAGTGATGACTGTCTGGAGTACTGTAGTAAATCAGTGTATAGCAGTGTAAGAATGTACGGATACAGTGATGATTGTCTGGAGTACAGTTATAAATCCCTGCATAGCAGTGTAAGAATGTACAGATACAGTGATGACTGTCTGGAGTACAGTAGCAAATCACTGTATAGCAGTGTAAGAATGTACGGATACAGTGATGATTGTCTGGAGTACAGTTATAAATCCCTGCATAGCAGTGTAAGAATGTACAGATACAGTGATGACTGTCTGGAGTACTGTAGTAAATCACTGTATAGCAGTGTAAGAATGTACGGATACAGTGATGATTGTCTGGAGTACAGTTATAAATCCCTGCATAACAGTGTAAGAATGTACAGATACAGTGATGACTGTCTGGAGTACTGTAGTAAATCACTGTATAGCAGTGTAAGAATGTACGGATACAGTGATGATTGTCTGGAGTACAGTTATAAATCCCTGCATAGCAGTGTAAGAATGTACAGATACAGTGATGACTGTCTGGAGTACAGTAGCAAATCACTGTATAGCAGTGTAAGAATGTACAGATACAGTGATGATTGTCTGGAGTACAGTAGTAAATCACTGTATAGCAGTGTAAGAATGTACGGATACAGTGATGTTTGTCTGGAGTACAGTAGTAAATCACTGTATAGCAGTGTAAGAATGTACGGATACAGTGATGTTTGTCTGGAGTACAGTAGTAAATCACTGTATAGCAGTGTAAGAATGTACGGATACAGTGATGTTTGTCTGGAGTACAGTAGTAAATGACTGTATAGCAGTGTAAGAATGTACGGATACAGTGATGATTGTCTGGAGTACAGTAGTAAATCACTGTATAGCAGTGTAAGAATGTACAGATACAGTGATGATTGTCTGGAGTACAGTAGTAAATCACTGTATAGCAGTGTAAGAATGTACGGATACAGTGATATTTGTCTGGAGTACAGTAGTAAATCACTGTATAGCAGTGTAAGAATGTACGGATACAGTGATGATTGTCTGGAGTACAGTAGTAAATCACTGTATAGCAGTGTAAGAATGTACGGATACAGTGATGTTTGTCTGGAGTACAGTAGTAAATCACTGTATAGCAGTGTAAGAATGTACGGATACAGTGATGTTTGTCTGGAGTAAAGTAGTAAAACACTGTATAGCAGTGTAAGAATGTACGGATACAGTGATGTTTGTCTGGAGTAAAGTAGTAAAACACTGTATAGCAGTGTAAGAATGTACGGATACAGTGATGTTTGTCTGGAGTACAGTAGTAAATCACTGTATAGCAGTGTAAGAATGTACGGATACAGTGATGTTTGTCTGGAGTACAGTAGTAAAACACTGTATAGCAGTGTAAGAATGTACGGATACAGTGATGTTTGTCTGGAGTAAAGTAGTAAAACACTGTATAGCAGTGTAAGAATGTACGGATACAGTGATGTTTGTCTGGAGTAAAGTAGTAAAACACTGTATAGCAGTGTAAGAATGTACGGATACAGTGATGATTGTCTGGAGTAAAGTAGTAAAACACTGTATAGCAGTGTAAGAATGTACGGATACAGTGATGTTTGTCTGGAGTACAGTAGTAAATCACTGTATAGCAGTGTAAGAATGTACGGATACAGTGATGATTGTCTGGAGTAAAGTAGTAAAACACTGTATAGCAGTGTAAGAATGTACGGATACAGTGATGATCGTCTGGAGTAAAGTAGTAAAACACATGACATTTTATAAGGTATATCCAGATTTATTGGTGGAGAAGAACCTCAGAACAGTAACTGGCAAACTTTCCCACATTAACATTTCAGACCCAGCAGGGTTTGAATCCACAACCTCCGTAGTCATTAGAAACCACCTGGCATAAAGGAGGACCTGGAGTGTAGTCAACCGCTGTACAGCAGTTCAAGTAATGTACATTGTATGGAAGCTGTGGAAGAAATTCATTTCACAAGTTGCTGACAGACTGATCAGTATACAGAACAAAAAACAGAGCAACTCGGGAATACCCCTTCTCAAACTTTGTTTGTAGAATTATAAATTCTCACATAAAGTTTTTGGAGCAAGTAAGATTTGAGCCTACGACCTTACCAGTGAGAGGTTAGTGTTCTTGAGGCAGGGCCTTAGATCAATTGGGCAGGAAGGACCCAGGATTTTATTAAGTCAGACCCAAGGTTAAGCCACCAAAGTCAGAAAAACAACAATATAGTTTTCAAGTTACACTCTAGATTGAAAGAAAGAGATACAAAGACGTTTGCATATAATTCCACTGATGATATCTTGTTCCACATGTGGCATTTTCCATAGTTGTTATATTTATAAGACATCTATATCGCAGAGTGGCTCTTTGACTCCCAGGAACCGTGTTATATTGGGACTGTTGTGTACAGTACACAAACTCCACAAACCAATAAACATTACAGTATCCTACTTATATCTCTGACATGTAAAATTTGAGACAGAAACAGAATGATCTGATAATGATTTCACAAATAAAGTTTACAGCTACCTGGCTTGTTTGAGAGCATTCAGTCTGTGTGTGGTACCCTCCAGTTCTGTTTCTCGTTCCTCCATGACTCTGTCATATGATTGTCTCGCCTTCTTCCATTCTGCTTCCTGTGACTCGTGCTCCACATGCAGGCCTCCAAGTCCTTTATCTGATTCTCAAATTCTGTACAGATTGTTTGCAACTTGTCAACTTTCTGTGAAATATTGTAATGAAAAGACATCATCAGATGTAACTGGCAAACTTTCTCACATAAACATGTAAGATCCAGAAAGGCTTGAATCCCGACCTCAGCAGTGAGAGGTAAGTGGTCTGTAGATGACAGCATCTTAAACCACTCAGCCATGGAGGAGGACCTTGTTCAAATAATGATAATTTATTTGATTCAAATTGGAAATATTTACATTCATGACATTGAATCTATATATAGAACTTTTTGGTTGTCATTCATTTCTCATGATCTCCTACCCATGAAGTTATTGTTTAGCTCCAGCAAAATCATGATTATGATGTCAAAAATGCCGTAAATTGTGACGTTCTTAATCAATATCATGAAACAACAGGTAGTGTACAAGAGGCGTGACTTTTGCTGTTCTGTGTACCAGCTTTAATTTAACACACAACACATTATTTGCGTATACATTGAACTTTATTTGTTGAATATACAGTAGATATGAACTTGAACCATGGCAAGTAATGTTTATGTGAAAGGGGTTTACTTTGCATGTTGCATAATACTATCATGTACATTCATATTTTAAAAATATTCAACAAATAAAGTTCACTTTGTTATTCTTATCAAAATGCTTCAGCTTATATAATTTAAAAACTAGTTTATGCTGAACAACACAAGCTCTGGTGTTAGGTGCTGTAACCTAGTGGCTTAGGGACTTAAATATGAATATCTTGTGCAATAAATGAACATCCAATTTAGTTATAAGCGTGCATACCTGAGTTTCTAGTTGACACTAAGTTTTAAAAGTACATATATGAGTTTCTATATGACCTTATATTATAAGCATACAAACCTGAGTTTCTAGTGGACATTTAGTTATAAGCATACATACCTGAGTTTCTAGTGGACATTTAGTTATAAGCATACATACCTGAGTTTTTAGTGGACATTTAGTTATGGGCTTACATACCTGAGTTTCTAGCTGACACTTAGTTATAAGCATACATATATGATTTTCTAGTTGATATTTAGTTATAATCATACATATCTGAGTTTCTAGTTGACCTGTAGTTATAAGCATACATTCCTGAGTTTCTAGTTAACATTTAGTTATAAGCGTACATACTGGAGTTTCTAGTTAACATTTAATTATAAGCATTATTAGTAACATATCTGAGTTTCTAGTTGACATTGAGTTATAAGTGTACGTACCTAAGTTTCTAATTAACATTAAGTTGTACGTACCTGAGTTTCTAATTAACATTTAGTTAAAAGTGTACATACCTGAGTTTCTAATTAACATTGAGTTACAAGTGTAGGTACCTGAGTTTCTAATTAACATTTAGTTGTACGTACCTGAGTTTCTAATTAACATTTAATTATAAGTGTACATACCTGAGTTTCTAGCCGACACTGATGTTCACGTTGAGCAAGGCTGTCCTTCAGCATTGTCTTCTCCATCAAACTGGCCATCTTCTCTCGCAATAACCAACAACCAACTTTATAGAAAGAAATCAAACCACCATTATATGCATGGCCTTTTTACCTCACTAAACAGTGATCAATTTGGCTACTTCCAAATTAAAATATCATGTTTTTCCAAACTGAGGCCAAAACAATTCCCAATATGGAAAAAAAAAGTTTTGTGGTAAATTTTCCTTACATAAACGGATATAAACACTGTATATGAAACATTGTAATATCTGATAATTAATTGTTAAAACATGATCTTAACAGTATTATGCTTTATTTTCAAGTCTGATAAAGCTTTAAAAAATATTTCCCAATTTAAACTCAATTGCTGTTTTTCCCCCAATCTTGAAGACTTAGGCCTCTTCCAAATTTACAGGAAAAAAGCCCCACTATGTATACATTTTTAATGACTTATCTACTGGAAATATGTGTATACAACTGATCCTCATTTCCCGTTCAAAATAAAAGAAAAGAAAAAAAAAAATCAGCAATATCTAAAATTTCTGGCTCATTAACATCCGAGTTTTTGATTACATGTTTTAATAAGACATCTACCTGCACACACAGGAAAGTCCATGCACACTGCAACATGGGGTAATCATGGGGGAGGGATGTCAATTAGTCGGCTCTTTTACATTATAAGTTTTAATAACATTACTATGCAAACAACACTTGAGAGGATGTGTCATAATTTTAATATTTATTGTTGAAAGTTGTGAATAATCCTGACCACAAAGTATATGTAGATAAAAAGAAATTTTTTAATGTAATACTAGAGATCTGAATCCTATGTATGGGACATATTTTTTCATACGACGAAATTTAGTCCCCACATAAATAAATGATTTCCCCAAATGGAACCAACATAGCTCCGAGTAGAATTCCTGTCCTACACAAGTTACAAAACTTTTTCTCATTCAGATATTTGGAGCTAGACTCACACCCAAGACCCCAAAAATGAGGGTTAAGTGGCCTTGAGACAGTGTGGCCAGGGAGAACAGAATATAATGAGGCTAACAAGAGCACAGCAAGCGCCATAATTTAAATTTCCATTAATTATCAGTGATATACATGTATCTTTTTTTTGACATGTTGGTGATGAGTTTACAGAAACAATACCTCTTAATGAAAAACAAAAATATATTAAAAAAGAAAATTCAAACCCGAGCTTAACAAAAACTTTAACCTAAGGTTTTTGAGCCAAAAGTATGGGAATTTCAGTAACTTATTTATATACATTGTTTGTATAACATGATATGAATGACTGTGTTTATGAAGTTTAATCACTTTAACATGAATAGTTTGTCGGAAACAGAGAAAGAGCTTGACTTAACTTTAACCGTACCACGATAACACTGCTGCCGCCGCCGACACCAGGATCATAACAATAACTCTTCATTTTTCTCTCTCAAAAAGGCAAGCTAATAAAAAATGTGTTAATCCCACACTTATCTCTGGTTATACAGGATTCCTTAATTTGATCCAACCCTGTGACTTCTATCAATAACATTGATAGAGTACTTACAGATCTGGAAATACTGACATGACTGTCCAAGTAGCCAGATAGTATACACTTACAGATCTGGAAATACAGACATGGGACCTTCCAAGTAGCCAAATAGTATACACACCTTTTATTATCTGATCAGACTTTCAATTTGAGACTTCA
The DNA here is from genome assembly GCA_029582155.1 of Panopea generosa. Taxonomy (NCBI): domain Eukaryota; kingdom Metazoa; phylum Mollusca; class Bivalvia; order Adapedonta; family Hiatellidae; genus Panopea; species Panopea generosa. The sequence continues at coordinate 702,898 of CM055911.1, forward strand.
TGCTTTTCATATTATTTACCATCTCAGTTGTTGCCTGAAATACATCATAATTAACATTACCATCATGTCACACTAGTCCAGATTAGCTCAGTCTGTAGCGCATCTGACTATCAATCCAGGGGTTATGTGTTTGAATCCCCGTCGAATCACTATCTCTGTGATTACTAATATAAAACATTGCATCTACTTGTCATTCGTTTCTCACCACTGATTCTCAAATGGGAAAGTTATCAGTTTGTTAAGTCGATTTGTGTGCTTGAGTACTGGTTAAACTACCACAAAAACAACAGTTGTCAGAAGACAACAAAGCTTCGCCGATGGGATAAAACTCACCACCCATGCAAAGATTGAGATTGTAGGCAAACACCAAAACTTAAATGCAACTAAACACAAAAGTTTAACCTTGGTGTCTACAGAAGAAAAATTAAGTCCAAAAGGGCCATAATTTGCCAAAATGCAACCCCAAGTTATGGTTCTTGTCTCTGTGTGTTCCATTGATGATGGTGAACACACATGTGAAGTTTCATTTATATCCAGTGAGTGGTTGCATAGATATCTTACATGATAAAAAACTTTAACCTGAAAGATTAAGTCCAAAAAGAGCCATAACTCTGCCAAAATGCAATCCAGAGTTATGGTTCTTGTCTCTTAGTTAGTGTAGTTGAGGCACAAATGCAGGAGTTGCTGAAAAAGAAATGGTTGAGTTAGTGTAGTTAAGGCACAAATGCAGGAGTTGCTGAAAAAGAAACGGTTGAGTTAGTGTAGTTAAGGCACAAATACAGGAGTTGCTGAAAATGAAATGGTTGAGTTAATGTAGTTAAGGCAAATGAAATGGTCGAGTTAGTGTAGTTAAGGCACAAATGCAGGAGTTGCTAAAAAAGAAATGGTTGAGTTAGTGTAGTTAAGGCACAAATACAGGAGTTGCTGAAAAAGAAACGGTTGAGTTAGTGTAGTTAAGGCACAAATGCACGAGTTGCTAAAAAAGAAATGTTGTAGTTTATATTTCTGTGACAGTGTTGTTTATAGAGTTTATAATTCTATAGGACTCACACCACTATTATCTCTCTTGAGTATTCCGGACCTACAGATGGAGGAGGTAGAAATAAAACTTCAGTTCTATTTTTGTTCTTTTTTAAGGACTTTGAATTGCAGCAATTACTTAATTCCTAGCATGTGTTAGAAATCACCACTGAAAATTTGGTAGTGATACCAGATTTCTGCGCAATTATGTGTCATTTCAGAATTGTTGGTTTGAACCGCATTGTCGGCGAATAGTTGACATATTACTACTCTGGAAATTGATAGGTATCACAAAAGCATTGAATCTAAAAAAAAAACCTGGACAAGGCATGCTTTTTACCTTTATATTTGCATAATTGAAGAATTTGATACCAGACACATGCTGCAGATTTTTTTCCCCTGTGTTTTTGGACATATGTGTTGCAATGGGAAATGTAAGAGTGATGCGGGACAAATAGTTGCAGTATAAAGCAGATGTGGTATGCTACATGCACAAACATTCTGTTCTGATTATTGAGTTATTAACAGGAAGAAAAAGCAAACACTTTTAAATACAATATTTACAGTTAACCATAGAACTATATTAACTTTGGTTCCAACAAGAATTAAAAGATGGAATTTCCTTTCATACGAAACTATTTGCATCAATGTGGAGTGGTGTTCCAGTGGTAGAGCATTTTATCCATGATCTGAGGGTCACAGGTTAGATCCTCTGTCACGGCTATGCTTAGTACCAGTTCTATCAAGGAAGATTTGATTTGTTAGTTGTGAGAACTTGCACAATCGAATTAAAAGAAATATACTATGGTCTAAAATTATATTTATCTTTTAAATACTGCACACCATTGATGGTGACAAACCAAGAATAATTATGAGGGTTAAAAATAATTTTTCATGTAAATTTAATGCAAGTTTACAACAACTTACTATAATATATTTGGACAATTTGGAGCACAGGAACAAAAGTGTTTTTAAAGAAATCAGGCTTTTTTATATATTTGTAAGTACATGAAGATATGAATATCAAGGACAATTGCTTACGATAATAATCAAAATTGACATGGATTTTAATTTTTAAAAAATGGCAATTAATACACCATGCAAAGATAATAAGTCCATCTTTTCACAGAAGTTTTAAATATTGAACTCGAGTAGTTTGAATGATTTTCCCCAAAACCAATGATTTATTTGCTCACTACTGCCATTCTATATTTTAAGTTTCTAATAATAAAATTAGAAATAATCGAATATTGCTGTATCCCAAAAAGCCATTCACCTTATACACTGTTTGAATATTTGACCCCAGTGACCTCAACTTGTGAGTGACATTGCCAAAAACCATGGCAGCGTGTCCCGCAGTTAAGTTATAGGCTGATGGAAGCAAAGGTCAGGATTATTGTCTAAAGCAAACATTCATTTCAATAGATTTGTAATATGATTATATGTATATAAACTGTATCTTAAAGTTCATGATATTGGAGTATGTAGCCACCATAGATCCTGCCTCGTCAGTGAAGTCTGTTTTAACATACAGCATCTCATACATACAGATACCCAGAGACCACCAATCCACCTCTGTACAGTAGTTGTTCACACGCTCACTGTTCATCACATTTATCAGCTCTGGTGAGACGTAATCAGGTGTTCAAACTGGCATTTTGGATGACACCTAGAAAACATGCATGTATATATACACTACTTTTGGCAACACATGAATTAATTTCTATGAATCAAATGGTATATGTTCATTCAACAAAATTTGATAGTTAAGCATGCAATTTTTCATTTAAAATACAAATAAACTTATTGTTGTAATTTAAACTTTCAACATAAATTTTGTTTCTGCGGGGTCAGCAATCATAACATGGATAAGCAGTAAGCAAACTTACTCAATGAAAATATTATCAGTAACCCCTTCAGTTTTGTTTTATTTCCTTTTGTTTTATTTCAATATTGATTAGTGTATCTCGCATGTATTTCCATGGATACCCATCTGTACATGTATACACCAAACTACAAACAGCCTATATGCATATTGTAGTAGTTGAAGACACCCATTGTTTATTCATAGATTACTTAGAGTGTGATAATTTTTAATTGCATGAAACATTAATCTATAAAAGAAAGGGTCAGTCCTAAAAATGTTAAAGTCTCGAAACTCCCTTCATTATAATACTTTCTTTTTATAGAAATGAAAAAGTTTCACTGTTTTATTTTGTTTTTATTTTAATATTTAAATGAGCTACAAAAAAGTCAATTTAAAGATAGTACAAAACCAAAGACGTAAACTATTCTGAAGGAGAAATATCACTGAAGGTAATGAATACCCTCAGATGATCACCACCCCCCTCCCGCCACCGACACAGTTATTGCACCCTTTACCTGCCCCCTTTGACACAGTGAACCAATTAGAGTAATCAATCATTCATGCCTGCCAAGAAACAGCAGCTAAAAAAATGTCAGAAAATTTAAAGGTTCATGACTCATTGAACTCTTATTATTCTGGTGCAACATGCTGACGATATGCACAATTAGGCTTGGTACCAATCACTCTTGTGAAATTTCAATGCTGGAGTCAATGGTTGCTGAGAAATAGTGATCACAAAAATTGTCCACAGATGGACTGACTGACTGACAGATCAACAAGTGTGACTCTTTGTACCTGGGTAAAACATTTTATGTAAGAAAGTTTGCCTGTTACTTGCAGAAACACAGTGATTCTACTAGATTCCTTCTGAGGTCTCCCTCCATCAATAAAACTGGATATGCCATATATAACCTGAAATGTGTTGAAAATGGCGTTAAACCCATTCAATTCTATAGTTTTTAAAAATTGACCATGTATGTGTATTATACTAACCGTCAATGTTCTCTTTCTTTTGCCCATGGCGATAATGAAACAATACAACACAGTGTCCTCTACCACACAGTAGATCCACTACCCAAGGGACGATATTGTGGCACAGTCTCCATTGTCTCTTTTACCACTGGAGAAACTTCTTATCATCTGAAAAACACAACCCTTTATTAATGTTTGGCAGGTTATCAACACCTTCCATAAGCAATGGACAATGTTTATACAAATCACTATTTCCTACAAAAATAGACTGACAATATATTTTATTTGAATTATATTGGCTTTCGACCCATGTTACATAGTAAACACAAAGTACACATGCAATTAGATAAATAAGCATATATAATATGAATATTATAAGTAAAAAGTTTATTATAGTGACATGTGCATGATGGTGTGTACACAATTTTGGACCATTTTCTGGGAAAATATACTCTCTACACAATTCAACCTTGCAATATTACCCATGAAGGGTATTTTCACACCAGCATTATCTTGAACATCTACTGTCAATTTTCTATGTAATTACCATTTTGAACCCATCTGTATCTATTATATCAAGAACTAAGGGAGAGCACTGACCTGTCCTTGTACGTTAATGATGACAATAGTGTTACCCCTGTCACAGATGACAAACTGGTTGGTTTTCCTGGGTAGAGGGTGTTTACTGTTGACAGTTATACAATTGCAGCTTGCACTGAAATGAAAAATTCCACAATATTTAAATTTTTTAAAATTTAACACACGATAGGTTATAATTATGGCATACGGTTATGGCATATCTAGTTTTATTGGTGGAGGAATCTGAATAGAACCACAATCCCTTCACACTGTTGTTAGACCGAGCTAGGCTCAAACCCATGTCTTCAGCAGTATGGGTACAATTTTATACAACTTCATAAAAAAAATTACGAAAATTTTTAAAATCAATCGATCCCATTTTCTGTCAAAAAATAATACTAATGTCCAATGTCCAGCATATATAGATCCAACTATTCAGTGTCTGTTTTTAATATAAACACTATTGTGGACAGAAGCCAATACACGTCATCAATGGGTTTTCTTCAATGGCATCTATACATATTAATGCTCATTTTAGTAGCAACAAAACCCATGAAACATGTTTAATTTTCCAAGATCGTCATACCATTTTAATCTGTTCTATGAAAATGTTTGGATTCTGGGACAAACCAGCAATATTAAACCATACTGTGAATACTTGCACAAATTCAAAATTTCATTTTTTTATTTGAAATTTATTGAATGATAACAACAAATGACTTTTACAGTTTTCTTACAGCAACTGACAAAGTGTCTCCATACAGATCAGAAACCTCCGTTTTCACTGAGATTATGGAGTACCAACACAAAATGTCAACTAACAGCAATAAATCAATGTGCAGAAAGAAAAATCAAATCTTTTTAAGCAGCCAGTCAAAGGAAGGAGAAACAGTGGCCTTTTAAGACAGGTTGTTGCTTAATACAGTTTAATTTGCTCTAAAAGCATAGAAATGGGAAATAGCAAATGTGGCTGCTTAAGACAAGTGGCTGCTTAATAGAGGTGACCACTTACACAGGTTTGAATGTATGAATTAGCCAGTTTAGTGAATTAAACAGATAATGGTACTCCATATCTACCAAACAGCCTTAGTATTTTGTAGCAGACAAGACTAGAAGAGTTGTCTCCCATTTCTAACATCAAGATAGTCATTATAAAGTTTATCACTAAATATATTGATTACCAGTATTCAATATTATGCTTTGTTTTCATATTATAGTTGTCATACCTAATACAGGGAGGTTAAAATTTTGTCAACCATTTAAATGATGGCATCAATAAAAAAACAGTAATAAAGTTACTTAAGTGTGCTGAGTAATAAACAGTTGCTGGTACAAAATGTAAACAAATGCTGACGCTAATGGAATATTAGCATTATTAATTAGCAATATTGACTGTCCTACGTATAACTTATTTCTCAGTATGTATATTTTATTTACTGTTATCATGTATTCACCTATTAAACAGTTTAGTAAATATATATATAACATCCTCGTCTGCTTGAAAAAATGGGACTGTTGTATGCTGATCAGGCATTGACCATGTGGATTCTATTTTCATCTGATTTTATTTTCAATATTCATTGAAAACTTGTTAAAATATTTTCTAAGTGTATGACACTCATTATTTAAAAATGAGTTACTTCCCCTTGACTGCATATATTTTCTGTTATAATCTGACCAGGAACTCTTTTCAAAAAGGGGTATGCACATGTCATCGAAATTATTCATAAAATTCAATATTGATGTCAATATAGTCTTTAGAATTAATATTATCTAAATAATTACTTAAAAGATAAAAGCTAGTTTGAAATTTCTGAAACGGTAGCTAATGTTTATATAAATCATTCTTTTCAGATCTTCCCATTTGTAAAATGTTTTGCATGTATCTGATGTTCCATCCTGTGCAACAGATTTGAATTTATAACTATCATTTTTGCAAAACATGCTTGTCAAAGAAAATTCAATTAAACAGTTATAACTTTGGATATAAGGTCCATGAATAAAAACCTTAAAAAATGGAAGTATGTCAGGATAAACAATACAATAATCCCCTACACTTTTCTCAGAACTACCGACATAGGTAAAATCTCTGGTATTTTTATCTTCACATACCTTCCCATTCACTACCCTGAGATCTGTTTGTTTAAGGAAATCAAGCAACTATTTCCATATGAATTTACAATTTTATCCAATTATTTACTTGGCAATTATATATCTGCATGAAAATTATTAAAATGTTATAAACACACAACTACCTTTTATGTTTACAATTTCAGAGAACCTATCCAGTGCTGCGGTTCTACATAAATCCTTACTGACCATTCCACAGCGATGCAAAGTCACATCTACACAAAGGCATCATTACATGGCTGACTGCATGTGACATTAGAGGGAAGTCAACAACATGTGGTGCAGTGAACATCTTGCAACTCTGTGTTTAAAGTTCCAGGATGGGTCCCAGGGGTAGGGGCTGTGTAACCATAACATGACAGCACTCAACTGCAAGCAAACAGAATAATTGCAATAATATATTTAAGTGGTGAGTGAGTGTAACATGTCGAAGAGCTTTAACAATGGTAAATGTTTAGTAATTGTAATCCCTTTTTCAAATAATTTTATTAATCCATTTAAACCATAAATGTTTCCAATATATCTGTTTTTAATCTATAATGTAATACATGTACAAATGTTACGTCCAAACAAGGTTTACAATTTTCTTTTCCTTTAAATATTTTGTCACTAAACTTCAGCTTTTCTAAAGCTTTTAATAAGCCGTCTCTATTTAAGTACTACCGGTATGTTAATTGGTGTTTTAAATTGGTTCATCAGCATCATTCCATAAACACTTCATATACTGTATATATTTAAACAATGTATCCTATTTCATTTTTCTTTTTGCTTTATATATGAATACAAGGCTAGAATTTAACTTTTTTGTGCACTGGCAATTTTGGCCAGTGCCTAAAGTTTCAACTGGCCAAATTTGAAAACAACTAGCCAAATCAATTTTCGCAGAAACTTGTAGTCCTAAATGTCCTAAATAAACACAAAATTAAGTGTTTCAAAGTCTGCGTGTTATTTAATATGCATTATTAGCTTTTTTTTATTTATAGACAATGGTATCAAGGTTATTATATATGAAAAGGTAAAATTCAAAGCAGTACTTTACAAAACAAAATATTTTAAAAAATAAAATTGTCTTTGTTATTTATTATACTACCATAAATAAATGCATACAATGATATATCATAAATAAACAGTTTTAACAAAACCAAAATATGAATCATGGATTCAACAATAACAAGTGCACAGAGACCGAGATTGGACATACACACATTTCTATTTATAGAATTAATATAGCCAATGGCCTTTCGTTTTAAAATAAGATCTTGATCTAGCCAAGGACGATTGTTTAAAATGTGTAAATGTTCTGATATCATAGTAATATAGTTTAATTGTTGATCGCGTGGTTTCTACAATTGACACACCATTTTTGTCATTGTCAAGTTTAACAGCTGACAAAATATGTAAACAATAAAGTTGACTGGTTTCAACTTAACTTTTATTTTATAGAGTGAGTGCGCGATCGATCAAACTAGACGCAGTCTGCTCATTATGTTGTTGACGGGTTTTAACTTTACTTCCTTTTTGCAGAATGAACTCGATATCAAAAACAATTGGACGCAGTCGACACATATTAAATATTTAATACATGTCATTGACAATCATGCTGCCAGGGGGTAATTTGGTAAAATTGACAAGAATCCGTTATTTTTACCAGGATAATACTTGTTTATTTTCAAAAAACAATAAAATGAATACAATCAGTAATTTTCTCAACTTGAAATCCACTCGCAAAAAATGCCAGCTTAAGTAATTTCAACTCGCATTTTCAAAATACAGCTCGCATTTTGCGACTGGCGAGTGCTTAAATTCGAGCCCTGGAATATGTTTTATTGCCGTCATGATTAAATATTTTGTTGTTGGGAAGGGCCGATTTTAATGTTGGATAACTTGTAGCCCAACCCTTTTGCTACTACATGAATACAAAAAAGCAATAAAATATGTGTAAGGTAAGTAAAGTATATACTGAAGAGATTTATTGTTTATCTATTTAATTATTTCATTACTATGTGACTAATTCAATAGCATTGACCATCACAATATGGAGCTCACATTTCTCTGGTGGACAGCGATTCTTCAACTAGGAGCGTAAAACTTTAGTCAAATCTTTTTAAAAACTCTTCATTTTTATGTTAATAGAAGTTTACGCTCCAACTTGTACAAGATGTTATGTTCGACCTTTATCCATCCAAATCATAACATACAAGTAATGTAAAAGATACATTTAAAAACGTCACAATGTTATGTAACGCACCATGTGGAAATATTTATATATGCACTGAAATAGCGTGTTATAATGCACGAGACTTAAATAAATATTAACATTTTCTTTAGAATAAAAATTGCAATAATTTTACCTAAGCAGGGTGTTCCACTTGTGGCCCTATCTAAAGGCAAATCCAAGATATTCCAATTGTTCACATTCAGATGTGTAAATTGTGACTCAAATTCAAAGAAACATGGGTATATACCTTTCAAAGTTAACCAAAGTGGCAGTCTCAAAATTGGCGCTGACACGAAAAATCATCAGCAGTACCAAAAGGACAATCTGTATGGCAGCATAGGCTTCGGCAGCATAGTAAACTCGAATCTCAGCATCTGTGGTACAGACATCTGAAAAATATAGAAAACTGAGGAGCGACCACAACTACCAGTAACACAAATAAACAATTGAAAATGTGACAAGCCGAGACAGAATTTTTTTGAATCTATCTTGTCATATTGTTTGTTCAGGTGGTACCTCTTTTAAGCAGCCGCTTGTTTTAAACAGCCACATTTGCTAATTCCAATTTCTATGCTTTCAGAGCAAATAACCCTGTATTAAACATCTCGTCTTAAAAGGACACTTTTGATATGTGTTCTGTTTCGATGTCATACATACAAGTTAAGGGAAAAAGACCATTTCAATAAATATAAATAAAACTTACTAACATGTGTTTGTTTACTGCTTAAACATACTAGCAGAATTTTACAAAATATACTTGATATAATTAAAATTATACTATATATGGACATTTCATATTTCTTTGCTGCTATTTTATTCTATCCTATGCTATGCTATGCTACTCTTTGCGATAATAACGTAACAAATCTTTAAAACAGAACTAGAGCAATTATGTTGTGAACTTTGGCTGTACACACACACTACAAACACTCTTTCACAGTCAGTTCCTTGTGGTCAATGATCATAAGTAAAAGTTAATGCACAGTTCATTTTGACATAAATGATCTACACATCGTCACATCGGCCCAAGCTTCTTGCTGTTATCCACATCTGGCTCCAGGCCAGAGACACTGTTATTCATAGCCAGCATATGTCCATAGTATTACCAACCTTAATTCTACCACTAGTCCTCAGAGTACACAAACAATTATCGGCTACCTGGCTCCTTCTCAGTATGTTTCTATGTACAAATTGTAGGATGCCTCCATGGTGCTAAAAATATTCTCTAAGCAAAATATATACCCTTCAAACTTGGATTCACCGCTCTGATATACCATAAACGTCTAAAATTAATTGTATTGACCTGCCTGCCAAAATTTCAACAGATATAAAACAATACTGGAACTGATTCTCAGAAAATATATAGTTTAGACTGCTACCAGTGATAACTGTGGCAAATATGTATCAAACGCGGAGGTAGTCAAATGGATAGAATGTTGGCTGCTCATGCCAGAGGTTGCAGGCTCGATCCCCAGCTCGACCCGATGCCTCTCATAACAACACTCAGTACTGGTTCTACCCAGGAAGTGGACTGGAGAGCGGTTCATATAAGCTCTGAGCTTTCGTCGCAATCGAGCTAAAATAAATTAGTATAAACTAAATATGTATCGGCTGCTACCATGTGCCAACTTGGTTAAATATTAGAAACAATTGAATAATTGATTGAATATTGAGCGTAATTTTTATGCTATCAAGGGCTAACTGACGATCAGTTAACCACTGATTCCTGGGATCCTGAAAGTTTAACCAGTACTCGAGCACACCCCATTTCCCCAGTTACTGACAACTTTTCCACTTGAATCAGCGGTATGAAACGAATGATAAAGAAACACAATGTTGTATATCATTCATCATGGAGACTGTTGCTGGCTGGGATTCAAACTCATGACAGGACTGATAGTCGGACGCATAACAGACTGAGCTAATCGGGCCTGGCTATAATAGAAACTAGAACAAATTCAATAATTTTTAGTGAATACCAGTCTGGTGACAATTTTTGACCAATCAAATTCCGTTTAAACATACCGACCCAAACAGTCCTTTCAAAATGGTGTTGTGGCAATATCTAAAAATATTGATGGGCCTTAGATATAGATAAAAGAGATATTATTTTTCCGGAGATTTAGGTGTTAAAACGTGGGTGTGCACTATACACGTGTGAAAAGATACGGTAATTAATCAAGTTATGTTACAGTCTTTATCTTCTTATAATGTAATATACACAATGTTATACCTATAACAATTACACATCTCTGTTATTTACCACACCTGTGATATCATGGCTAGGTTGTTGGCTGCTCATGCTTAATGTCGCAGGTTTGATCCCTGGCTTGACCCAGTGGCCTTTCATAATGAACAACCAGAACAGGTTTTACCATGGAAACAGACTTGAGAGCTCATTCAACAACCAACCTTAAATACATTTCTATATTCATGTCTAATTGTAGACCACTACCAGATCAACTGTATATGACATGAAGATAACATTAAATCCTAAATGCAAAAAGCATATATTACTACCACGGAATAAAAAATGGATAGCTATTTCTTGTAAAATGATAGAATTGATATTGAAGGGAAAAGAAAGTTTGAAATAATGTACATGAAATTAGTTAACAACATTATTCCATGGTTCTTATTTAATGCAGAAAGAGTATCAAAGATCATCAAAGATGGTCAAGGAGCCTGTAATATATATACCAATAGGATTTACCTGTTTGAATTTTATGTATACAATGATGGGACAATTACATGTTAAGACTGTGTTGTCTTCCTTGAACAATATAATGCTGAAACTATAACTTGTTATATCAACAATGGGTGACATGCATGCATACAAAACCACTCGGATACATGCATACAAATCCACTCGGATAAATGCATACAAACCTACTCGGATACATGCATACAAATCCACTTGGATACACGCATACAAATTCACTTGGATACACGCATACAAATTCACTCAGATACATGCATACAAATCTACTCGGATACATGCATACAAATCCACTCAGATACATGCATACAAATCCACTCGGATACATGCATACAAATCCACTTGGATACATGCATACAAATCCACTCAGATACATGCATACAAACCCACTCGAATACATGCATACAAACCCACTCAGATACATGCATACAAACTCACTTGAATACATGCATACAAATCCACTCGGATACATGCATACAAACCCACTTGAATACATGCATACAAACCCACTCGGATACATGCATACAAATCCACTCGGATTTTATAATACATGCCAATCAAAGAAAATTAAAAAAAAGGAGAAATAATTCTTTCAATAATAAACCTACATAAATGACAATTGTGCACTAGACATTACCTCATTGTGGTGTGGAGGCAGTAGTAACCACTAACCGGTGCTTCAGACTCCCCAGACACAGCAACTTGTCAGAACCAAATCATCACAATCTTTACTCAAGTAGAATCACACCTGAGAATAAGCATAGTTTCAAATTCAGGATTAGATTACATATTTATGGAAAATATATCCAAGATACATTTTTTGTTCTGAATGTCTGTCAACCATAGTAAAATCTCCCTACTATGTCACTTATAGATCTGCTAGTATCGGAAATTGGCTTGACCTCAGATGACTATTTAAGACGGACCAAGGGACGGACAGGGGTAACATGTAATGCCCCTTCACAACTCTTTGAATTGATGTGGCACAAAAATAACAAATTCTCTCAGCCAAGGATAGTAGCACATTCACAGCTCCAGCCTTTTTTGTAAACATTGTTGAAATGGAATATAACATGACATCAATACCATTTTAAAAGATATAGCCGTGCGGGAGGATCTAACCCACGACCCTCTGACCATTGGTTTGATGCTCTACTTAAGCCAAATTATAAAAATCTTTTACCGTCTAAGAAGAAGTCCTATTTGCATGTTATATCTACCAGTCTGCTTAATTTTGCACCATTCTCTGAGAAAATATATTCTCTACGCGAGACAACATTACAATGTTACCTGTACTTTACTTTAAACATATTTTATTGCTTTTTTGTAAACATGTAGTAGCAAAAGGGTTGGGCCACAAGTTATCCAACATTAAAATCAGCTTTCCCAACAACAAATTATTAACAAAACAACAATAGTACCATTTTGAACAATTTTGTTTTAACACTATTAACTTTCTACTTTAGAGTGCTAGCATTTTGATCCCCTGGTTCCTGGTCCAAGTTTTATATATCAACCTGTCCCTTTAATTCTTATTTAAAAACACATATGTGTGGTCATCTACCTTAAGCTTAGTGTCAAATTGATTGACTGAGAATATTTAGTGTCATTTTTATGCCATCAAGGGCTAACAGACGATCAGTTAACCTAACCACTGTTTCCTGGGATTAACCGGTTCTCGAGCACACCCCCGTCTCTGCAAGTAACTGATAACATTCCCACTTGAATCAGTGGTGAGAGATGAATGATAATGAGACACAATGTCGTATATCAATCATCACTGAGACTGTTTCCGGGCGGGGATTCAAACTCACGACCCCTGGATTGATAGTCAGACGCATAACCGACTGAGCTAATCGGGCCCAGCTTTAGTGTCGAACAACAGATATACATAGTTAATATTTATTGTGTTATGATTCATGTCAATTTTGATCAAAACTTTGTATCTTGTATCTTTCGAGTTACTTTCCAAAAACTGAGAACGTTTGGAATTTTAACTATATGTTTCCATGGTAACAGAATAAAATATTCATTAGGAAATGAACTCTCCCTCATAGCAAAAGTAACTACTTGACCACTTTGTTGTCATGTATGCAAAATTTCATGATAGGTTTTAGAGTTCCGAGAATTTCTTAATTTTTGGCAATTTGTCCAGTGTAACAGAAAAATAATGAAAATGAAAACACTCTCATATCAAACAGCACTATTCGACTACTAGGTTGATATGCGTCAAGTTTTATGAAGATGTCTTGAACGGTTATGCTCTTGAAATAAGTTCCTATTTCATCCGTTTCTATCGGTATGATAATCGTAAAACGATGTCCAATGGAATTTTTACCTTACATGAGTAAACATTACTGCCAAATATATAATAAAATAAAGATGTAAAGTGCCACACCTCAACAAACCTGTCCACAGATCCCGTTACAAGGTACTGATAGGCAGGAGAGAATGTTGCACACTCAATGTGAGCCTTGTCCAAACTATGATAAAAAAAAATTCAAATTAATATACACTTATAAACATATATAATTTATAAACATAAACTTGCAAAACACCTATCCCATGTATTGGAATGAACCAATAAAAGAAGATAAAATCAGTAAAGTCTCTTTCTTTCCTTTTCTTCATCCAATACTCTCATTTTTATTTGAAATATTCTGCATAAACCATTATTTCATTTATCAATTTTTGCACATTTGGCTAAATTGAAATTATTATAGAACAATATGATAAAGTCTATAAGAAATGTAAAATAACTGTTATGGGAGCAGATTTACACAAGCTTCTAAAGGTTTTTTCTGTATCCTTTCCACATTATTTGTTAAATTATGACTTTATGCTTTATTGTTAAATGTATGCTAAATATATGTACTTATGTGAATAAATATTGATTAAACTTAATTAATATTAACAACTTCAAGCTCAAAGTCTAAATATGCACATGTGGATGAAGTGTCTTGCTCACGACACCGCACTTGGCCGCTGGGGTGGCGTTCGGGGAAGGGATCAAACCTGAGCACTAGACAGTGCTAAAACAATAAAACACAGCCTGTCAGATTTAAATCATTGCTTAACTAGTAATTACACTACTACATGACGAAATATTTGGTATAATTATTTTTTATCTTACTCAATTTTCTACACATGCCAGGTTATATATGACATATCCAGTTTTACTTATGGAGGAAAACCTTAGAGTTGATCTGAGTAGAACCACTGTTCTTCAGCAAGTAACTGACAATCTTTCTCACACACAGTTTTTTTATCAGACTGGGTTCAAGAGTACAAACGCCACACTGAGAGATAAGCAGTCATTAGATGCCAACATCTTAGACCACTGGGAAAAAAATATTTACAAAGTTTCCAAATATTAACACTTCATGTCTTCCTGGCTAGAACCAGACACTTGTAAATTAATGCAGATAAATTACAGAGCTCAAGATATCTACAATCTTAGTTGCCAATTGTTCAAAAAACATTTCATAATTTTCAAGTAAACTGGTATTGCCGGGTCCGATTAGCTCAGTCAGTAACGCTTCTAACTATCAATCCAGGGGTAGTGAGTTTGAACCCTGCCAGGCACCAGTCTCCGTGATGATTGATATACAACATTGTGTCTCATTATCATTTGTCTCTCACCGCTGATTCAAGTGGGAAAGTTATCACATACTTGCGGAGATGGGATGTGCTCGAGAACTGGTTAACCTTTCAGGAACCCAGGAAAGAGTGGTTAGGTTAATTGATTGTCTGTTAGCCCCAGATGGCATAAAAATGATGCTAAATATTCAATTAATCATGGTATTTACTTTTTTAATATTTTGTATATCTCGGGGAAGCCCTTTATATCTATGTTTTGTACTATTTTCTGTTATGATCATAAATGGTCAGCAAATGATTGATACAACAAACATCAGTTGTGATAGTTCAATATTTATTGGGTATTTTTGGCTAGTAAATCTGAGAAAAAAAAACAAAACTATATTTAATAGCATTTAGAATATCACAAAATCAAACTGGAGTGTATTTGATTATCGATTCTAAACATAAGAAATAGGTATCTTTTTATAAAAAAAAATGAAATCTAAGAGGACAGGGTCCAAACCAGCCCCTTTCTAAATCTGCCAGTAATTTCAGCAAGGTTTCTTTATGTTCATTGTACAGTGCAGTTGGTTTGAAAAAACAATATTGAGAAGATGACAAATATCTTGTATTAATCATGCATGGTGTTTGATGCAAGTTTTATCAGAAGTCAATTTTGTGATTTATAGACACTTCAGTGATAACATTACATAGAAATATAATATACTAACAGGATAGCAAACATTGAATAATAGCCACAGTCTACCTTTATTGTTTTATTAAGCCATATGGGGTATTACTTTTCTTCTTGCTTCTTGACTGCAGCCTTACCTCCGAACACATCAATGTTATCCCTGAAAAAGCATATAAAGAGGTAAAGGTCACCTAATATGTCACCATGTACATGCAGAGACAATCATTATTAACCAATTTATTTGTTTTGAAAATTGTATTATTACAAACAAGGTTAAAACTAAGAAACTATCTCATTAATGGGCCGAACTGATGAAATGTGTAACTGACAAGGCCTAAAACAGTTATGCTTCCAAGTCTAAAATCCAAAATGAAATCTCACTAATTCGTTTCTAAATTAAAAGTAATACTGGCAGTCAATTACTTGAGGAAGGATGGTGGTTCTACAAAGATTCAATCTGATGTTCTCAGCAATAAAAACTGGATATGCCATATATAACAGTCATGTGTCTGGATTCTTGTTGATCATTTTTTATTTGGGTGCAAACTTCTAACATTTTGTATTCAATGCAATTAGAATTTTAGATTGAAAAAGACACAGGTAATATATATATATACAATGATATTGGGTAATGTAAGGTCAATCATAAACAATCTTTGTTTGCTTTTTCGAAGCTCAGAATTATAGAAAGCAGGTAATTTTTTTTTTTGAAGAATGTAACATTATTAAATGGTAAGGAAAAAAAGCAGCCCAAAATGCTATAAAACGTTTTAGATAGGCTTCTTTTACATAGATAATTTGGGGACAGATCAAACACTCATATTTTTTTTCTTAATCTATTGTGAATATATATATTCGTCTTGTTAGCCTATATATGTTTACATTTTATGGCTTCATATTATAACTCTGAGGGTACATTTAAATCTTTAGTAAAAAACAACAATTGAGACTATTATTTTTACAGTTGCTATTTAGTGTTAATATTCATAAAAAATGATAATGGTTAATGCCACTTCAATGCCTGTCCCAACAACGCCAGCAGACGTGACACCTGGAGGGTGAAGTCCATGATGTTGCAGCCACTTCAGTGCCTTTCCCAACAACACTAGCAGACGTGACACCTGGAGGGTGAAGTCCATGATGTTGCAGTCACTTCAGTGCCTTTCCCAACAACACCAGCAGACGTGACACCTGGAGGGTGAAGTCCATGATGTTGCAGCCACTTCAGTGCCTTTCCAAACAACACCAGCAGACGTGACACCTGGAGGGTGAAGTCCATGATGTTGCAGCCACTTCAATGCCTGTCCCAACAATGCCAGCAGACGTGACACCTGGAGGGTGAAGTCCATGATGTTGCAGCCACTTCAGTGCCAGTCCTAACAATGCCAGCAGACGTGACACCTGGAAGGTGAAGTCCATGATGTTGCAGCCACTTCAGTGCCTTTCCCAACAACACCAGCAGACGTGACACCTGGAGGGTGAAGTCCATGATGTTGCAGCCACTTCAGTGCCTTTCCAAACAACACCAGCAGACGTGACACCTGGAGGGTGAAGTCCATGATGTTGCAGCCACTTCAATGCCTGTCCCAACAACGCCAGCAGACGTGACACCTGGAGGGTGAAGTCCATGATGTTAATGCCACTTCAATGCCTGTCCCAACAACACCAGCAGACGTGACACCTGGAGGGTGAAGTCCTTGATGTTAATGCCACTTCAATGCCTGTCCCAACAACGCCAGCAGACAGTGACACCTGGAGGGTGAAGTCCATGATGTTGCAGCCACTTCAATGCCTGTCCCAACAACGCCAGCAGACGTGACACCTGGAGTGTGAAGTCCATGATGTTGCTGCCACTTCAGTGCCTTTCCAAACAACACCAGCAGACGTGACACCTGGAGGGTGAAGTCCTTGATGTTGCAGCCACTTCAGTGCCTGTCCCAACAACAACAGCAGACGTGACAGAGGAACAACATTTTCCTCTCCTGAGAGGGCAGTGGCAATAGCTGCCCTACATTTCTCCTTGGTGTGACCTTCACTGTAAGTCTGAAATCAGTTTAGAAAACTTCATGTCAGCTCTGTTACTTGTTACATGTATTATATCCATTCTAATGATTTCCTGAGATCCTGAACTATGACCCAGTACTCGAGCACACCCAGTCTCTGCAATCCATGAGATAGTTCTTGTAGCCCAGTTAGCTTATCACTGAGGTTTTAAAATGCATGTTAGTGACTCCTGTAGGAAAAAGTCTCTTCCATGCAAAGTGAGCTTATTAAAATAGCTGACAATATCTTATGTTCCCATCAGGTTTCTTTTCCAAATGCAACATCTATGTATGTGACCTCACATCACTTTCTGCTATGTCATCAGTACTGAAGCTGGCCCACCATTAATTTCACATAGACCATAATATTAGCACAGTAGACTGTCACACTTACAGTTGTGCTCCAAACTCCATGAGAATTTCCAGAATTCATATTCAATTCAAGCAGAACACAAAAAAAAACAGTTAAAAACATGGGCATTTACTGCTTCCAATTTCACAATTTTGCTCAAAGCCAAAGTAGGTGTCCCTATTTCACATATAGGAGTCAAATCAGCCAAATTATGCAAAATTCTTACCGTCTAAGAAATAGTCCCATCTGTGTGTTATAGCTACCAGTCCACTCAATGCTGAGCCATTCTCTGGGAAAATATATTCTCTAAACAAGTGCACATTGCAATAGTACCTGTCATGTGCATTTTCACACGCACACCACCTTGAACGACCACTGTCAATTTTCTATGGAACTACTTTCATTTTGACCCCCTGGTTCCTGGTCTCAGTCCTATATGAAACTGTTTCATTAATTCTAACTTTAAAAAACACATGGCTGTGCTCTCATACCTTAGGGTTAGTGGTAAGAGTAGATTCCATGGCTGTATCTCAAAAACTGTCGTTCACATTCATGTGCCAGTTGAACCTATGATATTGCGTCAAATTCAGGGGAAAATCCAAAGATCTGGCAATCCGCACAAACTGAAAACAGTAATACAACTATTTTAGGCTAGATAACATACCAGTACCTGTATACATTTATCCGTATACATTTACTCTGTCTGAAAATTATAAATCTAAGCAATGCAAAATGGTGATATAAAAAAATAATTTTTTTTAGTCGACTGTATAGAAATTGGCGCCATTTTTCAGAGATTTCTAAAGAAAACAAATTCCAAGAACAAAATCTGGATTTGAAAATTGTAAAAATTAAAATGCATATTAATAACCCATATATTACTAATGTAACCATGGTAAAACATCTTGGAAGAAAGATAAGATTTTTTTTTTACAGCCTTTCAACTTTTTCTGGTATTTTGACAAATTGACCAAAATGGCCGAATACTGGAACAATTCAGAAATTCTAAAAATTTAATAACTTTTTTATTGATCATTTAAATTTCATCAAACTTGCCAGGTCTTTAGTCAAAACGAGTTATAATCTGAAAATGAAACTAGTTTCTCTGTCATACAAGTGAGAGAAAATTTATAACAAAAATTAGAAGTCTGCTACTGACCAAAACATTGAATTTCCGACTAAATCTCTACATTTATCTTACATAATTATTTTTTTACTTCAAATAAAATGTATATTTTACTATTTCTTTATTGTTCTAATGTCCTTAAATCATTTTGAATAAAATAAGTTCACCAAAAAGAAACAGGCTTCCATTCAAGACAAGATGCACATTAAATATCAAAGAAGACATCCTGCTGTGCTAAATAGCAGGTCTGAAAACAGAAGCCAAAAACAAGTAACCAGATTACCAAAACAGGTAACCAGATGGTCATGTGCACTCCTCCCATGTTTATATTCTGCTATATAAGGCACTGTAGAAACTGGGATGTTATTATTCCACCATGAAAAGTGACATGCTATGGTTCAGAAAAACTGCATACCTTATAATAAGGGCCTCATCATCCGACAGTAGTGAAAGCTGTAGCAGCAACAGCATGTCAGCTAAAAGGTAGATAAAGCAGTCTACTTCTTCACTTTCACTCTACAGTCAGACGTCCTCATCTACCAGTCAAGAAGCTAATGTGCTACTCTTGCGTCACATGCCTGAACCATACAATATCCACATTGCGGATGACTGAAAGTGATAAAGAACTGTTAGAAGATATTCTCAAAAAACGCTTATTTATGTGTAAAAGCAATAGAAAGCACACAGTTTAATTACAACACATAATCAGTGGAGTCATTTAATGCTACACTATCAAAAAGTGCTCCTTAGAATGTGAACTTCTCTCGTAACTATGGTGGAAGATGTGCATCAGCTGTTCTCCGGCACAATAATGGACAAGCTACTGCTTTAAATAAAAAAATAGAGTTCATGGGTATTTACCTGCTGAAGAGAACAGGACAGGCAGTTTCAAAAATTGGCACGGACATGAGAAGTCACTGACAGTACAGGAAAGACAAGCAGTACAACAGATGTATACTTCTACGTCGTGGTGAAATGGAGTCTCGCCATCGGTGGTATAGACATCTCAAAAACAATAGACAATCTGATTACTTAAAAAAAAGGAGTGACCATAACTACCAGAAACCTGAATAAAATGCTGGAACTGTGATAAATAGTGACAGAAAATTATATATTCTGATGATAAAATGTATATAGAATAAAATAAAATAGAATAGAATATAACAGAATAGAACAGAACAGAATATGTTTATATCTGTGTGTGTGTGTGTGGGTGTGTGTGTGTGTGGGGGTGGGTGGGTGACCATTGTATTATATTGTTTTTGATAATTATCTTGTGCAATGCATACAAGAAAACATGAACAAATTAAAAATGAAACTTAACCTACCTGTGTTCTTCTTATTAAACTTTCCAGAACAGTAGCTAAATAGACTTAACCTGAATTTAACTAAATCACACTAACCATATTCCACTATGTGGGTACTAACCTACATTACACAGCTATATATGCTATACCATGCTAATTCATATGTAAAAATAATTGCAACAATCGTTAAAACTTAAACTCCACAAGACACGCCTTGAACTGCCCATGTCTGCAGCATGTTCCAGCATACACACATGACTCCCTCTCATTGTTTGTTCCTAGTGGCTCATGGGAAAGGTGGTCCTGGTTTATGCACAATTTATTGTGACATAAATGGCTGACACACCAACCCTTTGGTCCCATCTCTATGCTGTTGATTTTCAAGCACATGGCAAGACTGTGTACTAAATATGGACTGCTATGCCTACACCAATCTGGCCCGAGCCATCGAAACTGTCCATATCCATTGTGGGTTTGACCACTAGTCCAAATGACACACACACCATTCTCACCCAAAACACTGTGCTTCTCCAGGTTCGTTGTTATATACTGTTTGTAAGCTGCCTCCATGTTGCTGAGGCTGACAAAAAGTCTCTTACCAAAAAATGGCCTCAAAACTGCACTCATGGCCCGAGAAAGCACAAAAACTAACCTCTTATTTGTTACTGCATCATTTAATAATCATTAATAAACACATATATGCAACTAATCTAAAAATAATAATTATATCAACCTACCTGCAGAAAATATTACCAAAAATTCCAATTCGCTGTTTACAACAGCCATCTCCATACAGAAGTTGGCCCACCATTAATTTCACATAGACCATAATATCAGCACAATAGACTGTCGCACTTACAGTTGTACTCCAAACTCCATGAGAATTTCCAGAATTCATATTCAATTCAAGCAGAACACAAAAAAACAGTTAAAAACATGGGCATTAACTGCTTCCAATTTCACAATTTTGCTCAAAGCCAATTTAGTAGGTGTCCCTATTTCACATACAGGGGCCAAATCAGCCAAATTATGCAAAATTCTTACCGTCTAAGAAATAGTCCCATCTGTGTGTTATAGCTACCAGTCCACTCAATTCTACACCATTCTCTGGGAAAATATATTTCCTTCACATGTTCACATTGCAATAGTACCTGTCATGTGCATTTTTACACTCATACCATCTTGAAAGACCACTGTCAATTTTCTATGGAACTACTTTTGGTTCATCCAACACAATATAATGTTTCTTATATTTTGTATCTGCAACATAACACGTTACTTGAGGGGGTAGGGGGTTGTGTTTGATAATTAATTCCCAAGCATATACTGAGAAACTTGAAAATAGAAAAAAAATGTAAATTGTCAAGTGTTAAGAGATATTGTGGGCAGGTGTTGTCAAATATGCCAAATGATCACTTACATTTTATTACATAAAAGGTCAGATTGACTGGGAAATTTAGTATTTATTCGACATAATATGTAGTGTCATTATGAATATGCACGCACGCACACACGTCTGTAAATATCTGATAGGCATTACACTTAAATGACTTTATTACGTAGAAGGCCAGATTGACTGAGAAAATTAGTATTTACTGACTAGATGCATTGTGTACTGTGCTTACACATACCCATGCACTCACGTGTCTATAAAATATATATATCAAAGTTGCATTTCATTATATAAAAGGTCAGATGCTTACATACCAGTATATGTCTCTGGAGAAAGTAGTAGAAATCGACTACATATTAAGTTATTTTGAACACGCATGCACGAGGATAAAAATGTATAATAGATAACAAAGTGACCTTTCATTACATAGATAATCAGATTGACCGAGAAAGTTAGTACTTATAGTATCATCATGAATATGACGCATGTGTCTGTAAAATATCTAAGTGGCATTACAATTCATTACATTGTAAAATTGACCCATAAAATTTATTGACTACATATAGATTCATTGAGTACATGTACACACACACTCACGCACACACACGTCTGTAACATAACAAAATTGGCATTTCATTATATAAAAGATCAGATTGATCAGTGACTTTATTATATATATATATATATGTCTCCTGAGAAAATGAGTATTTATTGACTACAAATAGAGTCTACATTGGCTATTTGAAAAGGTCTTATTCCGGAAATGCTAGCTCAATATTCGTTATAGTTTTTGCACAGCGGGTGTCAGAAAACAGCTGGGGGTATGTGGGCTGTTGCTAGTAGTAAAAGAGTTTTACTCAACTTATGTTTTAAACTTTGTTGATTGAACCGCAGGCCCCATCTTACTATAGCTTTTGGATAGCTATATGTAGTTAATTTACTTTATATCGATAGCTATCCAAAAGATAAGTAAGATAGGTCCTGTGGATTGAACACAGATTGAAAAAAAAAATATATATATAAAAAAAATATTTCTGAAAAAAACTATGAAGGGGTGGGGGACCAATGTCCGTTATTCCTGTCTGTGGGTTATCTCTACACAACTAGATCTATACTCCAAACATCTAGAATTACAAATAGCCTTCTGGAGGCGTCGCCCATATTGTAAAACAGTGGTGACGCTAAATTAAATCATTATCACAATCATTCAAAATGGGGTGAGATTGTTTTGTGATATTCCAATTTCCAGAATTCAAGCAGTCTAGCTCCGTCGATAGAACATTCACCCTGTGTCATGTGACAACTGCATAAAACGATGTTTTATTACAGTGAAACACACTTTACTACTGATAAGCATGCCATATCTTGAAAACATTATCGTTAGTTGTGTTTATGAATATTATAAACTCGCTCGGTCTGCAGATTCGATATTGACGGCCATGATTTGTTGAACATTATTACAACACGTGCGGACGTAAATTTAGACGTACCCGGGTGTTACCATTTCTTGGTAACTTAAACGATCATCGTGACAAATCAAAAGCAAACACAAATCTTACCTGTTTGTTTGGTGTGCCAACATTACACGAATACATCCTTTTTTTTTTCAAATGCAAAACCATGATTACATTGCGTTCATTATACTTGTTGACACTTTCCCATGACGTAACCAGTTCTCGAGCTCTTTGCGAGAACGAGGCTGGTGACGTCTTTTCGGGAATCACAGCTAAAATTGTAGTACGGTGGCTACTGAGGGTGAAACATCAATGCAGCATAAACGAAATATATTATTTATGGCACATTTTAAAAAAAACAAAAAAAAACGGCCCGGGCATGCTGTATAAAAACAATAGTTTATACATTGTAATTAACTGGGTAAAAACAGCAACATTCATTTTAAATTGTGTTTTAAGGTATCGTCTCAAGATCATTTAGTTAACACTTATTTATTTTACTTCGATTGTGAAACAAGTTTTTACAACTTAGGAAAATCACGCTCGAAGTCTTCCTGGGTAAAGCCAGTACTAAGCATATGCGGAAAATGTGTCTTGCTCAAGGACACCACACATAGCCGTGGCGGATCAGGTCGTAGATTCCAGTTCGATTATTTCCAAAAACTTAGAAATAAGAAATATACGTAAAAAAACACCTGCTACATATAGCTGAATTTCTTTTCGGAGGAGCATTCCCCCGGCCCCTACAACTGTACCTTCACATCGTTTTCAGTTATGCCCCTGATAGTATACGGAATGAATGGTCAGTTGGTGGAGCATCGGACATAAGACTTTAAATTTCCCACAAGAGAACAGACAGGTGAAGATCAATGTCATTAATGAACCGTTCTGGTGCTACATAAAATAGCACGCATGTATGCAACCATTCGGATTGAGTACAGATTTCACACAGACATACGTATAATATATAAAATATCATACATTGTGATACTAACTTGGCACATGGCTTAAAACTATTTCAGAATTCATCCGATGTAATGATATCACCTATTTCACTTATTCACCATTTAACTGTTTTGTATTCAATTAGGATTAGTTTCATGTCGAATATCGAAACACGAAACATCAACATTAACTTCAATCTACCGGCAGTAACTACGTCTGTATGGTATCCATGGATACCGTTGTTTTTTATATTTATGTAATTTCACCACATTTTAATGTATGTTTGTGCCCATGCGTGAGAGTTTTAATTTTACTTACAAACTGTCAAACTTTCGGTCGTGCAGGTCGCTGTGGGTAGGGACCACTTACAATTCTTCTGGCACGTTATAAACGGCCGCTTTACTTTGATATAGAAGTTTGCATTGTATTTCAGGAAGCCCTATCTCGAACATGTCTACGTTTCCCCGTTACCTGGAATTTGTCATTTTCAACCGAGGGACCACATTCTGAAATAATATTGACATGTCAAATTATACTTAAACATGGAGTGATACCGACAAGATTTTGGACATTTACAGCTATGACTATGTATAAGTTTTATTATGAAGGCCGGGTCCGATTAGTTGAGTCGGAAGCGTCTGACTATCAATTCATTGGTCGTGAGTTCGAATCTCCGCCCGGTTACAGTCTCCGCCATGAACGGTATACGACATTGGTCTCGTTATCACTTGTCTCTCACAGCTGATTCAAGTGGGAAAGTTACTTGGGGAGATGGGGTGTATAACTGGTAGTAACGGTGAACCTTCTGTTAGCCCTCGACGGCATAACAATGACGCTAACCAATCAATCAATCAATCAATTAATCAATCAACCAACCAACTAATTAATCAATAAATCAATCAATTATCTGAAGGCCGCACTTCATTTATAATACTGGTGTTGCTATACAGGAGTTTTGGAGGGTATTTGAATCCTGAGTTCATTAGTCACACATCATGCCGCCCAATAGCACAGTTCCGATCATGGCACCAACTTCTCACCATTGTATTCAGTGTTCGAAACTTTGGCGTCTTTAGAATAGTTTTTTCCAGGCTTGTTTCAGACTAGCAGGTAAGTAGTGGCAGCAAGTACCATGTAATTATTAGATATATCAAAGGCAAATTTGGCCATTTTTGAGTAGCGTACGGTGGTCCATTCAACGGATTTTAAGCTTGAACTATTATAGGTAATATTATAGAACACAACAGATTAGTACATTGTATAACATAATTTGAAGATCTGGCTGTAACATATAGAATATTAATAATATAACAAACACTGCACCACTTTGGTACCTGTGTGCTTACATGTATATTTTGAAAATGATTAACTCCTCAATAACTACTACAATGATCTGGAGTGTTTACACTGAGGGACTTTGAAAACAGGTAATTTTAATGCAGAAAATGTCATCCGATTTCAAAGAATGTGTATATACGTCAAGAGCGCCATCTCTTGACAAAATTCCATGACTCAGACTTAAATTATTTATGCATTTTTTTCTTCAATTTTCGAAGCTACCCCCAAAAGCGAAAATTCACAGGCGTCAATAACGAGTGTATGAACCATTCGCCTGGCTACATGCACTCTTTATTGACGTCTGTGAGTTTTGTAATTTGAAATCGGATGACATTTTCTGACTAAAATTACTTGTATATGTAAGTGGTGCGTGTTCAAAGTCCCCGAGTGTATATTGCATTTCAGCAGTGTAGACTTAAATAATTTTAATTCATTTTGTTTACAATTGATTTCCACCAATGAACATAGTATCGTTTTTCAGCTAAACTAAACACTTTGTATAATGCTTCGATGGTAAAACTAACCACTTAAACTATTATGATGGTCCTCCGTGGCCGAGTTGTCTAAGGCGCCGTCTCAATATCACTTACCTCTCATCGCTTAGGTCGTAGAATCGAGTCCCGCTCTCTTCACTTTATGTGAAAAAAATTGCCAGTTACTCGTAGAAGGTCGGTGGTTCTACTCAGATTCATTCTGAGGTCTTTCTCCATCAATAAAACTGGATATACACTGAAACGATTTTTTTTTCAGCCACCTTAAGGTGACCCATTTATTCTCCCCGTCATAGGTGAGACAAGGGTCGGGGAACACCACCCCCTGTCACACCGTACAAAGCAATAAAGTATAATCATAGAAAATATGGAGTAAATGTGTCAAGTAGATGTGATGTAAAAATTACAATTTTTAATAATTTAATAAACTACATGACTAAGATATCATTCTTAAAGAAGCTGAAATAAATATATTATATCTGTTAAAGTTTAAAAAATGAAGAAAAAAAAAATGTTCACTCCCTCTGATTAATTGATGTTCAGTCTATTTATGTAAGAATATAAATATTTTGTATATGTTTATTGGGCAAGTTCATTGTAAATTCCTTGGTTAATCGATATCAAAAATAGTGCTGCAGGCAATGTAAAAAGATTACATGAAAATATTTGTAAAGTCTGACCATTTATTTTCAAATAAATTTATGTTATTATTTTTTACAAATATGCATTTAAGGATCTCATATGATATTTCCAGACGTTTCTTGAGTGTGTCTAAGCTTAATGAACTTTGATTCCGTTTAGTATAGAATATGTAATATTTAGTTTCAAGTATTATATGAAGTTTTGTGTTGGATAATTTATTTCCTGTATTGAATATAAATGATTCTTCTATCAGTGTTAATTTGAAATGTTTTATGGATGGCCAAAGTTTAAGTTCCTTTAATAGCGATTGTGTAGCAGGACATGACCACAACATGTGTGTCAAGGTTTCTTCCATTTGACAATATTTACAAATAGGACTGTCAACAATATTTATCATATATAAAAAATTTCTTGTTGGGAGAATCCTGTGATTAATTCGTATTTGGAACCATTGTAGCATTGTATTTTTTGTACATTTGAAAGGAGATGTGTATATATCAGACCATGTTTTGTCTTCAATAGTATAAATAAGTTCCCATTTTGTTTTTGAAGTTGGTTTTGTATTATTTTGATTGAGAATATTATAGAGACATTTTGATCCTTGAATGTCTTTGATAAATGGATGAATATTACAGGGAATAAATGGACATGCTATTTTTAAGGTTGGCATTTTAATATTAAATTTTGTTGTAAAGCCTTTAATGGCAGCCATTACTCCATTAAATTGAATAAAATTTGTTTTTAAATTATAATGTTTTTCAAACTCTTCATATGTATAAAATTCTCCTGTATTTTTTACAAGATCATTGATAAAGGCTATACCCTTTTTATACCATTTCTCATAAAAAATGTCTTTCCCTCCAATTTTAATATAAGGGTTTAAAAACAATGAATTAGATAAAAATGAATTTTCATTTGGCTTACTGCAGTCTAAGATCATAAAGTATGCTTTAAGAACACCTTTCCAAAAAACGTTTTTCATTTTTGATACTAACTTTTCTGTATAATGTTTGCCTAAGTTTATAATATCTTGTATATTTATGATATGTTTCATTGCATGTTGCCATGACCCATTTTTAATTGTAAGTCTTCTGATCCAAGTTGATTTTAGTCCATTTATAAAAGCTTTAAGATTAATCATTTTTAATCCTCCCTCATTATATTGTTTGATTATAACACTACTTTTTATTTTTGCTGGTCCTGCCCATAAAAATCATAAAACATATCATTAATTTTTTAATGGTTAACTCACATGGGTTTGGAATTGAAATAAACAAATGGTTAAGGGTTGGTAACAATAATGTTTTGATGACAGTTATTTTACCTAGTGGAGTTAAAAATCTATGTTTCTATAGTTTAATAAGGTTTTGAATTTTTGATATTTTGTCTTTATAGTTTATGTCTATTATCTTGTCAAGATCTACATTAAATTGAATACCTAATAATTTAAAAGTGTTGCTGCCCCATGTTAATTTCCATTTTGTTTTAATTGAATCCGGACTATATTTTTAGCTCCTATCCATACTACCTGCGTTTTGTCAAAATTAACTTTAAGACCTAATGTTTTTGCATAAAAGGATAATTCGTTAAGTTTTTCATTTAATGTTTCTGAACCATCTAGTATAGCTGAAGTGTCATCCGCGAACGGAGAAAGCTTGTATTCATGACTGTTTATTGAGATACCTTTAATATTTTAATTGTGACGTATTTTTATAGCTAAAGTATGAATATATAAGGAGATAGTTGGTCTCCTTGCCAGCAACCCCTTCCTATGTTAAAAAATGGTGATAGTTTACCAGCTTGCGAAACTGACAGTTTTGCATCTTTATAAAAAACTTTGACCCAAGAGATAATTGATTCCCCGAATTTAAAGAATTTCAAAACTTTGCATATGAATGTCCAAGAAAGTGAATCGAATGCCTTCTCAAAATCTACTAATAAAATAAGTCCAGGCAAACAATTTTCTTCTGCAAATGTGTTAGTAATGGTGTTAAACCCGATTAAAAATAACAAGTTCTATTGTTTGAATAACTTTTAAATAATGATAATCAAACAGATTCCTTAATGAGTATGTATTTATTTAAGTGATATGTTAGCTTCTTATATATAACACGAGTTGCTTGTATCTCGAGGGCTCGATGCCAGACATAGATTTTATTCAGAAACTGTGTTTGTTTTGTGTTTTTTAAATTAAAAATTCTTTAAATACAAAATCTGTAAAAATAGCTTTGCAATATCAAAAATACTTTTACATTGAAAAATATTCTAATATTTCAAAACTATTCAATTTTTAGGACGACAATGTACTCATTGCAGAACTATTCTGACTAGAGTTCGAATACATTTGCACACTAATTGCATTTGGAAATCTATAATCGAATCACAGAACTAACTTAAAGTGATGTCATCTTTATTTAAATTTATGATGTCATTAGGAGTGGTCACAGATTTTGACTGATCAGAAAGTAGAATCACATACACGTATATTTGCAAATGAAACTTACAGTTTACCAAACCAGATCCTGTATTTTTAAAATGCTTTTTTGCACAATCATACTTATATGGAATGGTATTTAACTAATAACCATTCCATAATCTCGGTCTCAATCTCAACTGCACCAAATGAATATAATGGCAGTGTGTTTTTGTAATATAGTACTTTGGTCTCAAACAACAAAGATGGAGAATATCTGTTTAGGTTTTACACAGACTGTTTGTCTTGCTTTTTCACAATTTCGATGGTTTGACGACACCGTTTCATGTATGACAATAATGCCCGTTTGTTGCAGTGTATCATTACGCATATTTAAACTGTTATAGCTTCATCAAATAGTTCCCAATGTCATCCAAACTTGGCAGAAATCATGACAACGTTCCAATGTTCTCATAAAAAATTATGACAGTTTTATGCATTTTCAACAAAAATATTTTTGTTAAAACCCAATCAATTCAAACAAACTTTACAAAAAATCTTGCTACCGTCATGTAAGGGAGGGAATTCTTAAGTGAGACTTTAAATGTATTGAATGGGCCAGAGGATTTAATTTTATCTCTGTCACAACTATGTATCCACTTTACATAACTTTGAAATATTCAGAGCTTCAAGACCATTCAACAAGACGTGATCTTCATTTATTATTAACATAACATTTCCACCTATTGTGCCAAGTATGGCTGCATTAGTAGTAGATGTATTTGACTGTCATTCCAGGGATTGGTACTTTAGATCACAGCCTGCCTATAATCTCTGTGATGATTGTCCAAGGATTTTGTTTCGGAACTTTGAATCTTCCACCTCTGAATATGTGGGGAAGTAATCAGTAACAGAGATCCTAAGGTGTCTTGTTAACTACTTACTAGATCCAGGAAATGATGATAATGTGTGTTGATTGCTGTTAAATAAATGAATTACTTTTGGAAAACTATCTACTTATCGTATTTGTTGTAATATTCTTTTAACAACTTGTTATTGTTGTATGGTGTTTAGAGTCACTTCTAACAATTTTTCAGTCATATCACAACGGTGTCTACTTGAAGCAGTATTCTAAGCTCTGCCACACTGGAGTATCATGCCGCAAACACATGGTATAATATCCCGACCGGTCCCATCATACTGACACCGGGTCAACCAGAACTAGAACTATCCTCCAAAAGCTGAGCGCCAAGCGAGGAAACTTCTTATACCATATTTCAAGGCTTTAGTATGACCCGGTCATGGATTTAACCTACAACCTTCCGCATGCGAGGAGTACACTCGACCACGAGACCACTGCTGCTTTTATTTTTTTTAATGCCAAAAGTGATAAGTTTCAATATGACACTGAACAAGTGTGTTTCTCTCTTTCATTATTACTTGGTTTTACATTTGACTTTTGAATGTGACAATTATTGCAGTAATCATCTCTGAGCAACTGTCAAACTAATGTTTAACGCTCCTCTATAATCCTCACAGACGTTTAAACTTATTTATATTACATCGATTGTGAAACAACTTAGGCAAATCACGCTCTCAGTCTTCCTGGATAGAACCAGAACTATGCATATGTGTTTACAATTGAAAAAAAATCACGCCTTGTCTCTCGACTTTTGTCATTAAACTATGGTGTCTTTTTTTAACAATTCACAGTTTTGAAGAAAATGTTTTGCCAAAACACTGGAATGAGATATTTTAAACAATATCAGAAAAACAGTTTAATTACTTATATTAATTTCACCGGAAGTCAGCTTATCCGATAAATCGTCAAATATGTATTTTTTAGTTTAAACAACTTAAAAAAAACAATATACATTGTTGGTATGCCATACAAGGTACACACTAATTCACGCTCATATTCGTATTACATTTCTAAGAACGCGTTAAGGACAGTTTTCCGAATACTCTGTGATAACAAATATATGAACATTACATAAACACTCAAAATTGTTTAAATGTGTAATTAAAAAATCAACAGTACGAGATATTGGCATGTTTCTACATGTACATGGACCGTGGTATGCGCACTGACCGGGCGTTATTAGGCCTTTACAATGCTTTACAAAAAGCAATGGCGGATATATTCCTTAAAACCCCTTAAAATTCCATTTTTTTTAATTTACTATATTTCTACCGATATATGTGCTCGTTCAGATTTTGTGTTGCACCCACTAAGTACGTCCCCTATGTACTGAAATTCTGGATCTGCCCCTGTAGAGTTAATAATTCATGCTCAAATGAATTCAGCTGTGCATCATTATTTGCACGGGTTTATAGGTCTGTACTACACAATTCATTGCACGGAATATCCACACAACAGTCCAAAGTGTATAATTATCTACACAGTCGGACCTGTGCGAATATTTGTTATAGTATCGTATATTATTACTAATGTGTTTGAAAATCATATTCAACTAAACTGGACTTCATGTTTTTTATATAAAGTGGATTCTTCACCTTGAATATAACACGTGCAGAAGAAGGCATTAGTTTCAGTATGTTGGTAACTCTTTATTTCCCATTGAGAAACAAAAACAATTAAGCATAATATACAGAACAAGCATGAAATTAATATAAGCAAAAAATGTCAGCAAGTAATAATTGGTATGAATATGGAGCACGACATAATAGCATGACATTTAACTATGACATATGACATGAGTTGAATATGCAACTTTACATGACAATGAAACCTGAACTATATAAGTATGAAGTAATATATTATTTAACTCTGACATGTTGCATTGTCTTTTATATAGCTAGCTGTTGGGCAGATTTTAAGTGTTAATAGTGTTGTTGTTTTTAATTAAAACCAAATACAACCATTATTATTTAAAGTAATCAGTGACTTAATTACACTTGTAACAGAGACTAGCAGGCTAATATCAATATTATCTACACGGCTCAAATTTCAGGTGGCACCTGTAGTATTGCTTCAATAACTCTTTGAATCTTTATCTGAATTTAATATTTTTAGTATCAAAGTAAAGCTGATAAATTTGATGACTATTTTATTTATCAATCATTTGATGTTTTTCTTTTAAATTTAAATCATTACGATTTGAAAACGAGAAATGTCGGATTTTTTTATGAAATTTTGTTTTTTTAAACCGAAAAGGTTAGTGTATTTGATTAGTTAGGATTTTTTTTCATATTTTTCACTTTATAAATGGTCTAAAATTAAGAAAATGATCACAAAAAATAACTGTAACTCATTTGTTTTTAATTTCTTTAAATATAAAAAAGAAAAGTTCACCACCCAAAGTACAGTTAATTCCTATCTTTT
The DNA here is from genome assembly GCA_029582155.1 of Panopea generosa. Classification (NCBI taxonomy): domain Eukaryota; kingdom Metazoa; phylum Mollusca; class Bivalvia; order Adapedonta; family Hiatellidae; genus Panopea; species Panopea generosa. Next base: position 735,528 of record CM055911.1, read on the forward strand.
GATACCAAAATCACAATAATATGTTGGTTGGCTCAGGACGAGATGTGTTTCCAAAATTAATGTTGTTGTTGTTATTGTTGTTGTTGTATGTGTTTAGAGTCGCATTCAACAATGTTCAGTCATATCGCGACGATGTCTACATGAGACAGTATTCTTAGCGCTGCCACACTGGAGTATCATGTCGCAGACACATGGTATAATACCCCACCCAGTCATATTATACTGCACCGGGCCGACCAGACCTAGAACTCTTCTCTCAATGCTGAGTGTCAAGCGAGGAAGCTTAAATGACCGGTCCGGGGATCCAACCCACAACCTTCCGCATGAGAGACGGATCCAAGATTAAAAATCGACAAATATGTCGCCTGAAATTTAGATCAGTGTTTTCAGTTGCTCATCTGTGACAACGTTAAATGTTGCACTAACGTTATATGTCGCAAGACTGACGTTAAATGTCGCACTAACATTATATGTCGTAACCAACGTTATACGTCGCACTAACGCTGAATGTCACAACCAACGTTAAATGTCGCACTAACATCGCGAGCATTTCTATTATATTATAGTAAAATGAATGAAGTTTAAAATATGTAAATTTCAAGAACTTGTACTAGCGCACTTTTTGGGCAATCAGGCGTGAACGTTCAAAATGTGTTGTTTATATGTCTCTGAACAAACACGTTAATTATATGATTTAATAACATATTCTTAAAATAGACAGATGCACTGCCGCTATTCCCCCTAACCTTCCGTTTAAATCTAGGACGTGGCCAACTGAAATATGTATACCAATTTATATACCCCACCTAGTCCCATTATACTGACACCAGACCGACCAGACCTAGAACTATCCTTTTAATGCTGAAAGTCAAGCAATGAAACTTCTAGTACCATTTTTCATCGCAGTATTCGTCTGTCTGTCCATCCATTCTTCAGTCTGAAATTTCGTGTCCGGCCTGTAACTTTGCCATTTATAGATGGATTTTATTAATAACTCTACCGAGATATTATGGTTATATAACTGCTGTGCAAGTTTAAATTCTGATTCAATGAGAAATGAAGGTGCTATCGCATCTGAAGCATTTCCCCTTTTAGGGGACCCCCATGCAATGCTACATGTAAAATAAAATAATGAAGGTGCTGTCGCGTCTACAAGAAAAAGGTTAACGGGGATGGGGGGGACAACAGACTTCAGACAATGGATGATGGATGATGGACAATTTACCATGACATAAGCCTTTGGCCAGCAGAGCTAAAAAACAATGAATTTGATAAAAATGTATTTACATTTGGCTTACTATAGTCTAAAATCATACAGTATGCTTTAAGTACATCTTTCCAAAAAGGTTTTTCATATTTTGATACTAACTTATCTGTATAATGTTTCCTAATTTTATAATATCTTCCCTCATTATAATGTTTTTGCATAAAATGATAATTCTTTAAGTATTTCATTTAATGATGTTTCTAAACCGTCTAGGACAGCTGAAGTGTCATCAGCAAACTGAGAAAGCTTGTATTCATGACTGAGATACCTTTAATATTTTAATTGTGACATATTTTTATGTATTATTTTTTTCTGAAACACAGATCACATTACCAAAGGTTCTAAAAGCACCTTGTTTCCATAGGTTGTCATTTGTTGCTCCAACTATGGGATTGACCATAATATCAATGGATTGATGACACCACTTCATTTTTGACAATTCTGTCCACTTCTTGCAGTGTATCAGTCTACGCATCTTCAAACTGTTATATCTTAATCAAACAGCACCTAATGTCATCCAAACTTGGCACAACTCATGACAATGTTCAATTCTTCTCATCTGAAGGAAAAACATGAACATTTAAATCATTTTCAAAACAGAAATATGCCTAACCAATTTACACAGCTCTAATTTCTCAAGCATAATAGATTTGCTACTGTCGTGTAAGGGAGGTAATTCTTAAGTAAGACCTAATGAAGAGCAGACCAGTCTGTCTCAACTCACTGAAAAATTTGTTGCTAAAACTTGCACTATTTCTCTACATAAAATTACATATTTTGCTTTTACTTATCACAATTTTTAAAATTAGGGTTAGAATTAGGAAGGGTATCCAGTGCAGTTTATGGTGGTTTCTGTAAACATGAAAACTTAACAAAACTGCACCAACATGGTATCACCAGATCATGAATATCTCTTTTTTTGAGGCAGTCAATTAAATTGCTTTAAAAATGATAATATACTTTCTGAAATGATTATTCTGTTTTAATTAAATATGTTTCATTTTATATGTAATAGTATGTATTGTTGATGTTCAAATATATGCTTATATATGGAATTACATGATTTTTTAATAATTCTGCTATTATAAACATAACATTGTCTTTTAACTTTTTATTTCTGCTTCCAAATGAACTTCATTGTTTGTAGATATATTTACCTGTCTGACTAATCTGTTTATAATCTGTATGTATACACACTGCATCTTCCCAGGTGACACTGTCCAAACATCCAATTACTGTACAGTTAGCTGCTGCATGTTCCTGTATGGAGACAAGTAGATAAGATAAAGATAAATCAATTGTCAAATGTTTGTGAAAGACCTAGGAAGTAATATATTTTGTGGTGAAAAAAAATCAGAATATCAGTAAATATGTGAAATACACAAAATGGTTCAAAAATGCTAGTTAAAGGGCATAAAAAATTGTCATTCAAAAAAAGGTTTGATCCAAGAAGATTATTAACTTCACCGGAAGTCAGCTTATCCGATAAATCGTCAAATATGTATTTTTTTAGTTTAAACAACTTAAAAAAAACAATATACATTGTTGGTATGCCATACAAGGTACACACTAATTCACGCTCATATTCGTATTACATTTCTAAGAACGCGTTAAGGACAGTTTTCCGAATACTCTGTGATAACAAATATATGAACATTACATAAACACTCAAAATTGTTTAAATGTGTAATTAAAAAATCAACAGTACGAGATATTGGCATGTTTCTACATGTACATGGACCGTGGTATGCGCACTGACCGGGCGTTATTAGGCCTTTACAATGCTTTACAAAAAGCAATGGCGGATATATTCCTTAAAACCCCTTAAAATTCCATTTTTTTTAATTTACTATATTTCTACCGATATATGTGCTCGTTCAGATTTTGTGTTGCACCCACTAAGTACGTCCCCTATGTACTGAAATTCTGGATCTGCCCCTATCCAGTGCAGTTTATGATGGTTTCTGTAAACATGAAAACTTAACAAAACTGCACCAACATGGTATCACCAGATCATGAATATCTCTTTTTTTGAGGCAGTCAATTAAATTGCTTTAAAAATGATAATATACTTTCTGAAATGATTATTCTGTTTTAATTAAATATGTTTCATTTTATATGTAATAGTATGTATTGTTGATGTTCAAATATATGCTTATATATGGAATTACATGATTTTTTAATAATTCTGCTATTATAAACAAAACATTGTCTTTTAACTTTTTATTTCTGCTTCCAAATGAACTTCATTGTTTGTAGATATATTTATCTGTCTGACTAATCTGTTTATAATCTGTATGTATACACACTGCATCTTCCCAGGTGACACTGTCCAAACATCCAATTACTGTACAGTTAGCTGCTGCATGTTCCTGTATGGAGACAAGTAGATAAGATAAAGATAAATCAATTGTCAAATGTTTGTGAAAGACCTAGGAAGTAATATATTTTGTGGTGAAAAAAAATCAGAATATCAGTAAATATGTGAAATACACAAAATGGTTCAAAAATGCTAGTTAAAGGGCATAAAAAATTGTCATTCAAAAAAAGGTTTGATCCAAGAAGATTATTAACTTGTACGGAAAGATGGTCTGATATTGATTCCAGTAATCAACCAACCACACTGAAGAGAATAACAAAAGACATTTATGATAGTGTTCATCGATTCGTGCATAAACTTCCCGTTCAAAGATAAATAACTGGAAGCATAACGATCTGTCTATGATGGAAATGACACTGTTGTTTATTTTGCGGTAAGAATCATTATATCCATTGAAGCTCTAATAGATACATCATAAACATAATGCAGGGTCAGACTCAGAATTCTATGTAGATGCACTAGATGGTATGTCTATCTACTCGTAATGCAACAACCTCTTGCAAGGATTACGTGCATACTGTATGATCATTTGAACCTGAACAGCTGATTGTCCCGAATGAGGTACTGTACAGATGTATGGTGCCTAGTAAATACCAGATGGGGGTCTTCATAGAGATTTTTTGTAATGTTTTATTTGCGTGGGGGTGGTGGGAGATATTTGCTAGCAAGAAATTTGTTATATAGAGTCTATACAAGTCCTTGGTGCCAGGCACTTTACCGCTGTGTTTATATATCAGGTTCAAAGTACATAATACCACCAGAACAAATAACGACCTTTAAAAATCATGCATCATGAATTGGAGCTTCTCAATTAGACGGTGACCAATATATAATTCTTTGATGCGATGTTACACATTCATTTTTGTTACTTCATAAGGTTTAGAAAATCACAAAAACAAAATTGTTTGCAGTTAGCCAACCCACTCATGTCAGAGGTTGCGGGTTCCACCCAAAACTTGACCCAAAGCCTCTCAAAAAACAACACTGGATAATTCTACCCATCAAGATCACCCATTTACAGTATGGGTTTAGGAGTGTTTCAATTATTGGGGAGGGGGGCAACCTGAGGAGAGAATTTTGAGTATGTACTTCCAGGCTCCAAAGTATATGCTGAACCTGAACATTGGGAGGGGGGAGGGGGGGGAGCCACTGGCTCCTACCCCTATGAGTGAAACTAAGTGACCTTAGCAGGAACTTGAACTCATGCCTAATGTGTTCCACTGTTGGCACCATAAAAGCTAGTATATAGAGACAGTAGTAACATGTATACAGTGAAACTTCAACTACAGCAGATTGCGTAAACTTAAGGAACATGTTTTGTTCTGAACAATTATGTGCTCATTTCATGTACACATTACTTGGGCAACATCTATCATCAAAGGTCTCAATATACTTTTCACATATTTATAATACGATGTAAGTCTTGAAAACAGTTGTGTTTCAAAAATTCACACAATCCTCTGAATGTATTTTCATTCAGATGTACTTACAGTAAAGTTACTGTTTGGAGAAAATCAACAACTACTTAAATCTTTCCATTCCACATTAGATAGAATGCTTGTCACCATATCAATCATATGAAATAGATGTCACTTACATAATGGGCAAAGCATAGTATTATATTGATTGGATATATTGGAAAACAAAATAATGACCTGAATGTGAACATGTTACAATCTATCCCACTTTGATAAGCATAAATTAATGATTTTGGGACTCAGTTTAGATTAGCTACTGGTAGTTGAATTAAATTTCACACTTAACATCCCATCTCTGTTAACTGGTCTGATTCATTAGATGCTTTATGTTATGAAATAATCAGTGAGCATCTAGGAAAAATATGAATTATGTATTTAACAGTAATTGTAGTGGTAAATAAAAATACATTCATGTGCTTCATATTTAAGAGTATGCTGAGTACTGTTTGTAATATCACAGAAAGATGATTTTTATCACTGAAATTTTAAGGTAGGAAGTTGGGTCAGAAACTTTAATGAATGTTTTTGTTGAAAGTTCATGAGATGTGAACTTGCTGTTTAAAACATGCAAAATTTACAAATTAAGTGACATTAAGATTCATATAAACTACTGAAGCAACTTGTCATCAGCTCTTAATGTGACCATAGGTTTCACTCATTTATCTTAGCTTGATTGGGAAGAAAGCTTCACTCTTATATGAATTGACTCGAGTCTGCTTCCTGGGTAGAACAAGTACTGAGGGTTGGTTTTTGAAAGGCATCAGATTGATTTGGGGATCAAACCTGCAACCTCTACACGAGTGGCTAGCACTACACTACCGCCAGCTTAAAATGAAACCTACTGGTAGATAGTTGAGCTTAGAGATTAAGTCACTTATTATAGAAAGTGGTATTTATGTCTGATCTGTAATTTTGCAATTATACTCACTGCAACAAAGTTGTAGAGGGTTATCTAAACCAGTACTGGTTTCATAATGATTTGGAGAACTTAGTGTTGATTTTTGAAAGGCATTGGGTTGAGTTGGAGATTATAACCCGCAACATCTGGCATGAGCGGCCAACTATCTATCCATTACACTACTACCCACTTAAAATGAGACCTACTGGTAGACTGTTTAGGACACACTTAAAGGTTAAATAGCTTATATGTCACATAATATAGAAAGTGATATTATGGTCACTGCAACAAATATGTTGAGGAGTATACTGGTACTGGTTTCATAATGACCATAAATATATAAAATTTTGTCTAGCCTGTACTTCCTTTCTTGATGCACGGATTTCTTTAAATTTTCTATAGTTGTTGCCAATGGATATTAATATATATATATATATATAAGAGTGTACAATTATTGAATATTGAAAGTTTTCCAAGTGTGGATTTATTAAAGTCTGCTTTGTGATGACAGTTTAAATTTTACAAATTTAATTTTAAAAGCAAACATTTTGAAGCAAGAATTGCTTAAAGACTTAAAAAATAAAACAGGATTGTGAACTATCGTGATTAATGTACAGCACTACTTAAAAGTAGCTTCAAAATGCATCCTTGTAGTACAATGAAGTACATCCGTCTTTAAGATGGAAGATGTTGGTTCAATCCCAACTAAGGATATCTGTTGGAGGCTACATACTATGCATTGTAAATCAGTTTTGAATTATGAAATGAGGGTAGTGAAAAATACTTTTATCGGTAAGTAAGTTTGTGTTTATTTATTTCAGGAGTGATAGCATAATTTTGAGTTTGATCTGGTGATGAAAAACAGGCTAGTTTAATGTCTGAAGCTTGAACTAGACTAGGGAATGTTTTTCAAAATTGTACTTTCCATTCTTGTATATTTTACAATATATTTTCAAACTATTTCTGATGAAAGAATATTTATGATATTTGTTTTTATATTAAAAAACGGGAGTATACATGTATCTAGCTTCCAATTTAATGTCATTATTTGAACAGCAATTTTGTCCACAATCATTTTGAGTGAGCACAGTCATGCACATTTTCATGGCTACCTAGGCTACAGTAAACATTAATTGCATGAAACATAATGTCCTACAAGCAAAACAACATCATGGCGCCAATGAAATGCAAACTGGTACTTTTTAGCACTACCCAACTTCAACAGTTACTTAATGAACAGAACAGTCCACTTTGTACATGTTGATTAATAGAAAACACAAGTCATTACCTCTTCATCTGTTCTTTGTATATGGAGCAGAGACCCATTATGTTACATAAACTACAAGAATTAAACATACAACTAACTTTACTGTAAATACACTTTTGTTTGCAGATCCCATAATTATTATCCATTGAAATCAATACAAGCTTAAGACTATATAATAGCATCAAAAAGATTCAAGTAGAGCATAAACCACTTAACAGTTAATACTTTTATTATGCTTTCAAATCTTAACTAACAGCAAAATTCAACCTCTCTCTCTCTCTCTCTCTCTCTCTCTCTCTCTCTCTCTCACACAATATGCAAAGTTTCTTGACATATTCTATTAAGATATATATATCTCTACAGTGCTCCAGATAAGCACTATTTGGGTGTACTTAAGCACTGAAATTTCTGAACAAATGATTGAAAGTTAAATTATTGTTAAATTTAAATTAAGGAGTAAAACAAGCGATGGTTCTGCATAATTCGGTATGTTTGAATATACTGTATTTTATATACATACGTTCATTAAAAATGTACTTCATTTCTCTTATTGGTGGATTCAGCACAATCTTTTTTTTTAATAATACCAGTTTTTTTTTTACGTTTAAAATGAATGTTGTCGTTTGATATACTTATGAAGCCATAGCGCTAAAGAGTACACGTGACTACTACTATGGTACTATTACGATTACACTATTATTATGATACAATTCCATTAATATAATTATATTGACTAAGGTATTACTATTGTCAGTTCTGTGGTACTAGCGCTGTGGTACTATTACTATGATACAACTAGGTACTACTACTATGGTACTTTTACGACAACACTATTATTATGATACAATTCCATTAATATAACTATATGTACTAAAGTATTACTATTGTCAGTTCTGTGGTTGTATCACTATGATACAACTTGGTACTACTACTATGGTACTTTTATGACAACACTATTATTATGACACAATTCCATTAATATAACTATATTTACTAAGGTATCACTATTGTCAGTTCTGTGGTACTAGCGCTGTGGTACTATATCTATGATACAACTAGGTACTACTACTATGGTACTTTTACGACAACACTATTATTAGTACACAATTCCATTAATATAACTATATTTACTAAGGTATTACTATTGTCAGTTCTGTGGTACTAGCGCTGTGGTACTATTACTATGATACAACTAGGTACTACTACTATGGTACTTTTACGACAACACTATTATTATGATACAATTCCATTAATATAACTATATGTACTAAGGTATTAATATTGTCAGTTCTGTGGTTCTAATACTCTGATACAAATAAAGTGATCTAACTATCATGGTACTACTACTGTGTTACTATGATCATGGTACTGTTACTATCGTGCTACTACTGTTGTAATATTACTATGGTTATATTGCTTTGACACAACTAGCCTGATTGTTTTATTATTATTTGATTACCTTACTGGTTTTGATAAAGTGATGCTGTTGATATATGTTTGTACATATGTTGTTTTTTTGCTGTTGTTTTTATTTTTGTTCTTTTTTCGTATGTGTTTTCTTTTCTGTGAACTGCTGTCATATTAATATGATATATTAAGGCGCAATTGTTAATGACATATATGACTATATGCTAGATGTTCCTGAAATTTAAAGATTTCTTTTTTGATTTGTTGTGCCTATTATTCTAGCTATCATAGAGACTAATGACACGGTTGGAATATAAGATTCAAGACGAATTAAGCTAAGGTTTAAAAGTACATAGTAGTGTAATTTATTGAAGTATTTGATCGTTTTTTTTGTCCAAATTACTCTTCACCTTATTAACCATATTATGATCCTTATACATTATAATGCTTATTTTAGATCTATAATTACTTCCTTCTCTACTTGCTACTACTTCTCTATCTTTATTCTACTGCACGTGTCCGGTTGCGTCTTGGGGTTTGTTAACTACGAGTCTGGAATAACATAATGTCTATTGACATAACAGTTTACAGAATCCGAAAAGGTTTGTTTGGTCCTGTATCTTCTAAAGCAAAAGGTACAAAATGTTTGAACTCATTTGAACTAGGTACATGGATGACAATGTTACTCATAAAATCAGGCGACATCGAAGTCAATCCAGGGCCAGTGTTAGCTTCTGACATTGATTCAAACTTCTTAAATAATGTAAAAAGCAAATTATCAATTGTCCAATACAATGTTCAAAGTTTCATCCACAATTTACAATTTGATATATTAGTCTTTACAGAGACTTGGCTCACAGCTAATATTTTAACCAACGATATCATGTTTAGTAATTTCTCCGCCCCAGTTAGACAAGACAGACCATCAGATGGTGGTATCCTTATATATGTTAATGAAAATATTCCGGTTAAGCGTAGAGCTGACCTTGAAGTTCCTGGTATCGAATCTATATGGATAGAAATTAATATTAAAAACAAACCAAAATTAATAGGTGCCTTCTACAGAACACCAGATTCGCCAAATGCTATTCTTTCTGCCATCGAAGATTCGATTGGTCTTGCAAAAGATACTATGAATGAAGATATTATTGTTACAGGGGATTTTAATCTTGATATACTTAAGACTATTTCCTCATCAAAAATTAATGACATCATATTGCAATACAATTTGTCTCAGCTTATATCAGAACCAACTCATTTCACCGAGCACTCATCCTCCATCATAGATCTCTATCTTGTCACTAAACCGGAAAATGTAATTCTATCTGGAGTAGGAGAGCCATTTTTAGAACAACTTCATAGATACCATTGTCCCATATTTTGTATTTTTAATTCTTATAAGCCAACACATAGTACATTTAAACGTAAAATTTGGTTATATGACAAGGGTGACTATAATCTTCTTCGACAAAAAGCCTCCGACTTAAACTGGAATTCACTTTTCCATCAAGATATTGATACATACACTAGCAATGTAACAAATGCAATCTCAAAACTTGCAGAAGAGACTATACCTAACAAATATGTAACAATACGACCGTCAGAAGCACCGTGGATAAATAACAAAATTAAAAAATCAATCCGTAAACGGAAAAGAGCGTTATACAATGCTAATCACAAAGTATTAACAGTTGGAATAAATATAAAGCAATTCGCAACGAAACTATTAAATTAATTCGAACTGCTAAACATGAATATTATGATATGATGACAAAAAAACTTAAATCAAACTCATTGAAAAGTTCAGATTGGTGGAAAACCTTAAAATATTTTATTAAACCAAACGATTCATCGTCTATCCCACAGCTTAAGCATAATGGTCAATATTACACAGAAGGCCCTGAAAAAGCTTCTATTTTAAACTCGTTTTTTTGTAGACCAAACCGTGTTAAATGAAAACAATAAAGATTTGCCTATACTAAACATCAATCTAGATAGACCCAAACTTGAAAATATTAAATTAACAACATTAGATGTGAAATCCGTCTTACAAACGCTACAAGTTGGTAAAGCAACGGGTCCAGACGCTGTGAATAATAAAGTACTAAAAGAACTATCGAATGAATTGTCACTGCCGCTAGCTAATCTATTCAATTACTCCTTAGACATGTGCAAAATTCCGGCTGCTTGGAAAGAAGCATAAATGTTTGTGCTATATTTAAAAAAAATGATCCATCTGAAGCATCCAACTATCGTCCTATCTCCCTTTTATCGACGTTAGACAAAGTCATGGAAAAGACAGTTCATAAATATGTTTTCAATTTCTTCCAAAGAAATAAAATCATAAGTGTCCTTCAATCTGGGTTTGTACCTAAAGATTCGTCTGTTAACCAGTTAGTAGATATTTATAATATGATCAGTGAGGCCCTTGACCAAGGGAAAGAAAAACGTTCTGTTTTTTGTGACATAAGCAAGGCTTTTGACAGAGTCTGGCACAAAGGACTCTTATTTAAATTACGATCAGTAGGTATATCTGGAACGTTACTTAATTGGTTTTCTGACTATTTAGATGATCGAAGGCAACGTGTAGTTCTTCCTGGTTCCATGTCTGGAGGGGAGTACATGAAAGCTGGTGTGCCGCAAGGCTCGATACTTGGCCCCCTTCTTTTTCTTGTGTATATAAATGATATTCTTGAAGACATAAACTCTAATATCCGTTTATTTGCTGACGATACCAGTTTACTGATAGTTGTACAAACACCTGACCAAGCTTCCCTTGTTCTTAATTCAGATCTTGAAAAAAATCACAATTGGGCTGAAAAGTGGTTAGTAACTTTCAATCCAAATAAAACAAAAGCACTTCTTGTTTCGCGTAAACGAAATAAACCCTTCCACTCTCAACTTGTCATGAATAATACAATAATCCAAGAAGTTCAGTCACATAAGCATCTTGGTGTCATTCTCTCAAATAACGGTACCTGGAAATTTCACTGAGAGCATATAAAGGAACAGGCTTGGAAAAGATTAAACATTATGAGAAATTTAAAGTTTAAACTTGATCGCCAATCACTTCAAACAATTTACTTTACTTTCATACGCCTTTTACTTGAATATGCAGATGTAATATGGGATAATTGTACAGCATCTGAAGCAAAAGACCTAGAAAAAATACAAATCGAAGCCGCTCGAGTTGTCACAGGAGCGACTAAACTAGTAACCATTAATATGTTGTATAAAGAAACTGGATGGGAAACATAACAATCTAGAAGACTAAAACATAAACTTATACTTTTTTTTTAAAATGAAAACTGAAATAACTCCATCTTACTTAACAACACTTATACCCGATATGGTTTCGGTTGGAATAGATTACAATTTACGAAACTCACACAATATTCAACCAATTGCTTGTAATACACAACTCTTTGCACATTCCTTTCTTCCTTCAACAATAAAAGCATAGAATAGTTTACCTATACTAACCCGGAATTCACCAACATTAAGTATATTTAAGAATAGACTGAACCCTATTATTGACAAAGTTCCTACCTGTTTCCTCCACGGAGAGAGATTGGCTCAAATATACCATACCCGTCTACGACTAAATTGTAGTTCACTTAACCAACATTTATATTCCAAAAATATTGTTGAAAGTCCCATGTGCACATGCCGTACACTCGAAGACAGTAAACATTTCCTACTCAACTGTCAAAACTTTAACAATCATCGAACTGAAATGATTAACACCATAAGATCTGAAGGCATAACTGATATCAGCCTTAACCTGTTGCTAAGGGGAAATCCAAGAAACAGCGACAAAACAAATATCGCTGTATTTGATGCTGTGCAAAAGTATATAATAAGTACAAAACGCTTTGTTTGCTCTGAACCTTAATGATTTTATACTTTCTTTTTTACAAATCGCTGTTCATATTGTACAAGTAAAATCAAACACACAAAACCTATTCGGTTACCCGGGGCACTCTGGACACACATGCATAACCACTTTCCTCTCATCTTTACTTTTCTATTTCTTTAACCTTCTCGTTCAATCAATTTCTTCTCTTTTTTTTTTCTTCTCTTTTTACAGTTCTTACGAGACTTATGCAAAACAACCACGGCGTATTTGTCCAAATGGAATAACTACGCCAGTGAATAAACTCTTAAGTTTAACTTTAAATATTTCAAATAACATGCTTTATATACCGCCACTTGTAAATTCACTTGTAAATCACCAGTAATTTCTGGGAGCTAGATTCATACAAGCTAATTAGCTTTTTTCTAAATCACAATTCTTAGAATTGTTTGTCATTTATGAATTGCAAATGTTATGTAATATACTATGTACAGTTCTTCAATAAAATATTGTTTAAACCAATCATAATTGTATACACATGTGTTAACTAATATATGTGATATTTTCAATGTAATTGTATACTATTTGTGAATAAAATATGTAACTGACAGTTACTGAGTTTCATAGAGAAATGAAGTGCAGTTTCTATATAGTTCATACAGACTGAATGATTGTATGCAAGTTTATATATATATATATTCTTTATTTCTATTGAATCTAAATCTCACTGAATGGAAATTTTATCGGGTTTTGAAGATTTTCAAAACAGAACTTAAAATTTGCTTAAATGTTAAATATGTATAAATAAGCCACATTTAAAACAAGTCTACTTCACTGCACACTTAAAAGCCTTTATATGAAAAATTAATGGAAGCCTATCAGTTTATCAAAGGTCAGACTTGAACTGACATCTCACTCCTAGAAGGAGTTTGTACTTTCTTGTACTACAAAGACTTTCTACCTGATAGACTTCCTACATCATAATATCAATTCAGCAATAAAGACGTCTCTTGGGTTCTTCAGATAGTGAAGCTGCGTTGACCAATTTCCTTATTGTTACTTGAAAGATCCCGTACTACCTAATGCCATGCTAGGTGACAAAGAGATGTTTGCAATGTCAGAAAATAAAAAGTTAAAGCTTAAAAAAAACTTAGACCGGCAAATGTTTAAACTTGTATTAAAATGTCGCGCATGCGCGTCTCGATACCTTATAGAAAACAAAATAAAAAGTTTTCAGACAGAGTATCGTCCGTACATTTTAAACAACTTTTATGAAAAGTTTCATGCTTCCACATTTCATCTTCATATACAAACAACCTAAAACTGGGTTTATGTCAATACTATTGTTGCAGGGTACGTTTGTTTTCACAGAAATTGTCTTCAAATTACATTATTGCTTCGCGGAAAATTATGTATGTGATCACAATCGTCTATGTGATTGTATCAATAAAGCGTTCGTAACCAATTAAAGCGTTTATTTAACTTGGTAGAATCGCATGACCGGGAATGTCCTGAATCAGACAACGTGATCTGTCAAATCAGATGGCACTGTAAAAATAACTCTGAAACCAGCTTGCTGAAACAAATATGTGTAATTTGAATTTCTGTATTTTAAAGGTTGTGTCATAGTGGACGCACTGAACAAAGTTGATTGCGTCAGATGAGAATTTATTGCGTCAACAACGCAAGAAACGCGCTCTGGAGAAAACACTGACACCCTCACCAACATATACCTAGCTCAACACAAGATCATCAGACATTTTCCCCAACATCGCAATAAATTTCTCCCAACAAAAAATCAACAAACATGCTCCCTGACATCACATGTATCTCTCTCAATACAAAACACTGAAGCCTCTCAAAAGCAATACATATATATCATTCCCAACAGGAAGTAAAACACATCCAAAAATATACATTTGTCTCTTAACATATTACACTCTCTCCCACCTGGTTGAAAGTGTTCCCGAGATGATAAATCATGTCCGCTGTGTGATGACCTCTGATGTTCACTGATGTAAAAATCCAATCTGATCAAGTTCCTTCATCGCGGCAATTCTGGCTACTGCAACAACGAAACGCCAACAACAATCCTTGCGTCCAGAAATGGGTCCAGGGACTCGAATTGAAGAGGTGGAACCTGTCAGACGAAAATTATCAGCGAAAAACATTCCATACCGCTGGTCATCACACAGACGATATGGTATATCACCAAAGGCAAACTTGTCTCACAGATGTACATAATATGATATTTTAGCACTGGGTATGCAGAAATACCATTATCCACCAAAAAAATATGATACATGACTACAACAAAAGGATAGACAAATTGACACTCTCTATCACAGAAGTATGCTATGAGAGAACATCAGTGGAACAAAAAGATTGTTACTCACTACCTCAGAACCATAATATGAAACTACAGTACTAATACAGAAGGATTGTCACACTGTACACTAGAAGTATAATTTGGAAGTTCAACACAAGGATAGTTATATTGCCTCTCTCTAACATGGAAATGTGATGCGAGAATGCAACACATGGACAATAACTTAATCAATCTTTAACACAGAGTATTAATATGAAACGTAAGCATTGGGCCAGTTGCTATGTCTCTCATACTTCTGTCTTACAGTTTGATTAACCTACTGCCCTAGTGTTGTATTCTCACATCATATTTCTTTGTCAGAAAATGGCAATATTTCTGTCCAAATGTTGAGCTTTCAAATCATACTTCTAGTGTATAGTGCAAAAGTCTTTTTGTATCAGTGCTGTAGTTACACATTATGCTTCTGAAATAGTCAGTGACAATCTTCTTATTCCAATGATGTAGTCTCGTGGTATGTTTCTGTGATAGAGAATGTCAGTTTGTCTATCCTTTTGTTGTAGTCACACATCATATTTCTGTAGTAAATAATGTCATTTCTCTATCCCCAGTATTACAATATCACATCTTGTACATCAGTAAGATGAGTGTACCTCAGTTGATTCACCATATCTTCTGTGTGATAACCTTCAGATTGGACCTTGTTGAAGAGATCACGACATCATGCAGTCTGCTGTATGATGACCATCAGTGTGGAAATAGTTCCATGAGATGATACATCATGTCTTCTGTTTTGAGATGTCCATAAGGGTGCAAGTCTTCAAAAAAAATACATCGGGCCCGATAAGCTCAGTCGGTACGCGTCTATCAATCGAGGGGCTGCGAGT
Organism: Panopea generosa; assembly: GCA_029582155.1. Taxonomy (NCBI): domain Eukaryota; kingdom Metazoa; phylum Mollusca; class Bivalvia; order Adapedonta; family Hiatellidae; genus Panopea; species Panopea generosa. Next base: position 751,294 of record CM055911.1, read on the forward strand.
TCCAATCCCCGCTTGGCAACAGTCTACGTGATGATTGATATACGACATTGTGTCTCATTATAATTTGTCTCTCACCACTGATTCAAGTGGAGAATATATCAGTTATTTACGGAGATGGTGTGTGCTCGAGTACTGGTTAATCCCAGGAAACTGGTTAGGTTAACTGATCGTCTGTTAGCCCTTGATAGCATAAAATTGACGCTAAATTTTCAATCCAAATACTACAAACACTCTCGCAAACATTACATATATATTTCTTTCAATAATGATATATATTATAATTCCCAATACAACAAAAAACTACAAACACTCGCACAAACATCAAATATATATCTAGCTCAACACAAAATTATTAAACATTTTCCCTTACATCAAAATAAATTTTTCCCAACAAAAGTCAACAAACACTCTCTCATACATCACATCATTTGCTCAACACAATTATTTAACATTTTCCCTATCATCACAATAAATTTTTCCCAACAAAAGTCAACAAACACTCTCCCCAACATCACATCATTTGCTCAACACAAAATTATTAAACATTTTCCCTAACATCACAATAAATTTCTCTCAACAAAAATCAACAATAACTCTCACCAACACCACAATATCTAGCTCAACACAAAATTATTAAACATTTTCCTAACATCACAATAAATTTCTCCCAACAAAAGTCAACATTCTCCCATACACCACAATATCTAGCTCAACACAAAATTATTAACCATTTTCCCTAACATCACAATATATTTCTCCCAATAAAAGCCAACAAACACTCCCCAACATCACATCATTTGCTCAACACAAAATTATTAAACATTTTCCCTATCATCACAATAAATTCATCCATACAAAAATCAAGAAACACACCCCAAACATCACATACATCTCTCAATAACATTATAGATACATGTTATTCTCAACACAAAGCAAACAAAAACATGTACTTATCTCTCAACATCAAACACTCAACAATCAATATTGTTTCCAGTGATTTCTTCATGTACATCAAGAGTGATATGTATAATGTACATTCTTGTACATAGGTTGATCAAGAGTGATTTGTATCCTGTACATCCTTGTACAGCTGTTTCAAGAGTGATTTGTAAAATGTACATCATGTACAGCCGGTTGATCAAGACTGATCTGTATTCTGTACATCCTTGTACGGCTTGTTGATCATGAGTAATTTGCAAAATGTACATTTTTTTTTCTAAAACCACGCATATAACTCAACACAAAAGACAAACATTTTCTAAACACCACACTAAAGTTTTCAACAAAAAAACTATACACACCCTCACCAACATATACGTAGTTCAACACAAGACCATCAGACATTTTCCCCAACATCACAATAAATTTCTCCCAACAAAAAATCAACAAACATGCTCCCTGACATCACATGTATCTTTCTCAATACAAAACATTGAAGCCTCTCAAAAGCAATACATATATATCATTCCCAACAGAAAGTAAAACACATCCAAAAATATACATTTGTCTCTTAACATATAACACTCTCTCCCACCTGGATGAAAGTGTTCCAGAGATGATAAATCATATCCGCTGTGTGATGACCTCCGATTGTTCACTGATGTAAAAATCCAATCTGATCAAGTTCCTTCATCGCGGCAATTCTGGCTACTGCAACAACGAAACGCCAACAACAATCCTTGCGTCCAGAAATGGGTCCAGGGACTCGAATTGAAGAGGTGGAACCTGTCAGACGAAAATTATCAGCGAAAAACATTCCATACCGCTGGTCATCACACAGACGATATGGTATATCACCAAAGGCAAACTTGTCTCACAGATGTACATAATATGATATTGTAGAACTCGGGATGCAAAAATACCATTATCCACCAAAAAAAAATGATACATGACTACAACAAAAGGATAGACAAATTGACACTCTCTTTCACAGAAGTATGCTACGAGAGAACATCAGTGGAACAAAAAGATTGTTACTCACTACCTCAGAACCATAATATGAAACTACAGTACTAATACAGAAGGATTGTCACACTGTTCACTAGAAGTATAATTTGGAAGTTCAACACAAGGATAGTTATATTGCCTCTCTCTAACATGGAAATGTGATGCAAGAATGCAACACATAGACAATAACTTAATCAATCTTTAACACAGAGTATTAATATGAAACGTAAGCATTGGGCCAGTTGCTATGTCTCCCATACTTCTGTCTTACAGTTTGATTAACCTACTGCCCTAGTGTTGCATTCTCACATGATATTTCTTTGTCAGAAAATGGCAATATTTCTGTCCAAATGTTGAGCTTTCAAATCATACTTCTAGTGTATAGTGCAAAAGTCCTTTTGTATCAGTGCTGTAGTTACACATTATGCTTCTGAAATAGTCAGTGACAATCTTCTTATTCCAATGGTGTAGTCTCGTGGTATGTTTCTGTGATAGAGAGTGTCAGTTTGTCTATCCTTTTGTTGTAGTCACACATCATATTTCTGTAGTAAATAATGTCATTTTTCTATCCCCAGTATTACAATATCACATCTTGTACATCAGTAAGATGAGTGTACCTCAGTTGATTCACCATATCTTCTGTGTGATAACCTTCAGATTGGACCTTGTTGAAGAGATCACGACATCATGCAGTCTGCTGTATGATGACCATCAGTGTGGAAATTGTTCCATGAGATGATACATCATGTCTTCTGTTTTGAGATGTCCATAAGGGTGCAAGTCTTCAAAAAAACTACACCGGGCCATATAAGCTCTGTCGGTACGCGTCTATCAATCGAGGGGCTGCGAGTTCCAATCCCCGCTTGGCAACAGTCTACGTGATGATTGATATACGACATTGTGTCTCATTATCATTCGTCTCTCACCACTAATTCAAGTGGAGAATTTATCAGTTATTTGCGGAGATGGTGTGTGCTCGAGTACTGGTTAATCCCAGGAAACTGGTTAGGTTAACTGATCGTCTGTTAGCCCTTGATAGCATAAAATTGACACTAAATTTTCAATCCAAAGAACTACAAACACTCTCGCAAACATTACATACATATTTCTTTCAATAATGATACATATTATAATTACCAATACAACAAAAAACTACAAACACTCGCACAAACATCAAATATATATCTAGCTCAATGCAAAATTATAAAACATATTTCCATACATCACAATAAATTTCACCCAACAAAAATCAACAATAACTCTCCCCAACACCACAATATCTAGCTCAACACAAAATTATTAAACATTTTCCCTAACATCACAATATATTTCTCCCAGTAAAAGTCAACAAACACTCTCCCCAACATCACATCATTTGCTCAACACAAAATTATTAAACATTTTCCCTATCATCACAATAAATTCATCCATACAAAAATCAAGAAACACCCCCCCAAACATCACATACATCTCTCAATAACATTACAGATATATGTTATTCTCAACACAAAGCAAACAAAAACATGTACTTATCTCTCAACATCAAACACTCAACAATCCATACTGTTTCCAGTGATTTCTTCATGTACATCAAGAGTGATATGTATACTGTACATTCATGTACATCAGGTTTCAAGAGTGATTTGTAAAATGTACATCCTTGTACAACTAAGTTATCAAGAGTGATTTGTATTCAGTACATCCTTGTACAGCCTGTTGATCAAGACTGATCTGTATTCTGTACATCCTTGTACGGCTTGTTGATCATGAGTAATTTGCAAAATGTACATTTTTTTTCTAAAACCACACATATTACTCAACACAAAAGACAAACATTTTCTAAACACCACACTAAAGCTTTCAACAAAAAATTATACACACCCTCACCAACATATACCTAGCTCAACACAAGATCATCAGACATTTTCCCTAACATCACAATAAATTTCTCCTAACAAAAAATCAACAAACATGCTCCCTGACATCACATGTATCTCTCTCAATACAAAACACTAAAGCCTCTCAAAAGCAATACATATATATCATTCCCAACAGAAAGTAAAACACATCCAAAAATATACATTTGTCTCTTAACATAAAACACTCTCTCCCACCTGGTTGAAAGTGTTCCCGAGATGATAAATCAAGTCCGCTGTGTGATGACCTCCGATGTTCACTGATGTAAAAATCCAATCTGATCAAGTTCCTTCATCGCGGCAATTCTGGCTACTGCAACAACGAAACGCCAACAACAATCCTTGCGTCCAGAAATGGGTCCAGGGACTCGAATTGAAGAGGTGGAACCTGTCAGACGAAAATTATCAGCGAAAAACATTCCATACCGCTGGTCATCACACAGACGATATGGTACATCACCCAAGGCAAACTTGTCTCACAGATGTACATAATATGATATTGTAGCACTGGGTATGCAGAAATACCATTATCCACCAAAAAAACATGATACATGACTACAACAAAAGGATAGACAAATTGACACTCTCTATCACAGAAGTAAGCTACGAGAGAACATCAGTGGAACAAAAAGATTGTTACTCACTACCTCAGAACCATAATATGAAACTACAGTACTAATACAAAAGGATTGTCACACTGTACACTAGAAGTATAATTTCGAAGTTCAACACAAGGATAGTTATATTGCCTCTCTCTAACATGGAAATGTGATGCAAGAATGCAACACATGGACAATAGCTTAATCAATCTTTAACACAGAGTATTAATATGAAACGTAAGCATTGGGCCAGTTGCTATGTCTCCCATACTTCTGTCTTACAGTTTGATTAACCTACTGCCCTAGTGTTGTATTCTCACATCATATTTCTTTGTCAGAAAATGGCAATATTTCTGTCCAAATGTTGAGCTTTCAAATCATACTTCTAGTGTATAGTGCAAAAGTCTTTTTGTATCAGTGCTGTAGTTACACATTATGCTTCTGAAATAGTCAGTGACAATCTTCTTATTCCAATGGTGTAGTCTCGTGGTATGTTTCTGTGATAGAGAGTGTCAGTTTGTCTATCCTTTTGTTGTAGTCACACATCATATTTCTGTAGTAAATAATGTCACTTCTCTATCCCCAGTATTACAATATCACATCTTGTACATCAGTAAGATGAGTGTACCTCAGTTGATTCACCATATCTTCTGTGTGATAACCTTCAGATTGGACCTTGTTGAAGAGATCACGACATCATGCAGTCTGCTGTATGATGACCATCAGTGTGGAAATTGTTCCATGAGATGATACATCATGTCTTCTGTTTTGAGATGTCCATAAGGGTGCAAGTCTTCCAAAAAAACTACACCGGGCCCGTTAAGCTCAGTCGGTACGCGTCTATCAATCGAGGGGCTGCGAGTTCCAATCCCCCAGCTTGGAACAGTCTTCGTGATGATTGATATACGACATTGTGTCTCATTATCATTCGTCTCTCACCACTGATTCAAGTGGAGAATATATCAGTTATTTGCGGAGATGGTGTGTGCTCGAGTACTGGTTAATCCCAGGAAACTGGTTAGGTTAACTGATCGTCTGTTAGCCCTTGATAGCATAAAATTGACACTAATTTTTCAATCCAAAGAACTACAAACACTCTCACAAACATTACATATATATTTCTTTCAATAATGATAAATATTATAATTCCCAATACGACAAAAAACTACAAACACTCGCACAAACATCAAATATATATCTAGCTCAATGCAAAATTATCAAACATATTTCCATACATCACAATAAATTTCTCCCAACAAAAATCAACAATAACTCTCACCAACATCACAATATCTAGCTCAACACAAAATTATTAAACATTTTCTCTAACATCAAAATAAATTTTTCCCAACAAAAGTCAACAAACACTCTCCCCAACATCACATCATTTGCTCAACACAAAATTATTAAACATTTTCCCTATCATCACAATAAATTTCTCCCAACAAAAATCAACAATAACTCTCACCAACACCACAATATCTAGCTTAACACCAAATTATTAAACATTTCCTCTAACATCACAATAAATTTCTCCCAACAAAAGTCAACAAACATTCTCCCATACACCACAATATCTAGCTCAACACAAAATTATTAAACATTTTCCCTAACATCACAATATATTTCTCCCAATAAAAGTCAACAAACACTCTCCCCAACATCACATCATTTGCTCAACACAAAATTATTAAACATTTTCCCTATCATCACAATAAATTTTCCCAACAAAAATCAACAATAACTCTCACCAACACCACAATATCTAGCTCAACACAAAATTATTAAACATTTTCCCTAACATCACAATATATTTCTCCCAGTAAAAGTCAACAAACACTCTCCCCAACATCACATCATTTGCTCAACACAAAATTATTAAACATTTTCCCTATCATCACAATAAATTTATCCATACAAAAATCAAGAAACACACCCCCAAACATCACATACATCTCTCAATAACATTACAGATATATGTTATTCTCAACACAAAGCAAACAAAAACATGTACTTATCTCTCAACATCAAACACTCAACAATCCATATTGTTTCCAGTGATTTCTTCATGTACATCAAGAGTGATATGTATAATGTACATTCTTGTACATCAGGTTTCAAGAGTGATTTGTAAAATGTACATCCTTGTACAACTAAGTTATCAAGAGTGATTTGTATTCAGTACATCCTTGTACAGCCTGTTGATCAAGACTGATCTGTATTCTGTACATCCTTGTACGGCTTGTTGATCATGAGTAATTTGCAAAATGTACATTTTTTATTCTAAAACCACACATATTACTCAACACAAAAGACAAACATTTTCTAAACACCACACTAAAGTTTTCAACAAAAAATTATACACACCCTCACCAACATATACCTAGCTCAACACAAGATCATCAGACAGTTTCCCCAACATCACAATAAATTTCTCCTAACAAAAAATCAACAAACATGCTCCCTGACATCACATGTATCTCTCTCAATACAAAACACTAAAGCCTCTCAAAAGCAATACATATATATCATTCCCAACAGAAAGTAAAACACATCCAAAAATATACATTTGTCTCTTAACATAAAACACTCTCTCCCACCTGGTTGAAAGTGTTCCCGAGATGATAAATCAAGTCCGCTGTGTGATGACCTCTGATGTTCACTGATGTAAAAATCCAATCTGATCAAGTTCCTTCATCGCGGCAATTCTGGCTACTGCAACAACGAAACGCCAACAACAATCCTTGCGTCCAGAAATGGGTCCAGGGACTCGAATTGAAGAGGTGGAACCTGTCAGACGAAAATTATCAGCGAAAAACATTCCATACCGCTGGTCATCACACAGACGATATGGTACATCACCCAAGGCAAACTTGTCTCACAGATGTACATAATATGATATTGTAGCACTGGGGATGCAGAAATACCATTATCCACCAAAGAAACATGATACATGACTACAAGAAAAGGATAGACAAATTGACACTCTCTTTCACAGAAGTATGCTACGAGAGAACATCAGTGGAACAAAAAGATTGTTACTCACTACCTCAGAACTATAATATGAAACTACAGTACTAATACAGAAGGATTGTCACACTGTACACTAGAAGTATAATTTGGAAGTTCAACACAAGGATAGTTATATTGCCTCTCTCTAACATGGAAATGTGATGCAAGAATGCAACACATGGACAATAACTTAATCAATCTTTAACACAGAGTATTAATATGAAACGTAAGCATTGGGCCAGTTGCTATGTCTCCCATACTTCTGTCTTACAGTTTGATTAACCTACTGCCCTAGTGTTGTATTCTCACATCATATTTCTTTGTCAGAAAATGGCAATATTTCTGTCCAAATGTTGAGCTTTCAAATAATACTTCTAGTGTATAGTGCAAAAGTCTTTTTGTATCAGTGCTGTAGTTACACATTATGCTTCTGAAATAGTCAGTGACAATCTTCTTATTCCAATGGTGTAGTCTCGTGGTATGTTTCTGTGATAGAGAGTGTCAGTTTGTCTATCCTTTTGTTGTAGTCACACATCATATTTCTGTAGTAAATAATGTCACTTCTCTATCCCCAGTATTACAATATCACATCTTGTACATCAGTAAGATGAGTGTACCTCAGTTGATTCACCATATCTTCTGTGTGATAACCTTCAGATTGGACCTTGTTGAAGAGATCACGACATCATGCAGTCTGCTGTATGATGACCATCAGTGTGGAAATTGTTCCATGAGATGATACATCATGTCTTCTGTTTTGAGATGTCCATAAGGGTGCAAGTCTTCCAAAAAACTACACCAGGCCCGATAAGCTCAGTCGGTACGCGTCTATCAATCGAGGGGCTGCGAGTTCCAATCCCCCGCTTGGAACAGTCTTCGTGATGATTGATATACGACATTGTGTCTCATTATCATTCATCTCTCACCACTAATTCAAGTGGAGAATTTATCAGTTATTTGCGGAGATGGTGTGTGCTCGAGTACTGGTTATTCCCAGGAAACTGGTTAGGTTAACTGATCGTCTGTTAGCCCTTAATAGCATAAAATTGACACTAAATTTTCAATCCAAAGAACTACAAACACTCTCGCAAACATTACATACATATTTCTTTCAATAATGATACATATTATAATTACCAATACAACAAAAAACTACAAACACTCGCACAAACATCAAATATATATCTAGCTCAATGCAAAATTATCAAACATATTTCCATACATCACAATAAATTTCACCCAACAAAAATCAACAATAACTCTCCCCAACACCACAATATCTAGCTCAACACAAAATTATTAAACATTTTCCCTAACATCACAATATATTTCTCCCAGTAAAAGTCAACAAACACTCTCCCCAACATCACATCATTTGCTCAACACAAAATTATTAAACATTTTCTCTAACATCAAAATAAATTTCTCCCAACAAAAGTCAACAATAACTCTCACCAACACCACAATATCTAGCTTAACACCAAATTATTAAACATTTCCTCTAACATCACAATAAATTTCTCCCAACAAAAGTCAACAAACATTCTCCCATACACCACAATATCTAGCTCAATACAAAATTATTAAACATTTTCCCTAACATCACAATATATTTCTCCCAATAAAAGTCAACAAACACTCTCCCCAACATCACATCATTTGCTCAACACAAAATTATTAAACATTTTCCCTATCATCACAATAAATTTTCCCAACAAAAATCAACAATAACTCTCAAGAACACCACAATATCTAGCTCAACACAAAATTATTAAACATTTTCTCTAATATCACAATATATTTCTCCCAGTAAAAGTCAACAAACACTCTCCCCAACATCACATCATTTGCTCAACACAAAATTATTAAACATTTTCCCTATCATCACAATAAATTTATCCATACAAAAATCAAGAAACACACCCCCAAACATCACATACATCTCTCAATAACATTACAGATATATGTTATTCTCAACACAAAGCAAACAAAAACATGTACTTATCTCTCAACATCAAACACTCAACAATCCATATTGTTTCCAGTGATTTCTTCATGTACATCAAGAGCGATATGTATAATGTACATTCTTGTACATCAGGTTTCAAGAGTGATTTGTAAAATGTACATCCTTGTACAACTAAGTTATCAAGAGTGATTTGTATTCAGTACATCCTTGTACAGCCTGTTGATCAAGACTGATCTGTATTCTGTACATCCTTGTACGGCTTGTTGATCATGAGTAATTTGCAAAATGTACATTTTTTTTTCTAAAACCACACATATTACTCAACACAAAAGACAAACATTTTCTAAACACCACACTAAAGTTTTCAACAAAAAATTAAACACACCCTCACCAACATATACCTAGCTCAACACAAGATCATCAGGTATTTTCCCCAACATCACAATAAATTTCTCCTAACAAAAAATCAACAAACATGCTCCCTGACATCACATGTATCTCTCTCAATACAAAACATTAAAGCCTCTCAAAAGCAATACATATATATCATTCCCAACAGAAAGTAAAACACATCCAAAAATATACATTTGTCTCTTTACATAAAACACTCTCTCCCACCTGGTTGAAAGTGTTCCCGAGATGATAAATCAAGTCCGCTGTGTGATGACCTCCGATGTTCACTGATGTAAAAATCCAATCTGATCAAGTTCCTTCATCGCGGCAATTCTGGCTACTGCAACAACGAAACGCCAACAACAATCCTTGCGTCCAGAAATGGGTCCAGGGACTCGAATTGAAGAGGTGGAACCTGTCAAACGAAAATTATCAGCGAAAAACATTCCATACCGCTGGTCATCACACAGACGATATGGTACATCACCCAAGGCAAACGTGTCTCACAGATGTACATAATATGATATTGTAGCACTGGGGATGCAGAAATACCATTATCCACCAAAAAAACATGATACATGACTACAACAAAAGGATAGACAAATTGACACTCTCTATCACAGAAGTATGCTACGAGAGAACATCAGTGGAACAAAAAGAGTGTTACTCACTACCTCAGAACCATAATATGAAACTACAGTACTAATACAGAAGGATTGTCACACTGTACACTAGAAGTATAATTTGGAAGTTCAACACAAGGATAGTTATATTGCCTCTCTCTAACATGGAAATGTGATGCAAGAATGCAACACATGGACAAGAACTTAATCAATCTTTAACACAGAGTATTAATATGAAACGTAAGCATTGGGCCAGTTGCTATGTCTCTCATACTTCTGTCTTACAGTTTGATTAACCTACTGCCCTAGTGTTGTATTCTAACATCATATTTCTTTGTCAGAAAATGGCAATATTTCTGTCCAAATGTTGAGCTTTCAAATCATACTTCTAGTGTATAGTGCAAAAGTCTTTTTGTATCAGTGCTGTAGTTACACATTATGCTTCTGAAATAGTCAGTGACAATCTTCTTATTCCAATGGTGTAGTCTCGTGGTATGTTTCTGTGATAGAGAGTGTCAGTTTGTCTATCCTTTTGTTGTAGTCACACATCATATTTCTGTAGTAAATAATGTCACTTCTCTATCCCCAGTATTACAATATCACATCTTGTACATCAGTAAGATGAGTGTACCTCAGTTGATTCACCATATCTTCTGTGTGATAACCTTCAGATTGGACCTTGTTGAAGAGATCACGACATCATGCAGTCTGCTGTATGATGACCATCAGTGTGGAAATTGTTCCATGAGATCATACATCATGTCTTCTGTTTTGAGATGTCCATAAGGGTGCAAGTCTTCCAAAAAACTACACCAGTCCCGATAAGCTCAGTCGGTACACGTCTATCAATCCAGGGGCTGCGAGTTCCAATCCCCCGCTTGGAACAGTCTTCGTGATGATTGATATACGACATTGTGTCTCATTATCATTCGTCTCTCACCACTGATTCAAGTGGAGAATATATCAGTTATTTGCGGAGATGGTGTGTGCTCGAGTACTGGTTAATCCCAGGAAACTGGTTAGGTTAACTGATCGTCTGTTAGCTCTTGATAGCATAAAATTGACGCTAAATTTTCAATCCAAAGAACTACAAACACTCTCACAAACATTACATATATATTTCTTTCAATAATGATACATATTATAATTCCCAATACAACAAAAAACTACAAACACTCGCACAAACATCAAATATATATCTAGCTCAATGCAAAATTATCAAACATATTTCCATACATCACAATAAATTTCTCCCAACAAAAATCAACAATAACTCTCACCAACATCACAATATCTAGCTCAACACAAAATTATTAAACATTTTCTCTAACATCAAAATAAATTTTTCCCAACAAAAGTCAACAAACACTCTCCCCAACATCATATCATTTGCTCAACACAAAATTATTAAACATTTTCCCTATCATCACAATAAATTTATCCATACAAAAATCAACAATAACTCTCACCAACACCACAATATCTAGCTTAACACCAAATTATTAAACATTTCCTCTAACATCACAATAAATTTCTCCCAACAAAAGTCAACAAACATTCCCCCATACACCACAATATCTAGCTCAACACAAAATTATTAAACATTTTCCCTAACATCACAATATATTTCTCCCAATAAAAGTCAACAAACACTCTCCCCAACATCACATCATTTGCTCAACACAAAATTATTAAACATTTTCCCTATCATCACAATAAATTTTCCCAACAAAAATCAACAATAACTCTCACCAACACCACAATATCTAGCTCAACACAAAATTATTAAACATTTTCCCTAACATCACAATATATTTCTCCCAGTAAAAGTCAACAAACACTCTCCCCAACATCATATCATTTGCTCAACACAAAATTATTAAACATTTCTCTATCATCACAATAAATTTATCCATACAAAAATCAAGAAACACACCCCCAAACATCACATACATCTCTCAATAACATTACAGATATATGTTATTCTCAACACAAAGCAAACAAAAACATGTACTTATCTCTCAACATCAAACACTCAACAATCCATATTGTTTCCAGTGATTTCTTCATGTACATCAAGAGCGATATGTATAATGTACATTCTTGTACATCAGGTTTCAAGAGTGATTTGTAAAATGTACATCCTTGTACAACTAAGTTATCAAGAGTGATTTGTATTCAGTACATCCTTGTACAGCCTGTTGATCAAGACTGATCTGTATTCTGTACATCCTTGTACGGCTTGTTGATCATGAGTAATTTGCAAAATGTACATTTTTTATTCTAAAACCACACATATTACTCAACACAAAAGACAAACATTTTCTAAACACCACACTAAAGTTTTCAACAAAAAATTATACACACCCTCACCAACATATACCTAGCTCAACACAAGATCATCAGACAGTTTCCCCAACATCACAATAAATTTCTCCTAACAAAAAATCAACAAAAATGCTCCCTGACATCACATGTATCTCTCTCAATACAAAACACTAAAGCCTCTCAAAAGCAATACATATATATCATTCCCAACAGAAAGTAAAACACATCCAAAAATATACATTTGTCTCTTAACATAAAACACTCTCTCCCACCTGGTTGAAAGTGTTCCCGAGATGAAAAATCAAGTCCGCTGTGTGATGACCTCTGATGTTCACTGATGTAAAAATCCAATCTGATCAAGTTCCTTCATCGCGGCAATTCTGGCTACTGCAACAACGAAACGCCAACAACAATCCTTGCGTCCAGAAATGGGTCCAGGGACTCGAATTGAAGAGGTGGAACCTGTCAGACGAAAATTATCAGCGAAAAACATTCCATACCGCTGGTCATCACACAGACGATATGGTATATCACCCAAGGCAAACTTGTCTCACAGATGTACATAATATGATATTGTAGCACTGGGGATGCAGAAATACCATTATCCACCAAAAAAACATGATACATGACTACAAGAAAAGGATAGACAAATTGACACTCTCTTTCACAGAAGTATGCTACGAGAGAACATCAGTGGAACAAAAAGATTGTTACTCACTACCTCAGAACTATAATATGAAACTACAGTACTAATACAGAAGGATTGTCACACTGTTCACTAGAAGTATAATTTGGAAGTTCAACACAAGGATAGTTATATTGCCTCTCTCTAACATGGAAATGTGATGCAAGAATGCAACACATGGACAATAACTTAATCAATCTTTAATACAGAGTATTAATATGAAACGTAAGCATTGGGCCAGTTGCTATGTCTCCCATACTTCTGTCTTACAGTTTGATTAACCTACTGCCCTAGTGTTGTATTCTCACATCATATTTCTTTGTCAGAAAATGGCAATATTTCTGTCCAAATGTTGAGCTTTCAAATCATACTTCTAGTGTATAGTGCAAAAGTCTTTTTGTATCAGTGCTGTAGTTACACATTATGCTTCTGAAATAGTCAGTGACAATCTTCTTATTCCAATGGTGTAGTCTCGTGGTATGTTTCTGTGACAGAGAGTGTCAGTTTGTCTATCCTTTTGTTGTAGTCACACATCATATTTCTGTAATAAACAATGTCACTTCTCTATCCCCAGTATTACAATATCACATCTTGTACATCAGTAAGATGAGTGTACCTCAGTTGATTCACCATATCTTCTGTGTGATAACCTTCAGATTGGACCTTGTTGAAGAGATCACGACATCATGCAGTCTGCTGTATGATGACCATCAGTGTGGAAATTGTTCCATGAGATCATACATCATGTCTTCTGTTTTGAGATGTCCATAAGGGTGCAAGTCTTCCAAAAAACTACACCAGTCCCGATAAGCTCAGTCGGTACACGTCTATCAATCCAGGGGCTGCGAGTTCCAATCCCCCGCTTGGAACAGTCTTCGTGATGATTGATATACGACATTGTGTCTCATTATCATTCGTCTCTCACCACTGATTCAAGTGGAGAATATATCAGTTATTTGCGGAGATGGTGTGTGCTCGAGTACTGGTTAATCCCAGGAAACTGGTTAGGTTAACTGATCGTCTGTTAGCTCTTGATAGCATAAAATTGACGCTAAATTTTCAATCCAAAGAACTACAAACACTCTCACAAACATTACATATATATTTCTTTCAATAATGATACATATTATAATTCCCAATACAACAAAAAACTACAAACACTCGCACAAACATCAAATATATATCTAGCTCAATGCAAAATTATCAAACATATTTCCATACATCACAATAAATTTCTCCCAACAAAAATCAACAATAACTCTCACCAACATCACAATATCTAGCTCAATACAAAATTATTAAACATTTTCTCTAACATCAAAATAAATTTTTCCCAACAAAAGTCAACAAACACTCTCCCCAACATCACATCATTTGCTCAACACAAAATTATTAAACATTTTCCCTATCATCACAATAAATTTCTCCATACAAAAATCAACAATAACTCTCACCAACACCACAATATCTAGCTTAACACCAAATTATTAAACATTTCCTCTAACATCACAATAAATTTCTCCCAACAAAAGTCAACAAACATTCTCCCATACACCACAATATCTAGCTCAACACAAAATTATTAAACATTTTCCCTAACATCACAATATATTTCTCCCAATAAAAGTCAACAAACACTCTCCCCAACATCACAATAAATTTTCCCAACAAAAATCAACAATAACTCTCACCAACACCACAATATCTAGCTCAACACAAAATTATTAAACATTTTCCCTAACATCACAATATATTTCTCCCAGTAAAAGTCAACAAACACTCTCCCCAACATCATATCATTTGCTCAACACAAAATTATTAAACATTTCTCTATCATCACAATAAATTTATCCATACAAAAATCAAGAAACACACCCCCAAACATCACATACATCTCTCAATAACATTACAGATATATGTTATTCTCAACACAAAGCAAACAAAAACATGTACTTATCTCTCAACATCAAACACTCAACAATCCATATTGTTTCCAGTGATTTCTTCATGTACATCAAGAGCGATATGTATAATGTACAATCTTGTACATCAGGTTTCAAGAGTGATTTGTAAAATGTACATCCTTGTACAACTAAGTTATCAAGAGTGATTTGTATTCAGTACATCCTTGTACAGCCTGTTGATCAAGACTGATCTGTATTCTGTACATCCTTGTACGGCTTGTTGATCATGAGTAATTTGCAAAATGTACATTTTTTTTTCTAAAACCACACATATTACTCAACACAAAAGACAAACATTTTCTAAACACCACACTAAAGTTTTCAACAAAAAATTATACACACCCTCACCAACATATACCTAGCTCAACACAAGATCATCAGACAGTTTCCCCAACATCACAATAAATTTCTCCTAACAAAAAATCAACAAACATGCTCCCTGACATCACATGTATCTCTCTCAATACAAAACACTAAAGCCTCTCAAAAGCAATACATATATATCATTCCCAACAGAAAGTAAAACACATCCAAAAATATACATTTGTCTCTTAACATAAAACACTCTCTCCCACCTGGTTGAAAGTGTTCCCGAGATGATAAATCAAGTCCGCTGTGTGATGACCTCTGATGTTCACTGATGTAAAAATCCAATCTGATCAAGTTCCTTCATCGCGGCAATTCTGGCTACTGCAACAACGAAACGCCAACAACAATCCTTGCGTCCAGAAATGGGTCCAGGGACTCGA
The DNA here is from genome assembly GCA_029582155.1 of Panopea generosa. Lineage (NCBI taxonomy): Eukaryota > Metazoa > Mollusca > Bivalvia > Adapedonta > Hiatellidae > Panopea > Panopea generosa. The sequence continues at coordinate 767,479 of CM055911.1, forward strand.
ATTGAAGAGGTGGAACCTGTCAGACGAAAATTATCAGCGAAAAACATTCCATACCGCTGGTCATCACACAGACGATATGGTACATCACCCAAGGCAAACTTGTCTCACAGATGTACATAATATGATATTGTAGCACTGGGGATGCAGAAATACCATTATCCACCAAAAAAACATGATACATGACTACAACAAAAGGATAGACAAATTGACACTCTCTATCACAGAAGTATGCTACGAGAGAACATCAGTGGAACAAAAAGAGTGTTACTCACTACCTCAGAACTATAATATGAAACTACAGTACTAATACAGAAGGATTGTCACACTGTACACTAGAAGTATAATTTGGAAGTTCAACACAAGGATAGTTATATTGCCTCTCTCTAACATGGAAATGTGATGCAAGAATGCAACACATGGACAATAACTTAATCAATCTTTAACACAGAGTATTAATATGAAACGTAAGCATTGGGCCAGTTGCTATGTCTCCCATACTTCTGTCTTACAGTTTGATTAACCTACTGCCCTAGTGTTGTATTCTCACATCATATTTCTTTGTCAGAAAATGGCAATATTTCTGTCCAAATGTTGAGCTTTCAAATCATACTTCTAGTGTATAGTGCAAAAGTCTTTTTGTATCAGTGCTGTAGTTACACATTATGCTTCTGAAATAGTCAGTGACAATCTTCTTATTCCAATGGTGTAGTCTCGTGGTATGTTTCTGTGATAGAGAGTGTCAGTTTGTCTATCCTTTTGTTGTAGTCACACATCATATTTCTGTAATAAACAATGTCACTTCTCTATCCCCAGTATTACAATATCACATCTTGTACATCAGTAAGATGAGTGTACCTCAGTTGATTCACCATATCTTCTGTGTGATAACCTTCAGATTGGACCTTGTTGAAGAGATCACGACATCATGCAGTCTGCTGTATGATGACCATCAGTGTGGAAATTGTTCCATGAGATCATACATCATGTCTTCTGTTTTGAGATGTCCATAAGGGTGCAAGTCTTCCAAAAAACTACACCAGTCCCGATAAGCTCAGTCGGTACACGTCTATCAATCGAGGGGCTGCGAGTTCCAATCCCCCGCTTGGAAGTCTTCGTGATGATTGATATACGACATTGTGTCTCATTATCATTCATCTCTCACCACTGATTCAAGTGGAGAATATATCAGTTATTTGCGGAGATGGTGTGTGCTCGAGTACTGGTTAATCCCAGGAAACTGGTTAGGTTAACTGATCGTCTGTTAGCTCTTGATAGCATAAAATTGACGCTAAATTTTCAATCCAAAGAACTACAAACACTCTCACAAACATTACATATATATTTCTTTCAATAATGATACATATTATAATTACCAATACAACAAAAAACTACAAACACTCGCACAAACATCAAATATATATCTAGCTCAATGCAAAATTATCAAACATATTTCCATACATCACAATAAATTTCTCCCAACAAAAATCAACAATAACTCTCACCAACATCACAATATCTAGCTCAATACAAAATTATTAAACATTTTCTCTAACATCAAAATAAATTTTTCCCAACAAAAGTCAACAAACACTCTCCCCAACATCACATCATTTGCTCAACACAAAATTATTAAACATTTTCCCTATCATCACAATAAATTTCTCCCAACAAAAATCAACAATAACTCTCACCAACACCACAATATCTAGCTCAACACAAAATTATTAAACATTTCCTCTAACATCACAATAAATTTCTCCCAACAAAAGTCAAGAAACATTCTCCCATACACCACAATATCTAGCTCAACACAAAATTATTAAACATTTTCTCTAACATCACAATATATTTCTCCCAATTAAAGTCAACAAACACTCTCCCCAACATCACATCATTTGCTCAACACAAAATTATTAAACATTTTCCCTATCATCACAATAAATTTCTCCTAACAAAAATCAACAAACATTCTCCCATACACCACAATATCTAGCTCAACACAAAATTATTAACATTTTCCCTAACATCACATTATATTTCTCCCAATAAAAGTCAACAAACACTCTCCCCAACATCACATCATTTGCTCAACACAAAATTATTAAACATTTTCCCTATCATCACAATAAATTTCTCCCAACAAAAATCAACAATAACTCTCCCCAACACCACAATATCTAGCTCAACACAAAATTATTAAACATTTTCCCTAACATCACAATATATTTCTCTCAATAAATTCAACAAACACTCATCCAACATCACATCATTTGCTCAACACAAAATTATTAAACATTTTCCCTATCATCACAATAAATCTATCCATACAAAAATCAAGAAACACACCCCCAAACATCACATACATCTCTCAATAACATTACAGATATATGTTATTCTCAACACAAAGCAAACAAAAACATGTACTTATCTCTCAACATCAAACACTCAACAATCCATATTGTTTCCAGTGATTTCTTCATGTACATCAAGAGCGATATGTATAATGTACATTCTTGTACATCAGGTTTCAAGAGTGATTTGTAAAATGTACATCCTTGTACAACTAAGTTATCAAGAGTGATCTGTATTCCGTACATCCTTGTACAGCCGGTTGATCAAGACTGATCTGTATTCTGTACATCCTTGTACAGCCTGTTGATCAAGACTGTTCTGTATTATGTACATCCTTGTTGGCTTGTTGATCATGAGTAATTTGCAAAATGTACATTTTTTTTTCTAAAACCACACATATTACTCAACACAAAAGACAAACATTTTCCAAAACACCTAACAAATGTTTTCAACAAAATATTACATACAATCTCACCAACATATATCTAACTCATCACAAGATTATCAGACAGTTTTCCCAACATCACAATATATTTCTCCCAACAAAAAACAACAAACACTCTCCCCGACATCACATATATATCTCTCAATACGAAACACTGAAGCCTCTCAAAAACAATACATAATATATCATTACCAACACAAAGTAAAACACATCCAAAACTATACATTTGTCTCTAAACATAAAACGCTCTCTCTCTCTCAACAAAATACAAAGGCTTCCAGTGATTTCTTCATGTTCACAAGAGTGATTTGTATAGTGTTCATCCTTGTACAGCTGATTACCAAGAGTGATTTGCATAATGTACATCCTTGTACAGCTGGTTTACCAAGTGATTTGTATAATGTACATCCATGTACAGCTGGTTTACAGAGTGATTTGTATAATGTACATCCTTGTAAAGCTGGTTTACCAAGAGTAATTTGCATAATGTACATCCTTGTATAGCTGGTTCACAAAGAATAATTTATATTATGTACATCGTTGTACAACTTTTTGATAAAGAGTGCCAAAACATATATTCCCAAATTAAAAACAACACTGTCACCAACAATGTCCATATTCTCAAATACAAAACAACACTCTCACCAACAATGCCCATATTTCCAAATACAAAACAACACTCTCACCAACAATGTTCATATTCCCAAATACAAAACAACACTCTCACCAACAATGTTCATATTCCCAAATACAAAACAACACTTTCACAGTCTATGTTCATATTGCCAAATACCAAACAACCCTACCACCAACAATGTCCATATTGCCAAATACAAAACAACACTCACCAACAATGTCCATATTCCCACATTACCAATACAAAACAACACTCTCACCAACAAGGTACATATTCCCAAATACTGAACACTCCTCTGACATATATTGCACATATTTCCTAATACAAAACAATACTCGCCAACGATACACACATAAAAACACTCACCAGCTATACAGTCCTAAATAGAAAAAAAAATTCATCAACAATTAGCATATTTCAAAATGAAAAACACTTTTGAACGGGGTTTAATGCCATGTTTAGGTAATATATGGCAGTTTTATTGGTGGAGGAAAACCTCAGAATGAATCCAAGCAGAACCACGTCCTGTAAGTAACTGGCCAGCTTTCTCACATAGTTTTTTTGAGCGAGGGTGACTTGCGCCTACAACCTTAGTGGTGATATGTAAGTGGTCTCGAGACAGAGCCTCAGACCACTCAACCACAGAGAATCCTTCATAAACTATAGGGAAAATTCAACAACCAAACAGCTACGTCAGCTATTTTCATGTTGTGAATATTTCCCCAAATTCTGGGAAAAAAGTTAGACATTCCTACCTTAAGCATTAAGCAGAAGCATGGTGGCAATCAAAAGACTTGTGGGGGCAAAACCTGTCCTGAAAATAAAAACAAGAATAATGTCAATATTGTGCGACACATGACCCTGAAAATCAATGTGAAAGAATTATCATGTATTATATTAAGTACTTTTTCTAATATAATGTATGTCAAAATAATGTCCTGAAACAAGGCCTGTCCAGAGAACAGAGTACTTGCAGGACTATTCTAAAATAAGTACAAGAAATGTCGCTGGTAAACTTGTCACATGTCCTCAATCCCCAAGTGGTCTTTAAAAATAAAAATAATTACAAATATTAAAGAAAGGAATTGACCTTGACCTTTGTGTGAAATTGAACTTGACATCTAATGTACACGTCTGAGTATTGCACACAACACATCATGACATGCTGATCACTTGTGTCAAGTTATTTTGTAATCCCTTCATGTAACAGACCAAACTCAACTCACAAACAGACTGAAGTGTAACCTTAGCCTTAGATGTAGAGTTCTTGGTCTTACGCTCTACCCATGGTCATGTCATGTTGATACACTGAATCAAGTGTTTTTTAAATCCATCCATGTATGACAAAGTTACAGACCGGACACAAAATCTCAAACAGATTCAGAATTGTTGTGAAACAAACTTAAAATTTGACCTTGATCTTTAAGGTATGGGGATAGGTCCTATAGACATCACATATCCTGTTGATTAATTGGGCCAAACGATTTTGAAATCCATCAATATATTACAAAGTTAGAGACTGGACAAGAAATCTCAGACTCAAAGTGTTGTCAAACAAAGTGACCTTAACCTTTGATTGATTGATTGAATATTTAGCGTCATTTTTATGCCATCGAGGGCTAACAGACGATCAGTTAACCTAACCACTGTTTCCTGGGGTTAACCAGTACTCGAGCACACCCCATCTCCGCAAGTAACTGATAACTTTCCCACTTGAATCAGTGGTGAGAGACGAATGATAATGAGACACAATGTCGTATATCAATCATCACGGAGACTGTTGCCGGGCGGGGGATTCGAACTCACGACCCCTGGATTGATAGTCAGACGCGTAACTGACTGAGCTAATCGGGCCCGGCTTTAACCTTTGAGATAAGGGGTCTAGGTTTTACACCGACTCATTGTCATGTCATGTTGGTTATATATGCCACTTGTTTTTTTTTTTTTAAAATCAATCAATGTATGTCAAAGTTACGGGCTGGAAACTCGGATGGACAGAAGTACACTGTCAATACTATATGCAATTGCCATGCAATATATAAAACAACAAATTTTACATGAGCACTATACAGAGGGGGAAATTTAATTTCTGACAGAAATGTTGATTTTAATATATAACTCCAAGTGTTTATGAAAAGTGCTGGAAATTAATAAATGACAGGCTCATGAGGGCCTGAATCACTCTACTTGAAACAAACAGCAAGGAATCTCCTCCTGCCACCATAATATGTTGTGGTCATATAACTATCAGCCAATGCTACAACAAAATATCTATATAAGTCTATGGCGTATACTTTCAGAGAAAAACTTAAAATATGCTTATAGGCCCTGTGGCAAGGGCATTTATGTTTGTTAAGAACTTGTCCAAGATCATGTAATTATGCTATCGCGTCTATAACAACAAGAGCACCGCAAGCGGGTGCAGACGCTTATCTTTTTTCCAAATCTATTAAGTAGGTCAAAGCCACTGAGGTAAACTTTTTAAATATGATGGTGTTTAGTTTAAACAAGAGGGTCAAGATGGCCCTACATCGCTTACCTGACTAACATTGAGTCACCCAACTTAAGTAGATTATATAATACATGGACACTCAAAATTCCAGAAAAAATTCTGCCTATATAGTAAACTAGCACCTCACTGTGGTGGTCATGTTTTTTAACAAATCAAAACGGCTTGAACAAACTTGGTAAAGGGTCACCCAAGGATAATTCCTGCAAACTTGTTTTAAAATTGATCCAGTGGTTTCTGATAAGAAGATTTTTTTAAGTTTTTACTATAGCTTATATAGTAAACTAATCACACACCCTTGCAGCCTGTTTTTTGATGAATCATTAGTTGAAAAACTTGGTGAAAGATCCTCCAAAGAACATTTTTGTGAAATTATTTGAAAATCGAGCCAGTAGTTTCTGACAAGAAGATTTTTTAAGTTTTTACTATAGCTTATATAGAAAACTAATCCCACTCCCTGGCCGCTGTGTTTTTTGACAAATCAAGATGGCTTGAACAAACTTTGTAGAGGGTCACCCAAGGAACATGTCTGAGAAGTAATATCAAAATTGGTTTCAGAGATGTTGTTAGCTAAAAGTTAACAACAGACTCAGACCAAGGACACCAGGCGATCACAATAGCTCACCTGTGAGCCTTTTGCTCAGGTGAGCTAAAAAATCAATACAATTACCTAAACAAAGCCATGAAGTACCTCACTTATGTAACAACAAAACACATAACACATGTATGAGGAGTGTTTAAAAATATGTTCAACATTTAATATAGTGCATGATTAACAAGAGTAGTCAGAAGACAAACAAAGCTCGCCTCCAAAAACGGCCATAACTGTGCCAAAATGCAATCCCGTGTTATAGTTCTTGTCTGTGTGTGTTCCACTGATGATGGTGAACACACATGTTAAGTTTCATTCACATCCAATGAGTGTTTACATAGATATCTTTAACTTAAACCAAAAGTTTAACCTTGGGTGTCTACAGACAACACCGATGACAATGACAATAGCTCTCCTTGGACTTTGTCCCAGAGAGCTAAGAAATAGAGATATTGAAGAACACATCAACTCGACTATTCTAGCCTTGTCACAGAACAATTAGTATATCGTAATGTACAATCAGAAAAACAGATATATCTGTATGAATGAAACCATCTTTCTTATTAGCAAAATAGTAGATCTATATTATGTATGTGCAAGTAGGACTATAAGGGCAAAAATATACACTATGTCTGGCTATGGCTAACAAGCTGAAATGTACTTAATTTAATAAAAAAATTAAAATCTGGGTGTGGATATGGGGTGTGTACATGCCAGAGTTTAATAAACAGGGTTGTGCTGTTTTAATACAATAAAAAAAAAGTTGGAGGGTGGAGGGTGTCTTGGGGTTGGTAACAAAGTTAATAGAGACAATGTATCTCATTCAATATAGAACAAAAATAAAAAAAAACATTTGGATGGGGTCTTGGGGTTGGTAACAAAGGGGCAGAATAGTATTGAATATAAAACAAAACAAAATTTAAAAGAAAAAAAATGGGCGTACGAATCAGTAACAAAGTTGAAATGGGGCAGCAGAGTATTGGATTTAATACAAAACAAATTTAAAAAAACACAAGAAATGTCACTGTTAAGTGTCACATGGCCCCCAAATGGTCTTTGAAAATAAAAATATATGATATGTTATGTTCATTTGTAGCAAGTATCAACAAAATCCATCAATGCATGACAAAGTTACAGGCCGGAAACGAAATCTCACACAAACTCAGTGTTGTCAAAACAAACTCAAATTGTGACCTTGACCTTTGAGGTTTGGGTTTTACTCGCGACAAGTTGTCATGTTATGTTGATCATTTGTAGCAAGTATCAACAAAATCCATCTATGCATGACAAAGTTACAGGCCGGAAACGAAATCTCACACAAACTCAAAGTGTTGTCAAACAAACTCAAATTGTGACTTTGACCTTTGATGTACGGGTGTGGGTCTTACTCGTGACAAGTCGTTATACTATGTTAATCATTTGTAGCAAGTATCAACAAAATCCATCTATGCATGACAGAGTTACAGGCCAGAAACGAAATACCGGACGGAAGGACGCTGCGATTATTATATGCCACCTTAAAAAAATTTTTTTGGGGGGGGGGGGGGCATTAAAAAAAAAAATGGGTAGCAGGGTTGGGGCCTTGGTTGGGCTTGGGCATGTAGCCAAGTAGATATGGGACAATGGACCTGGCAAATTCAAACAAAGATACAAAGTGTTTCCAATCTGTGATATATTTATCAATATGGATACATTTACATACATGTACAACAATTACCCAATAAGTTTTGGGTACATGAAACTTTTAACTGGATAATGACAGTTTTATTCAAGTCCATTAAATAGGTCAAGGTCAGTGATGTAAACTATTTTTTATTTTATGGTGATCATTTTATAGAATTAATAGTATTACGCTTTAAAAAAAAATCCAACCCAAGCTAAACTAAAACCCAAAGTATATAAATTTAGGTAAGTAAGCTATATTAATTGTTTCTATAACATAATATGAATATGTTTATGAAGTTTAGTCACCGTAACATGAGTAGTTTGTTCAAAAACAGAGAAAAAGTTGAGCTTAATATAAAACTTTATGACACCTGGTCATGACAATAGCTTTTCATTTTTTTCAAAATGACAAGCTTAACCCTTTACTTCATAAAGACACATTCTGACGACCCTACCCCCCGCTTCATAGTAAATTTATGGAACACATAATATGGTTACTATTTAAAGTTTTTATAAAATTAGCGTCTATTTGCACATAGTGTCATATCAGTGACCACACGATGTCATTGAATTGACCAGACTTACGCGGGAATAACACAAATATCATCAATTTAAATTGCAAAAGAAACACATTTCAATTTACTTTTCAAGAACCGGATGTTTATATTCGTGTAGCATTGCATTTCACACAGTTAAATTATGCATGACATCAGAGGTTAGAATTAAATATAGCGTCCAATCGTAAATAGGGTCACATCAGTGATCATGCGAGGTCATCGAATTGTCCATGCTTACGCGGGAATAACAAAAATCTCCACATTTTAAATAGCTAAAACAATACATTTCAATTTATCAATGATCATGCGAATTCAATGCATTGTTCAGACTTACGAGAGAATAACAAAAATCTCCCCATTTCCAATTGCAAAAACAATGTTTCAATTTATTTTTTAATGACAGGTGTTAATATTCGTGTAGCATTGCAGTTCGCATAGTAAAATTATGCATGACACAATAGGTTACATTTAAAAATAGCGTCCAATCATAAATACCCATGGAATTTTCCAGAAAGAAATAGGTCAACTCTATATCCGAAAATGTACATCGGCATATTCTGATTTTTTTTTAAAAATCATGCGTGCTGACTGTGATAATTGACACGGTTATAAATCAATGTTTGTTTTGATTGCGATTACTGGGATAGAATCATGTATGCTACCGTGGCTTACCATTATGGTTTCAGGCGGTTAGAAGTTGGGAAGGGGGTGTCGTAAATTATGTCAGTTTGCAATTCGGCAATTTACCACAGCCGTGATTTATGTCCTGGGGGTATATGGACTAATCAAATGCACGCGCCAATATGCGACAATACTGGTTTGTTTTCACAGCTGACACCCATGTCTGGAATTTTTATACCATGAAGGGGCAATAAAACTATAAGGCGTCCCAGATCAGCATGATGTCTGCTGGTCATTATAATAAGGTAATTATTTTTTTAATTCTCAGTTCGTCTGTGAAAGATCCCGTTCTAATTAATTTATAAATATTATATCCATTACCGATTTAGATTAATTTTGAATTTATGTCCGATTCTAACTTTGACTTTCTGATCTGATCTGATGACAGAAGCAATTTATTTACATACAAGTAGATCTACATGTAAAATAATAGCATGGGGATTCTTTTTAAAAATGCGCAAGAAGGGAAAGTAACAAAACGTTGTTTTTTTCATAGGTAAAATTGTAGCATGGTAATAGAACACATAATAGAACAGTGCTCCAAGAATAGGATAGCCCGATGCCCGGGGCTTGTCAAATCTGGATCCGGGCATGAGCGTTTTTCAAAGTTACTTGCCCGTCGGGCTTGTCTTAAAAAATCGGACAAGCTAGTTTTCACAATACACAGGTCTGCAAATATCTCTATTCGAAACGACACAGGTCAAACTGTTGTTTAAAGACCGTAACTAATCAGTATAAACAATTGACCCCTGCGGTGTTTATCATACCACATGCCCGATAATGCGACTTCGGTAAACCTTTCATGCATATTCATTTATCTATTTTAATTCCTCTAATGTGATTGGTGGATAGCTTTGAATATAAAGTAATCTATTTTTATTAACCTCTCTGATTGGTCGGATATCTACGCCCAAGGTAAACAAGTTTCTTACCACCTACCCGAGCAAAGACTAAAAAAAAAAGACGATGACGTAATTCGCGGGTGTTTCTCAAATTCTCCATTATGAAGAGTATAAAATTACCTCCCTTTGCCAAAATGGTAACGATTTCTAAAATCTGGTAATGTTTTTGCAGATAATTTGCGATCGATCGCATTATGTAAAATGTCAGCGTTAGGTTCTGGTAATTTTCTAAGTAATTCGTAGATTTACAATAATTGGAACTGTATGTATATAATTTTTCTTCTGTGGAAACGTGAGAGTTGATATTGAAATTGAGTTTACGGTAATGAAAAATGTGGGTGGGGTATTGTTATAGTAATAAACATTGCTTTTTGGTTGTGTAGTTTCAGCGTATATTTTTTTTGGCATGATTTAAATATAGTATTGAAAACAACAATTAAGATGAATTATGTGGGTTTTTTTTTAATATTTGAAATATAGTTGACTAGTTGCACTTTCTAGATATTTGAAGGCTATCATAAATTGCATTCATTTATCATATTGCCAAGTTCTCTCGGATAGATTGAATAGCTTTGTAGGCTTGGCATTGCCATTATTGTATGTTGTGATAGCAATAATTAGAAAACAAGAAAAAGATATTTAAAATAATGTTTTAAATATACTCCTGCTCCCACACTGCCACTGAATCAACAGAACAGAAATGATAGTCAATAAAGTACGATTGATTGGTTGATTGATTGATTGAATGATTGAATATTTAGCATCTTTTTTATGCTAATAAAGAACAAAGATTAAATACAACATACTGATAGAGACATAGTCAGTTCTCCCGAATTTCTCTCACTTCTCCCGGTCTTATTCAAACTCTAAAACTTGTGATTTAGACATGCATAATGTTATGGGGAGCTTACCCTACATAAAATGAATACATTTAAGTCTATGTTTACATATTTCATATTATACCGCAAGGTGTATTGGTAATAAAAATCTGGGCATGTGAACCGTTGATCAGGGCAAGTTATTTTTCAGTCAGGGCAAGTAGATTTTTTCAATCTACTTGCCCTGGGCTAGTCCCAAATTTTTTTTTCTTGGAGCACTGTAGAATAATAAGTAATTTCTATTTTTACCATTATATTAACTGATAAATTGTTACTAGATTATCATTATTATGATTAAAACTTCCACTATCTATTATTGTTGTTAACTATTCATAACAATGATTCAAATAATAAATATGCAGTAGTTGTATTAATTATAATTAAGGTATTGATAATTTATCATTAGTAGTAAAGGTAGTCCTCAATTATTATTGTAAAAAATCTGTTTTGTCTGTTTAGTGAACTTATGTATGTTTTTGTCTTATTTCAGTTTGAAAGTTCACACATAGCAGTCGGGACCAAAACTTTCAGGAGGATTTGATATTTTTTAATTTAAATTTTGTGCTGCTTTTACCTGAAATGGAAAATAAATGAACAAATTCCACCAAAAAGTAAAGATAAAAAATTGTCCAACCATAACTGAGCGCTCTTGCATATTTTTATATAAATAAGTGTAGTAACATTAAATTTATGATACTTTTGGTAAAATATTAAACAAATTATATATCTATTTAACCATTCCTATTTTAATTATTTGATTAAGTTTATTTGTTTGAATTATATTACATATAAAAATATCATTGTAAAATATTGGTATGCATAAATTTGTGTCAAAATTAAAAATGAATTGAAATGACAAGCCTTCTTGTTTTATATCCGTGTATCTTTGTATTCCATTGTTATAGAATTAATTTTTTTTATCATCGTAAAGATAATTTAATATTCAACAAAGTTTACACTGACATAACAAGTGTAAAATCAATATATCTTGCGGAAATATTAACTTTATACAGTGTTTTTTTTCACACCATTTTGGGAAGATGACCCATACCCTTGGAATTGGGAATTTTAGCGGCATTTTCATTAACATTGGGAATTTTTTTTTGCATTTAATCAATTTATATATTGATAAAAAGTGTACACTTGCTTATCAGGCCATTTAATTAAATAATCAATGTCATACTAAATTCAGAATGGGGAAAACTTTCTTTATTTTATCAAGGAAGTATGGCAAGTTCCAATTTACATTTTTTAAGCTTTCAATTGGGAATATTTACCATTCAATTGGGAAAAAAAGATACTATTTGCCATTGGGAATATGACCCAATAACGGCTATAAAAATGGCCGAAAAAAAAACACTGTTATAAGCAAGATATATATAAATTAGTGTTGAATTTAAAGAAAAAATAAAATGAAACAAAATCTATTTAGTTTCTCCCCATATATCACATTATTCAATTGCCACAAAGTAATAATTTTTATATCACCAGAAAGAAAATTTTATTTGCAACAAATTTTACATTCACAAAAAAAAGTATAAAATCAATATTTCTTACTGAAATAATGACTTTAATGAACTGGGTGTGCAATCGGCATGTATTTTTAAATATCCCCTATGGGAATGCTGCAGAAACCTTATCAGCTGGGTATTGGTTTATTGACATCTGTTTCCTTCTACCTGTATCTGGTAGGAAAGGCAATGCTGCTATATCTCTATGAAGTAAAGAGTTAAGAGGTTAACAGCCGAACGACAGAGGACGGCATCAAATGATTTACCATGACATAAACGCTGCTAGTTTGGCCAGTAAAGCTAAAAATTGGGTTGTTATTGTGTCTACATGAAAATAACATTTTTCCTGTATAATTTTATTAAAAACAGTGATCACTGTGTTGGCCCCAAATTTGACCCCAGGAACCGATTTCAACAAACCTATTAGGTGACCTCAATGTAATGCTCTAGACCTTGGAACATTTAGAGAAAATGTTTTTTTTAAGTTTCACTTAAACTGTACCTATAGGCCCTGTGGCAGGAGCATTTGTGGTTGAATCATGCTAAATTAAGAACTTGTTCAAGATCTTGTGATTACATAACAGATGGTAACCAAACTTTCACATCTGTTATGTAATGTATTGTGAAAACTAGCTTGTCTGATTTTTTAAGACAAGCCTGGCGTGCAAGTAACTTTGAAAAAGGCACATGCCCAGTCCCAGATTTGACAAGCCCCGGACATCGGGCTATCCTATTCTTGGAGCACTGAATATAATGGCCAGAACTGTCGCCGCAGAAAAAGGCCATTTTCCATGCTTTTCCAATATCATGAAACCGTTTTGCAAGCGGTGAATTATACATTTGTGAAAATATTATTGGATTAACCTTATGCCATATTCCTGTATCGGAAACGGGAAAGTAGTCGATTCGGCTTGTGACTGCCAGAAAATGCCATAAAATAATTTAGGGTCAGGCCAAAAAGACAGGGTCGGTCGGGTAACCGGAACCACAGTATTATTTTGTTTTGGCCTAAATATTATTCTCACAATGTAAAATTTGGCCTCTTAACATTATATCACTACACAACTACCAGTTCAAGCACAGTGCTGCTTTAACAATGAAAAAAATGTGGCCACATTTATCTTTCTCCTCAACTGCTATATTTATTACAATGAATGAACGAATGGTGTTTTACGACGTACCAACACATTATAGGTTATTTGATGCCAACAGGAGGATTCCAGGTTCACCCTACATGTAAAAAAACCTCAACAAATTAATGTACCGATAACAACAAAACATCAACAAATGAATATTCAGTATGAACCTAGAACCTTGATACCTACAGAACTGCAGAGTTTCAGCAAATTCTATTGTATTACTCAAATTGTCGCTTCTTACAACATCATATTACTAAAATTGTTGCTTCTTACGACATGTTCAAGCCACAGTGATTCTATTCTAACCATCACTCATATGGCTTCCTGGAACCACGCAGGGACTGTTAATTTAACCACAATAATGAACATGACAAAAATGATAAAATGATCATGAGATCCATTCAGAGGATTCCTACCCCTCTGCAGAGATCGGCACTGATTCTATTCTTAGCTGGAACTACACGGGCTTATTTATTACAAATACATGTACTGATTACACTTACCATGTATCAAGAATTGATAAAGAAATGTCATTAGTAAATGTGCCTAAAAAAACAGTGTTTTGTTGAAAACCGGAACTATTTTTTAATGTAGGTTTGGCAGTCAAATGAGACATAGGAATTAAAAGTTACCAGTAAAACTCTGCCGGAACTCGTCTTTTCTTTGCAGCCGGAATGTGACTGGGCCAGTTGGAACATGACCCGAAATTTAGTACCACCCCATCACATTTTGCCACAAAATAAAAGTATCAATAAACTGATTGTCAACAAATAAACTGTAAACATGACACAAAAAAAACTCAAAAACAAACTAAATTAAGTTTGTTTTTCATCAAAAAAGATGATGATTCTGCTTAGGTCAAAGACAGGAGTTAGTGACATATAACACGTCTCTAAGGAGTCTTTAAAAAAAAAATTTCATGGACAGCAGATCTGATAGCCAAATAATAATAAAGCTGTCCATTCAAAACTTACTTAAAGGGGAACGCAACCCTGTGTATAAAACAGGATAATATGAATAGCTATGAGTTCAGCTTTCTATTAATAGTATTATTATGCATAAATTCGAGTCCATAAAGATATATCAGCTCGTTTTGTAACGGTCATTTTCGCACATCGACTTTATGGTGGAAGTCGCCATATTGGATACCTGCGTGACGTCATAACTGCACTTCCGGTTTAAAACATAATTGATTTATACGCTACAGCAGATGTAGAAACGTGCAATTATAGTCACCGGCAAAAGTACTCGCAAGACTAATAAAATGGATTTTAGTAACGGAGAAGGACTTTTTGCCTACAACTTTGAACCAGAATTTTCAGAAGCAGAGTTAAATGAATTAGAAGACGAGAGAAATAGTGAGACGGCACAGTTGTTCACACACGTGAAAGATTTTTGCAGCTGCAAAAACAGTGTAATGATGCTTTCGTCTGACGAAAATACGTGCTGCAGATGCAATTTCACACTATTGGAAATTCAGAAGATTTAGAATGTATCACAGAAATAATACAGAGATGTCACAGCAATGTCTTATGAAGTTTTCACCCAAAAAGATGATAACTGTTAAACAGTCACACCGATCATGAACCAGAGATCAAACCCGAAACCCATCAATCACAACTCTGACATCTTATCATGTAGCCTGACATTGATGATTGAATTTTTCAAAATAGTAAAATTACCCTTAGCTTGATAAAAAAAAGTAATTATTGCCGTCAGTGTTGATGTAGATCCAGACGAGCCTGCACATGCATGCTGTACTATCAGGGTTTATACTGTTTGCTACTCAGTCAATACATTATCAAAAAAAAACACTAATTAGACCAAGAATGGAATTAAGGGAAAATGTTTTGTTACATATATTTACCTGTCTAAGAGAGAATAAGAAATAATATAATATCTCTTTTCTTATCGTGTTTAGCTGGTGCGGCCATTGTTGCGTACTGAGAAATGGCTGATAAAATTTTGATTTCATATCCTTTTTAGTAAATTTAGATGAAGCATGAATGAGTTGGGTTTTTTTGTGTTGTTTTACATAACTGGCACTGTCTTTTGGTTATTCAAATGGTGTTACTACCCAATTTGATATATGATGATTATCTATTCTACCAGTTCTCTGAACATATATGAATGTGTCTCCTTATAGGGAGTGTCATATGGAATATAATGTCTACAGGCATATTGCACAAAGTGTATGTTACTGTCCAGCTACTGGCACCCTGCTGAGCTTTCATAATTCACCAACACCACATTCACACCATGTGGTAATGAGAAATACCCTGCCACATTGTGCATATTGTACCCTAATAAGCGTGATCACCCCAGGTTTAATGACCCCAGGGTTTATGACAGGATGTTATATCACACAGTATTATGCCTTATTACTAATTTAAACATTTTCAGTTAATTAGGGTTTCAATATTAATGCAAACTTACAAGTAAAAAAACTAAGTTATATGATTTTATGAATATTTTTCATAAATTGTATACCAGAACACTATTTTAACAGTAAAAAAAACTTTTCATGTATTAATGAATAAATAAAGGAACAAAGGTTTTACTTTATCTTTTTTCATTGCGAAGTTGAGGTAGTTCAAATGTCTATTCAAGAATAATAACCTAGTTGACTGTGAAAAAGCCATATATCAATAAACTAAATTGCCTATTGATTATAAAATTAATAAAATGAGTTTATGAACAATTAATGGTTGACTGAATATTTAGCATCATTTTTTGTCATCGAGGGTTTACTGTTCAGATGTTCAGTTAACCTAACCACTGTTTCCTGCAAAGGTTAACCAGTACTCGAGCACACCCAACAACCGCAAGTAACTGATAATTTTACCACTCGAATCAGCCGTGAGAGACAAATGATTTTAAGACACAATGTTGTATGTCAGTCATCACAGAGACTGTCGCCGGGTTGGGATTCGAACTCGAAACACCAGGATTGATAGTTAGACACGTAACTGACTGAGCTAATCGGGCCTGTCACAATTAAATGGCCTTAATTTGTATTTTAATAATAACTTTTAGATACCATGTCGTTTTCACACCTTATGTTTTGGCATTAACCTCTTGTTTTTATTGTTAATTGGATTATCACACCTGTTCAAACAGACTGCAATTATAATATTGTGAAAGTTTGCTATATCAATTTCGCAATATTTTGGAAGAGTATATAAAATTACAAATTAAATTTTAGAAATCAGCTGAGCTATATGTTATTAGCACATTTTTAAGAGCTTCCCACTGGATAATATACACTAAGTTTATATGTATGTCGCATATGGTCATCTTCGTACTGAAATCATCAGAAATTGTATCCTTGGGTAGTAGTACGCCAAGGCATTGGAACGCTTCATTCTACAATCTTAAGTCCTACCCCAAAGTATAAAGGTGTTTTGCGCGTGATGTCACCAGAAGCTTGACACTGAGGCAATGTGAAATCACATATTAGGAAAACTAAAAACAACGCTGCCCACAAAACATATCGCATTACTCCACTCACTTATTCCGCTGAAGAAAACAATATTTATGGTTAAGTCCTTCAATTCAGAATAGTTTTCGCGTTTAATTGTCTTCCTTCGATGTTCACTAATGTACTGTTTATCTATCTATCAATTGTTTACGTGAATTAGTGTATATACAAAAGAGTATCAGTAGAGAGCAGTCACTAACGACACAATACAATTTGCGCGATAACTAGAACGGAAGTGCAGTTATGACGTCACCGAATACCTCCATCACAAAAGAGCTACAAAATGGCGGCGCCCATAGCATTTAGGAAACGCTTTAAATCATGATATTTAATGTCATTTTTCTCATTTGATAAGTTTCGTACAATTAAAATTTGTTGATTTTTGTGTTATTTACATGTCTATTTAACGATAAATAGCCATTTATATTCTGACGTGCGGTACCCTTTAATCAGGCTAGGTCAGGAGTTTATTAAAGGAAATGGTAAATCATGTAACCTGCATTCAAACAAAAAAGACCAACGATGATCCTAAAAAAAATGACAAAACCATTATGTAAGACTATCCTTAAAAAACATTTGTTTGCTGTGCTCCAACCTAGTATTTTTCATGTGGGTAGGTAGATTTGCTAAATTTTTATTTTGCAGTAATTTTAAAGAAAAATGGACTGAAATTGTGAAAAAAAATTTAACACTTTGAAAGTTAATAACAGAGTTTGGGTAGCTGCAATTTTGAGTGAGAAGGGAGGAGTATGTCAAACAATTTAAGGATGGTCTAATGGCAATTGCAGTTTGCCCAGCAAGCTGTTGATAAAAACAATAATTTAATAATGATTTAACATTAAAGTGTCATCCCTTCACTGGTTGTATATCAAAATGCGCAATATGCGTTTGTCACTTTTTTATTTATTTTATTTTTTGTTATATATGATGAGTTGAGCATAGATTTAAAAACAAAATATTGAAAAAATATCAGATGGGGAGTTTACCAAGATCTGTTCTTTTTGCCTGTGTTTTAAATGTAAGCATGAACATTCCACAAATTCATGATAATATAGGATGTAGGTGGGTTGAAGGATGAATTGACAATGGCAGGAGTGGATGAAAGGAGACTTGCAATTGAAAAGGGTAATTTTGCAATGGTGTCCCATGCATAACTGTGATATGTGATGGTGGATGGTCAAAGAGAACGCCAGTCACTTCCCCAGGAATTTGTTAATGCACTAGGGTAGACATTGGACAAAAGGGAGTGAGTGCGGTGTATCCCTTCATGCTTTAACTTTTTACATTTTTAAGATTAAAATGGAACCATTTTAGGTGTTTACCAAACTATAGCACCAAAATAAAACAAGCATAAACTTGACTTTTTGTTGTCATTTTTCAACTTTACATGGTGCATTTAAATGTTAATGGGATTAATGATTGTAGCAACAAAAAAAGACAAGAATATATTGTCATTTTAAAGTTTCAATGGCACCATTTAAGTGTAACTTGCTTAACTTTCAATATGAAATTTTTGCCACTCATGAATAACTTCTCCATCATATTTCAACTTCTATGCTATGTTATTATTATGTTTTTGTTTCTGCCTTTTCTGTAAAAAAATGCCAACATTTTTTGTTTTCAACCTTGTCCCACCTTTTATAATTATGGTCACTCCAATCACTCAAAGTGATATGGCCGAAACAAATGTGTTGGCTCTATTATTTTGCAATTTACCATCTTTCTATTAATATTATAATGAGATTAATGCACAGCGTTTAATATATGAAGTTTAAAACTTATTTATTTTACTTCGATTGTGAAACAAGTTCTTACAACTCTGGCAAATCATGCTCAGTCTTCCTGGTTAGAACCAGTACTAAGCATATGCTGAAAAGCATCTTGCTCAAGGACACCATACATAGCTCTGATTATCTAACACTGAACCACTGCTCCACATTTAAAATATATATTCTAATCAAGCTAAAACTGATAAAAAATTGTTTTACACATTACATCTTCTTTCAGTCATGTGATCGAAATCTTGTGACACCATTTTGGTTGAAGAATAAAAATAAAGTGTTTTATTATAGTGTCACCCTTATTGAAAGGGCAGGCCACACCTGCCTTATAAGACCTTTATGCTGTACACAGTTACTTCCCAAAAGACATCCTTCCAAGTGTCTGGCTGTTCGACATTCGGTATCCCTCAATTTTTCTAGCTGCTGAGTCAGCAATCAACCGCATCAGACAAAACCCAAGCGTTCCCACTAGGTTTTGAACCTTTGACTCCCACTTCCGATATGGATGCCTTAACCAGGCCTTAGTAGACAGTATATTTAATTTACTGTGATCTAATATGAATGGCGACATAATCATATACACTACAATATAGACGAGGGATGAAACTCCACGATTTCGTTTATGTAGATTTATTTCTATTTAAAAGTGAATGAACACACTTCCTGAGATGTTGCAACACAATATCTTTTTGGTAGTTATTTAAATGCATTTAGTGTCAACTTCCTTTTTGCAATGATAAACAGTGAAAGGAGAAAGAAAGTATACATACAAGGCTAGAATTTAACTTTTTTGTGCACTGGCAATTTTGACCAGTGCCTAAAGTTTCAACTGGCCAAATTTGAAAACAACTAGCCAAACCAATTTTCACAGAAACTTGTAGTCCTAAATGTCCAAATAAACACAAAATTAATTGTTTCAAAGTATGCATGTTATTAAATATGCATTATTAGCTTTTTTTTTATTTATAGACAATGGTATCAAGGTTATTATATATGTAAAGGTAAAATTCAAAGCAGTTCTTTACAAAACAAAATATTTTAAAAAATAAAATTGTCTTTGTTATTTATTATACAACCATAAATAAATGCATACAATGATATATCATAAATAAACACTTTTAACAAAACCAAAATATGAATCATGGATTCAACAATAACAAGTGCACAGAGACCGAGATTGGACATACACACATTTCTATTTATAGAATTAATATAGCCAATGGCCTTTCGTTTTAAAATAAGATCTTGATCTAGCCAAAGACGATTGTTTAACATGTATAAATGTTCTGATATCATAGTAATATAGTTTAATTGTTGATCGCGTGGTTTCTACAATTGACACACCATTTTTGTCATTGTCAAGTTTAACAGCTGACAAAATATGTAAACAATAAAGTTGACTGGTTTCAACTTAACTTTTATTTTATAGAGTGAGTGTACGATCGATCAAACTAGACGCAGTCTACTCATTATGTTGTTGACGGGTTTTAACTTTACTTCCTTTTTTGCAGAATGAACTCGATATCAAAAACAATTGGATGCAGTCGACACATATTAAATATTTAATACATGTCATTGACAATCATGCTGCCAGGGGGTAATTTGGTAAAATTGACAAGAATCCGTTATTTTTACCAGGATAATACTTGTTTTTTTTTCAAAAAACAATAAAATGAATACAATCAGTAATTTTCTCAACTTGAAATCCACTCGCAAAAAAATGCCAGCTTAAGTAATTTCAACTCGCATTTTCAAAATACAGCTCGCATTTTGCGAGTGCTTAAATTCGAGCCCTAACATACCTATAAACTTCGACAGGTCAAGGAACAATAAATGTATTACATATAAATTTTGTATATTTATATTTCATCATATTGTTGAATAAAAAACAACAAAATTTAATTCATTTCAAAGCAAAACAATAAGAAAAAATCAGTTCATTTTCCATCACATGAGTAAACTTAGCCAATAATGAAATAATTTTAAATAATTTCTTTTTCCTTTCAGTGTATATATCGAAGATTCTTAAGTTATCGAAAACCGGTAAAAAAAATCATACTGAGATTTTCTTGAACATACCTGGAACAGTTGAACTGACTTATATGCGGTCCCTTGTTTTCGAGGCAATTTACTCTCAGTTGCTGGAATGTCCATTTTCTTCGCAAAGGATAATGCATCGAAAATTATCCAGGTTAATTGCAAAATAAATACAAAAACATGAAATTTTCTGCAGTTTCAATCATCTGCCATTTTGTCCTCGTGAAAATTGTGCATAAAATTGCGCCAAATTTTCCGCCCAATCGAAACGTTCGAACGTTTACAGAAATTGCCAAGCAATGTTCCGATTGATTCTGAGGTGTCCCCGTCCGTATTGACCAATCAAAACAAAGTTTATAGAAATACTTCGGCTGAACTGACAAAATGGCGATCACTTTCGGAAACGTATGTAAACAAACAATTATTTAATACAAGATTTTGTCTAGCAAAAGGTTCCTTCTAGCGCATCTTTGGATGTTTTCGTCTCGTGATTAACACATACGAGCACCTGCATATATATTCACACACATTTTATACATATGCATTTACGGAACGCAAGAAAAAAGATCTAGACAGGTCAAAACAATTGCAAACCTGAACTTCAGCATTTGCAAATATTGCACAGATATATTTGAAGCTAAATTATCACGTGACAAGCGACTATTTCATTACGTGATTATTTGGCGGTTGTCTATGCATATTCATTATATTAATCTCTATTCTATATTACCAACTATTCAATGCAGGGGTTAATACTCTATACATGGGTACCCATGTGGAATTTGCAAAATAATATGAAATAAGGCACTGCCTAAAAGGGGATTTATCAATTTAAATCAATGTATATGAAGATTATATAATATCAGTGTGTCAGGATAAGATTTATAACTGTCAAAATAATAAATTGCCATAAAGTTTAAAAGAAAATATAGCATTTTTATCGTTTCATATATGGCCCAAAATATGTAAGTCTGTTTGTATGTCCATGTGCAAGTCCGCTCAAAAAAGTATATAGGATATATGTAGGTTCTTGTTTGGATGTTGAGTATTTGCTGTCGTAACCATCAGTTACCAAAGATAAGGAAGGATTTGTTTAAACTTATTTATTTTTACTTAGATTGTGAAACAAGTTCTTACAACTTAGACAAATCACGCTCAAAGACTTCCTGGTTAGAACCAGTATTAAGCATATTAGGAAATGTGTCTTGCTCAAGGACATCACACATAGCCATGGTGGAGGATCGAACCCACGATCCTCTGATCATGGGTTTGGTGATCTACCACTGGACCACGCGCTCAGCACAAAGAAGGATAACCAAGTAACCAGAAATAAAGACATGTTTTTTTAGTATTTCTTAAATTTTGATGTCTAATATTTGCTGTAGTAATCTAGAGTGCCAAAAGACAAAGAAGAATAACAAGTAACCAGGGATAGAGACATTTTTATATTTCTAATTTTAACAACAATGTGAAAAATTATTTAGCATAAATGTTTTTTCTAGGATACCAAAGACATATAACAAGTAACCTCAGTTACCAAAGGTATATAGCGGGATACAAATGGACTTACTTGTGCAGAGGTGCTACTTTTGTGTCAAGTCTATTTTTTGTTTAGAGAATAAATTGCCACCAAATATTTTTTATGAGTTTCATTAATTATATATCAGTGTAACAGTCTTTTTAAGTGGTATACAGTAATACTTCATTTTGCAAATTCGGTTGAATCAGTTACATAAACCAGGAACTGGTTGAATAATCCACTTTTTGAAATATATCACCAAAAATATTTTATGTATATGGGGTGCTGTTTTTCTGTTTAACCATATTAATAAGAGATATCACTTATTCAAATAGGTGATATCGCTTATTTGAATAGAGGATTTCACTTATTCATATTCAAATAAGGGATATCACTTGTACTATAAATGATATCACCTTTTCGATTAAGTATTATCACTTATTATGGCTAAATACCCGGTAGTAAAACAACAACCCATAGATGTACATATTTGGGTGCAGTCCTTAAAGAATTATTTGGTAAAATAATTTGTACAGAATGTTTTAAACAACACTTACATTCATATTATCATTCTGGTTGACAGAATCCAGTGTCTGGGTTGTGGCTGTTTACAACAAATTGTTCCTTAATAAAGGTGACCACTAACATAGGTTTAACTATATTGTCAGTGTCTTAATGTATATGTCTCAGTTATTGTAAACAAACAGAACTTGTGGTATTTCTCTGTTAGCTTCCTCTCTTCTGTTTTACTTTCATTACTACATGATTGTAACATTTTGAGACTGGTTTTGAGTCCAACCTGGTTGTCTATATATGTATTCAGGTAATAGTTCTAGTTGCCACATTCTATAAGCATCATATAGCTTTAAGCCCATACCATTTGTATTGTCTAACATATATAATTATTACCTGTGTTAATTGGCTATGGGCACTCATGTGTACAGTCTTGGTAAAGAAAGGTCTGCATTGTATTTACACCATCTATTACACTTTTATTTAAATTTTGACAAATATAATGGAGTTTTTAGTTTGTACAACTTTGTAAGGGTGTCAAGATCCCCACCAGGATTTGAACCTGGAGCTCTTTTCAAACAGAAAAGTGTGCTAGCTTACACTATAGAGATGTACCCCGACACCGCATACCAAGTGTACATTATATTATCTGAATATGTGATGACTAAGACCACCCTTGAAAAATTGTTTGTTTGCCATGTCCAACCCATACCAGATAGGAGGTGGGTAGGTAGGTAGGGGATTTTTTTTAATTTGCAACCAATCTGAAAATCCTTTTAAAGGATATGGACAGAGAAAGGACAAGCAAAGACCTAGAATATATTGAATGAACAACAATATTTTTTTATTGGGGGGTGGGGGTGGTGGGATAAAAAAAGTTTCCAACCAGCAGGATTGTTGTGGATCAACTGGAAATGTAGGACTGTAGCAATACATTGAAATCGCATTATATCACAATATGGCATGTCGTGTATAACATGCCTTAATCAACTGTATTTATCAAGTGTATTGCAATACAGCAAGTAACCAACTAAAATCAGTTTCAAACACAGAAGTATGCATGTTCAGTACTGTGCTTGGTTTAATATACAGTCAGTGTTGAAGAGGAGCTAGTTCAGTATTTTCTGGAAATCCTCCATCTTGTAAAACCGCACCAGTGGTCTAGGGGCAGAGCATCCGCTTCGCTTGTGGAAGATCGTATATTCCATCCCCAGCCTAGTCATCACCATTTCTCAAGCAATACACAGTAAGCCTAAACGGCCAAAAGTATCAAATGAATGGCATGGTATTACAACTGTTTAATCTAAATGTTGCTTTTCAAGTATTTAAACAGTTCCAAGCAGTCTGTCTACTCTGCATTTTAAAGAAATTATAGTAACATAGGAGTATATGTATATAAAAAAAAGTAAGGAAATGTGTGGTTGCTAAATAGAGGTGATCACTTCATGTGTTCTACTGTTGTAGCTATGAGAAATAACTTGCTGTTCACTTTCATTTCGAATACAATGATTGAAAAAAGATCACTGTAAAATGTACTAAAGAAGCAAGATGCTATAAGCTGCCGCGGTATTTTCATACAGATATAATCAAACATTTCTATAGAGATATGTTTTCCCTGTCGTCAAGTCTGTTGCTATGTTGTCAACTGGTGCATCACTAGCTGTCACAATAGTCTGTCACTATGTTGTCAACCAGTGCATCACTAGCTGTTGCAATAGGTTGCTACCATGTTGTCAACCAGTGCACCACTCACTAGCTGTCACAAAAGTCTGATACTATATTGTCAACCAATGCATCACTAGCTGGCACAATAGTCTGAAACTATGTTGTCAACCGATATATCACCAGCTGTCGCAATAGTCTGATACTATGTTGTCAACCCATGCATCACTTGGTGTCATAATAGTCTGATACTATGTTGTCAACTGGTGCATCACTAACTGGCACAAGTTTGATACTATGTTGTCAACTGGTGCATCACTAACTGGCACAATAGTCTGATACTATGTTGTCAACCGATGCATCACTAGCTGGCACAATAGTCTGATATTATGTTGTTAACCGTTGCATCACTAGGAGGCAAAATAGTCCGATTCTATATTGTCAACCGGTGCATCACTAGCTGGCACAATAGTCTGATACGTATCATTTTGAAAATATCGCGATATGCAATGCCGATGAAAAACCGCCAATGCACAGCTCCATCAGGCAGAAGGTAAAAAAACAGTTGCTTTCTCCAGGCGCATTGTAAGCCCTTATAAGTCTTCCTTTCTATCTTACTTACATTGCAACACCCTAACCCGAGGATAATGTGTAGGCATAAAGTGCACATGTTTACAAGTATTTTACAGGCACTTTAATTTCTTTACTGGATTATCCCCTTCGCCATCAGGTAGGGATGTCAAACTCTTCTTGAATGCGATGGAAGCTTATTCCACTTATCAACATCACAGGAATGACTCTCTTTGGACACGGGACCAACTGTTTTAAATCCCCTTCAATGGATTGCATGCTTTTAAAGTGACAGCAGTCACCCATCCGAGAACTAACCCTGTACTTCATTGCTTAACTTCCAACTTACAGTCAGTGCACTTCAACCATGTTGCTACAAAAGCTAGCTTAACAGCGAGGCTGTTGCATGTGACCTATATACATTCACTACACTCCTCCCCTCTTTAACCTTTAGGGCTTAGCCCCCCAACTGCACAGCCTGTGGCTTCCCGCAGTTCCTGGCTATATCCAGTCCCATCCCAAGGAAAGAGAAATTTGTGCAGACACAGGTTCAAAATTAATCCTTGTCGACAGCGGTCACCCATCCGAGTCGTACCCTGTACTTCATCGCTCAACTTCCAATACAGTCAGTGCACTTCATAACATGTTGTAAGTGACCTATGAGATGATTCACTACACTTTCATTTACTTGCCCGAATAAGGTACTGCGATGAAACCCAACCAGGCATGAAACTAGAGACCCCTGGATCCTGAAGTAATAATGTATCCTAACAACGGCGACACGATTTACCCCATACTAACAAATAAAAAAAATACCCCTGCTAACAACTAGCCTACCTTATCAAATTTAGCAGAAAAAATTATTTGAAACAACAGTGTAAGTCATGTTACAAATACAGTATTAGTTCCAATACTTTCAAAATTAGCACTGTATAGGTAGACGACAAAATGCCTAGAGCAAAGCTGCGAGCTGCGAGGGTAAACAAACATAGACTGACTGACTGAATTTTTGCCAGTGGTAATTACGTCACATAATACAGTACAGATATGTCAACACAACTGTTACGGTGTCACGATCTGTAACGAAAACTACTTGTCCACGAAGCATTATTGTGTAAGTGGCAATACTTCCAAGACCGTGCATCTACAATAACTGATTAATAGTACACCTAATCGTAGCTGGCAAAATAACAAGTGTATCAGTCTTTATATATGTATAATTGTACTAAGATCCTGGACAACAATATGTTGGCTGGCGTCCCTCAGCTGGAGTCATGTTCGGATGGCAGATTCGAAACTGTTATTTATCGATTTCATTCACCAAGTATACATGAATTCTATATACATAGATATTGTTAAATCATAAAACACATCGTGTATGTAACGTTATAATGCGTATTACCGTAACATTTCTTCATATACTTATCGGGACTACTTTTTGAAGTATGGAAAGAGTAAGTTATTCGGTCTAGCCAAACGTGCACTTTTTTTTTGTCAAGGGAGCTAACTCCTCTAGTTCATTTTCTGGTTGCCGTCCTATACCATTTTTCACCAACCGTGGGAACCAACCATTTAAGTTTTACGGGTTACAGTCCTTGACTCACCAGTGCATAAACCGGAAATACAAAAAATAAATAAGCATCACTTGCAATTTAACGGACGCGTGTACAATGCCGTTCTGGTGATAAATCCCCTATAAATGACCCCATTATTATGGCATATGCAAAAAATACTTTTTTCTATATGGAGAAAAATAAAGTTAAAGATTGTGAGTATCTTATTGTATGTATATCTCTAATTTTGAGTAGGAAAATGGTCAAACTGCATTATGATCATCAAAGGTAATGTGTTTATATGCTCCTTGACAGTATTACCGGAAATAACTGTAAAAAAATAACAAAATCATTTTTCTTCTGCTTACCTTTTTGTATTTGATAGATTGTTATTCCAAATACAACATACACCCATCAATCATGTGTTATTTGGCCCGGTTGAACATGTACACAAAAAAGATCTAGGCCATTTTGGTACCAGTTACTGGTGCATATATAAAATTCTCCTCTAGAAAAAATATCCTCGTGTAAACATTGTCCAGGAAGGTGATAACTTTAGTCAAATATATTTTGAATGTAACTTGGTTAAAAAAAACCCAGGTATTTGCAACAAAGTAAATAATGTTACAGGATGAGAAAAATATGCAGCCAGTCCGGGACTCAAACCTGGGACCCTACGCTTACAGGGCAAATCCTCTACCTTCTGAGCTAATCGAACCGCTTACATAAATACCTCTCCTAGTAGGTTACATACACACTGTGACATATTCCCTCACAAATTTGGAATTCATCCCGAATTTCCATAGAGAACAGAATCATGTGAAATGTTTCTCGGAATATATATCAGTCACAGTCCCTTGTTGGGCGGCAATGTTACAGGACGAGAAAAATATGCAGCCAGTCTGGGACTCGAATCGTGACCCTTCACTTACATCTGAGCTAACCGAACCGTTTACATAAATTCCTATCCTAGTAGGTTACATACACACTGTTTCATTCATGCTTATCTATTCTTAGAAAGTTATGACAATAGATGAATGTATGATTTTGCAGAGGGTTTAAATGTTATTTAAATGATTTTATAAAGGATTTATTTGGATGTAAGGTTTGTTATTTTCATTATGTATTCAATTAAGTAAATATGTCTCATCAGATGATTTTATCTTTAATACTTTTGGCCTATTCTGTTTTGGACAGTTTAGCTTATTTTGAGTAATGTACATGTGTTTCATAAATGGCATTACTGTATCATTCTTGATTTGCACTGTAAACTTTTTAATCATTTACAGACAACTAACTGATTCACAGAGAGCATGTAATGTGTGGTGTGAAGAGGCTGAGCTGGTGTATTTGTACATAGGAATAGTATATTCAGGTCCACAACTTGGTAAGCCTAATTGTGAGTTTGTCATGTACATGTAGAAGCTGTAATTGTATATGTTTGATTTGTATGTAAGTTGATATACTTTGCCTAAATAGAAGTGTTTTATATTAGTAATATGTCACTTCACACAAATGTATGAGTTAACCTGTATTGTTGTTATTTGAATAAGAGATAAACTTAATATAACGTATACGGTAATCCAACACGCTTAATATGATATATACAGTAACTTGATGTATCAGTAATATGTATTACCTTATTATTAATATTTTTCAAAATGTATACTTTCAGGATGCTAAATATCTTTAGAGATATATTGGATTAAAGAGATTGAAACCATATATCCTTGGCTTATTATCTACACATTGGACTAGAGATGAACCTACCCTTTACCCCCACCTGTAGTTATACTTACTTAATATTAATGGACTAAGAACAGTAAAAACAACCAGAGTGACAGTGGCGCTCAACTGTGATATTGTGATATGAGCGGAGCATAGCAATGACACTCAGCCAGCAACCAGAAGTTTGAAATATGGACTTATTTTATAATGTTAAGTTGTCCTCGTCATGGATTTTAAACATGTAAAAGAGATTTTTTCTCTTTGTGCATTATCAGAATTTTTGTTCTGGTAGTTCTGGACATTTCTGGATTCACGTTTAAACAGGAGAAGACAGATGACAATTTTAGTTACTCCAACAAGGTATTTTTATAAACAGTGATTATTACAGTGTCAGTGCTATTTTGATGTGTGAAAAGTTTTATCACTTTTCATTTTGACGGCGGGAGAGAAAAACAATAACAAGTGACAAAAACCGTTGTTTGAAGTTTTCAACAGTGAATTTAGTACCTAAATCGAAGAACTATATATGATATTTGATGAAACATTTTTAAAACAGTTGAAAAGTGTGTGTGATAGTGGCATAGTAAGACATTTTATGGTATTTTAAAGTTAAAGTACCGTTATTTTACAGTAAAATACAGTTATCAACTGATTGGTGAGTTAAAAATTTTTTATACAGAAATTGCGGTTAGTCTGTAATAGTTAAAGACAGTGTTGTCATTTCAATACGTTTACATATTTACTAGTTTACACAGCTTAATTGTGTTTATGAATAACTGCAGTTTCTGGATATACACGTGAAAGTGACAATATTTTCAGTGAGAAGGCTGTCACATGTCACATTAAATAAACATTCTTGGTAAAAGTACACCCTATTTGATAACTCTTTATTCCTATTCTACTATTTCTAGTATTTCTTATAACAATCTAACTAATATCTCTATTCTCATCGAAATTGCCATTTAGAGACATCTCTTAAAATGTCCCAGTTTAAAGTCTGTAAACATTTATGAGACCAGGTTGAACTTGATTTTAACCTCAGTGCTGTGTATTGGAAATACTTTCATACTCCATTTGGTCAAACTTTTATATCTTGTCTGATTTTTACTTTCAAGGTTGAACAGTTTTCTATAGGTTTGATGTAGAAATTACATAAGTTTCAATAAAACCTGTTTTGCTTGTTTGAGATGTGTTCCAAAGGTATACTCTTTGTCCTGTCATATTTGATTTACAAAGGTGATCTCCTTTTTAGCTCACCTGAGCCAAAGGCTCACAGGTGAGCTTTTGTGATCGACTGGTGTTAGTTATACAATTGCCAATTGTGTTGAACATTACCAATAAACATTTGTGGGTATTTAAAGGGGAACGCAACCCTGTGTATAAAACAGGATAATATGAATAGCTATGAGTTCAGCTTTCTATTAACAGTATTATTATGCATAAATTCGAGTCCATAAAGATATATCAGCTCGTTTTGTAACGGTCATTTTCGCACATTGACTTTATGGTGGAAGTCGCCATATTGGATACCTGTGTGACGTCATAACTGCACTTCCGGTTTAAAACATAATTGATTTATACGCTACAGCAGATGTAGAAACGTGCAATTATAGTCACCGGCAAAAGTACTCGCAAGAATAATAAAATGGATTTTAGTAACGGAGAAGGACTTGTGGCCTACAACTTTGAACCAGAATTTTCAGAACCAGAGTTAAATGAATTAGAAGACTATAGAAATAGTGAGACGGCACAGTTGTTCACACACGTGAAAGATTTTTGCAGCTGCGAAAACTGTAATGATGCTTTCGTCTGACGAAAATACGTGCTGCAGATGCAATTTCACACTATTGGAAATTTAGAAGATTTAGAATGTATCACAGAAATAATACAGAGATGTCACAGCAATGTCTTATGAAGTTTTCACCCAAAAAGATGATAACTGTTAAACAGTCACACCGATCATGAACCAGAGATCAAACCCGAAACCCATCAATCACAACTCTGACATCTTATCATGTAGCCTGACATTGATGATTGAATTTTTCAAAATAGTAAAATTACCCTTAGCTTGATAAAAAAGTAATTATTGCCGTCAGTGTTGATGTAGATCCAGGCGAGCCTGCACATTCATGCTGTACTATCAGGGTATATACTGTTTGCTACTCAGTCAATACATTATCAAAAAAAAAAACACTAATTAGACCAAGAATGGAATTTAAGGGAAAATGTTTTGTTACATATATTTACCTGTCTAAGAGAGAATAAGAAATAATATTATATCTCTTTTCTTATCGTGTTTAGCTGGTACGGCCATTGTTGCGTACTGAGAAATGGCTGATAAAATTTTGATTTCATATCCTTTTTAGTAAATTTAGATGAAGCATGAATGAGTTGGGTTTTTTTTTTTGTGTTGTTTTACATAACTGGCACTGTCTTTTTGTTATTCAAATGGTGTTACTACCCAATTTGATATATGATGATTATCTATTCTACCAGTTCTCTGAACATATATGAATGTGTCTCCTTATAGGGAGTGTCATATGAAATATAATGTCTACAGGCATATTGCACAAAGTGTATGTTACTGTCCAGCTACTGGCACCCTGCTGAGCTTTCATAATTCACCAACACCACATTCACACCATGTGGTAATGACAAATACCCTGCCACATTGTGCATATTGTACCCTAATAAGCGTGATCACCCCAGGTTTAATGACCCCAGGGTTTATGACAGGATGTTATATCACATAGTATTATGTCTTATAACTAATTTAAACATTTTCAGTTAATTAGGGTTTCAATATCAATGCAAACTTACAAGTAAAAAAATTATGTTATATGATTTTATGAATATTTTTCATAAATTGTATACCAGAACACTATTTTAACAGTAAAAAAAACTTTTCATGTATTAATGAATAAATAAAGGAACAAAGGTTTTACTTTATCTTTTTTCATTGCGAAGTAGAGGTAGTTCAAATGTCTATTCAAGAATAATGACCTAGTTGACTGTGAAAAAGCCATATATCAATAAACTAAATTGCCTATTGATTATAAAATTAATAAAATGAGTTTATGAACAATTATTGGTTGACTGAATATTTAGCATCAATTTTTGTTATCGAGGGTTTACTGTTCAGATGTTCAGTTAACCTAACCACTGTTTCCTGCAAAAGTTAACCAGTACTTGAGCACACCCAACAACCGCAAGTAACTGATAATTTTTCCACTCGAATCAGCAGTGAGAGACAAATGATATTGAGACACAATGTTGTATGTCAGTCATCACAGAGACTGTCGCCGGGTTGGGATTCGAACTCGAGACACCAGGATTGATAGTTAGACACGTAACTGACTGAGCTAATCGGGCCTGTCACAATTAATTGGCCTTAATTTGTATTTTAATAACAACTTTTAGATACCATGTCGTTTTCACACCTTATGTTTTGGCATTAACCTCTTGTTTTTATTGTTAATTGGATTATCACACCTGTTCAAACAGCCTGCAATTATAATATTGTGAAAGTTTGATATATCAATTTCACAATATTTTGGAAGAGTATATAAAATTACAAATTAAATTTCAGAAATCAGCTGAGCTATATGTTATAAGCACATTTTTAAGAGCTTCCCACTTGATAATATACACTAAGTTTATATGTATGTCGCATATGGTCATCTTCGTACTGAAATCATCAGAAATTGTATCCTTGGATAGTAGTACGCCAAGGCATTGGTACGCTTCATTCTACAATCTTAAGTCCTACCCCAAAGTATAAAGGCGTTTTGCGCGTGATGTCACCAGAAGCTTGACACTGAGGCAATGTGAAATCACATATTAGGAAAACTAAAAACAACACTGCCCACAAAACATATCGCATTACTCCACCCACTTATTCCGCTGGAGAAAACAATGTTTAATGGGTTAAGTCCTTCAATTCAGAATCGTTTTCGCGTTTAATTGTCTACCTTCGATGTTCACTAATGCACTGTATATCTGTATATAAACTGATTACGTATATTAGTGTATATACATAAGAGTTTCAGTAGAGAGCAGTCACTAACGACACAATACAATTTGCGCGATAACTAGAACGGAAGTGCAGTTATGACGTCACCGAATACCTCCATCACAAAAGAGCTACAAAATGGCGGCGCCCATAGCATTTAGGAAACGCTTGAAATCGTGATATTTAATGTCATTTTTCTCATTTGATAAATTTCGTACAATTAAAATTTGTTGATTTTTGTGTTATTTACATGTCTATTTAACGATAAATAGCCATTTATATTCTGACGTGCGGTACCCTTTAAAGTGAAATTATTTTTTTCATTTTAGTAAGTTTGTGTTTATAAATAAATACAGTCCAGAATAATTAAGGAAAATAATATTCAATAAGACTATTAATTGAATTAAAAAGTTTGAAACTAAATTTAATTTCTATCTTCTTTTTTTTTTAATTTAAAATTTCTGAAATTGATTCAATGAAACATTAAATTTGTATGTGATATAGTGGAAAATATATTTGATTGAAATATATTGATATTGAATACTAAGTTTGATAATTGATATTTGATATTGATGAAATCAGGTATTGATTTTTTTATAGTTAAATGAACAATATATTGAATGGATTAATGATTGTATAGAATACTACAATAGAAAGGAAGGATTAGAATAATAGATCATAATCGATGAGGTATTGATACCAGATAGTTATTGTGTATTGGTTTTTTGAAAGTGAAAGTGGGCATTTGTGAAAAGTGAATGTACACTTTGATTGAGATGAAGCTTTGAAATACTTTAGTACTACTGTACTTTGACTCTGATCAGTTGATAGTGGCTGCATAAGCGTATTAAGTGAATGCATGAGTAAATACAAAAGTGACTTAACTAAATAAATGAGTCGGCGCAGAAAGATTTTAACTTAGCATTCATATATAGAATTAATGTTGAGCAATATTGACTTATATATTTTTATATTGGTTTCACTGAATGCTATATTGACTTATGTAAACGGGATAGTTAATGCCATAAGGTATTAAGTGATAGAGTTTGAATAAATTTGAGTTGAATGTGATTGATGTTGTGACTTTAAAAGTGAATTATAGTTAGATTGAAACCTAATTAACTGGTTGTGTAGAGAACTTGAGAATTGAATTTGACTTAGTGCTATAATGAAGTAAATGAAATTGAAAGTGAAAGGCATATTGAAGTAAATATTTGAATTTGTGTTTGAATGAGACTTAGTGCCTAAGTGAAATGATTTGAATTGTGGATTTAATGCAAAAGTGACTTAAGTTAATGATATAAAGTGAATATTGAGTTGAATGAAAAAGTGAGTTAAGTGAATTGTTGAGTGAAAACCTAAGTGAATTATATGAAGATTTCAGACAATGCAATTTTGAATTAAGTGAAAGTTGATTAATTTGAATTTGAAATATATATGAGGTTTGGAGATTGAATATTTTAACCCAAACTGATGAACACTGATTAGTGCGAAAAGGTGTTATTTATCAAAAGTTGAATACAGACTTTGAATTATATGAAGACAGTTTGAATAAATTATATAAATAATATATACGTTGTGAAAAGGTCTGGATTTTGACAGATATTATTGGAAGAGCTATAGTTATAGCGTGACATTGATATATAGAAATATAGTAATAATGAGTGATACAGAAGCTGCTGGAGGAAAGGAAGTAAAATTCTCAGAAGAAGATATTGGAGGCATTTCATGCATTGAAGATGAAACCTCCCAAGATAGAGAAACCGGAGGATTTGATGTCATATAAGAAACATATAGGAGAAGAATTTAGTAAGGAAACTGACACTGCCTCATCAGGAACAAAACCCGGTACTATGGATCCAGGAGCCATACCTAATACAACTAGTTGTAGCTATCACTATCTTAATGTGTAAAACAGATGAACCCAATTTGAAAAGTGTGCTATATAGAGGATTTCTACCTGAAATAAAGCAACAACCGGATATAAATATGACATCATAACAGATTACGACAGATTTAAAATAGAACTTAGAAAACTATGCAGCCAGTCTGGGACTCCTAATCTCGCTTGGATAATGGAACGTCTGGTATGCATATAATTTGAGAATATGCTCTTACCATGCTATACTGACTTGCGAAATATGCCTTGCGGCAATATCATTTGACCCAATAATCTGTTTGTTTTGTCACCTACTGTGCGAAATGATGTCAATTTTGACTAAACCATTGACGGTATTAGGGGAGTTTATCGGAAGAGTCTATCGCTATGTAGCACGCCTTCGATGTATGATCAGTGACCCATAGCGTTCTGTCGGTTCATCAAAAGACTGTGTTTGCGTTCTATATTTCTTTGATATACCGCTAGCCAAAGCTGGGATGGTCGGACCGAATATTGTTTGCGTCATTAAAATATTTGATAAAACGTGTGGTGTTACTTGTTTGTTTCATTTTTTAAATTTTTTTTTTAAAATGACATTAAGTAATGAAAGTGATAAAAGCCGGACCGATTTTGTTTTGATGTGGGACAGGTTCTGAATGATTTATTTTGGCGGTTGAACCGTTACATTGGTTTCCATGGTGATTATTTCACGCAGCTTCCGGAACTTGCATCACTTCCGGTTCGATCGAACATTTTTAATATAATGAAAATTATTCAGTAAAGCGGAAACATAATGTCATTCATTAAAATGTACACATTGTGATAAAGTATGTTATAAATAATACACAAATAAACTTGAAATCGTTTCCTATTAATAAATAAACGAAGAAATACACGATGCAGCTGACATGGTGGGTGGGGTATGCATACATGTAATGGATAATGTAAGGCAATTTTAGTGATTTTTTTATAAATAAGTGCGATTCTTACGGTAGTAAAAAACCTGGACCGATTTGCATTTTGGAATTTTAGAAGGCCTGGTAACATGTGCATGCTGCAATTTGAGTGGAAACTGGCTTTTTTCTATACAGTTTTGCAACCACTTTTGGGTTGCGTTTAGTTCCATTGACTTTTGGCAGTGTTATTGTTCTTTAATTATTTTTTAAACAAGTTTCTCAACAAATGATGTTTTTATAGCAGCCAGTGAAAACAGGATTATATTTATACTTAGTGTGCAGTGCTGTAATGTAGCTTCAAGATGCATCCTTATAGTACAATGAAGTACATCCGTCTTTAAGATGGAAGATGTTGGTTCAATCCCAACTAAGGATATCTGTTGGAGGCTTCTTACTATACATTGCAAATCTGTTTTGAATTCATGAAATGAAAGTAGTAAAAAAAATTTTTAACAGTAAGTTTGGATGTGTTTATTTCAGGAATCAGAACAATTTGGAGTTTTCATGACAGTTGATGAAAATCATTAGGCTAGTTCAGTGTCTGTGAAGTATGTATTATACAACAACAGCATTAATGTTATAGTTCTGGCTGACAGAATTAAGTGTTTATATTGTACACTGGTTAAAAGTGCTGAGGTCTCCACCAGGACTTGAACCTGGAGTCCTTTTCATATAGAAAAGTGTGCTACATTACACTATAAAGATGTACTCAACACCAGGAACCATATGTATATATGTATGTTATTATTTTACATGAATATATAAAGAAACAGCCCCAACTGTAAAATGTATGCAAGTGTAATATATATAGGTACTCTGAGTTACACTGGAGTATCATGCCAGATACATGGTATGATACCCACACAGTCACAATACAGACGACATTATACAGACACCTGCAAGTGTAATATATATAGGTATTCTGAGACACACTGGAGTATCATGCCAGATACATGGTATGATGCCCACACAGTCACAATACAGACGACATTATACAGACACCTGCAAGTGTAATATATATAGGTATTCTGAGCCACACTGGAGTATCATGCCAGATACATGGTATGATACAACCATAGACAGATGTGGTCACAACAACCATAGACAGATGTGGTCACAGCAACAATAGACATATGTGGTCACAGCAACCAAAGACAGATGTGGTCACAGCATCCATAGACAGATGTGCTCACAGCAACCATAGCCAGATTTGGTCACAGCAACCATAAACAGTTGTTGTCACAGCAACCATAGACATATGTGGTCACAATAACCATAGACAGATGTGGTCACAACAACCATAGACAGATGTGGTCCCAATAACCATAGACAGATGTAGTAACAACAACCATAGACAGATGTGGTCATAATAACCATAGACAGATGTGGTCACAACAACCACATCAACCATAGACAGATGTGGTCACAGCAACCATAGACATATGTGTTCACAGCAACCATAAACAGATGTGGTAACAACAACCATAGACAGATGTGGTCACAATAACCATAGACAGATGTGGTCACAACAACCACAACAACCATAGACTGATGTGGTCACAACAACCATAGACAGATGTGGTCACAATAACCATAGACAGATGTGGTTACAACAACCAGACAGATGTGGTCACAGCAACCATAGACAGATGTGGTCACAGCAACCATAAATAGATGTGGTCACAGCAACCGTAGACAAATGTGGTCACAATAACCATAAAAGATATGATCACAACAACCATAGACAGATGTGGTCACAACAACATAGACAGATCCACAATAACCATAGACAGATGTGGTCACAGCAACCATAGACAGATGTTGTCACAATAACCATAGACAGATGTGGCCACAAACATCATAGACAGATGTGGTCACAACAAACATAGAACAATGTGGTCATAACAACCATAGACAGATGTGTTCACAACAACCATAGATATGGTCAAAACAACCATAGACAGATGTGGTCACAATAACCATAGACAGATGTGGTCACAATAACCTTAGATAGATATGGTCAAAACAACCATAGATAGATGTGGTCACAATAACCATAATCAAATGTGGTCACAATAACCATAAACAGATATGGTCACAATAACCATACATAGATATGGTCACAATAACCATAGATAGATATGGTCACAATAACCATAGACAGATGTGGTCAAAACAACCATAGACACTAGACAGATATGGTAACAATAACCATAAATAGATATGGTCACAATAACAATAGACAAAAACCATAGACAGATATCGTCACAATAACCATAGATATATGTGGTCACAAAAAACATAGATATGGTCACAATAACCATAGACAGATGTGGTCACAGCATCCATAGACAGATGTGCTCACAGCAACCATAGCCAGATTTGGTCACAGCAACCATAAACAGTTGTTGTCACAGCAACCATAGACATATGTGGTCACAGCAACCATAGACAGATGTGGTCACAACAACCATAGACAGATGTGGTCCCAATAACCATAGACAGATGTAGTAACAACAACCATAGACAGATGTGGTCATAATAACCATAGACAGATGTGGTCACAACAACCACATCAACCATAGACAGATGTGGTCACAGCAACCATAGACATATGTGTTCACAGCAACCATAAACAGATGTGGTAACAACAACCATAGACAGATGTGGTCACAATAACCATAGACAGATGTGGTCACAACAACCACAACAACCATAGACTGATGTGGTCACAACAACCATAGACAGATGTGGTCACAATAACCATAGACAGATGTGGTTACAACAACCAGACAGATGTGGTCACAGCAACCATAGACAGATGTGGTCACAGCAACCATAAACAGATGTGGTCACAGCAACCGTAGACAAATGTGGTCACAATAACCATAAAAGATATGATCACAACAACCATAGACAGATGTGGTCACAACAACATAGACAGATCCACAATAACCATAGACAGATGTGGTCACAGCAACCATAGACAGATGTTGTCACAATAACCATAGACAGATGTGGCCACAAACATCATAGACAGATGTGGTCACAACAAACATAGAACAATGTGGTCATAACAACCATAGACAGATGTGTTCACAACAACCATAGATATGGTCAAAACAACCATAGACAGATGTGGTCACAATAACCATAGACAGATGTGGTCACAATAACCTTAGATAGATATGGTCAAAACAACCATAGATAGATGTGGTCACAATAACCATAATCAAATGTGGTCACAATAACCATAAACAGATATGGTCACAATAACCATACATAGATATGGTCACAATAACCATAGATAGATATGGTCACAATAACCATAGACAGATGTGGTCAAAACAACCATAGACACTAGACAGATATGGTAACAATAACCATAAATAGATATGGTCACAATAACAATAGACAAAAACCATAGACAGATATCGTCACAATAACCATAGATATATGTGGTCACAAAAAACATAGATATGGTCACAATAACCATAGACAGATATGGTCACAATAACCATATACAATAACCATAGATAGATATAGTCACAATCACCATAGATCACTGACTTGTGCATGAATAGTTCATTTTATATAGAATGATAAAGGTGAGATGTTGTGCGAGACTTACTGCAAATTTTGACCATTCAAGACCAAAACTTCTGCAGAATGATTGTAAAAAAGGAGCAAAGCTCTTATGGCTATATATCTTAGTTACTTTGATAATTTAGAATTTTACTACGAGTTCTATCTACCCAAAGGTTACAGG
The DNA here is from genome assembly GCA_029582155.1 of Panopea generosa. Taxonomy (NCBI): domain Eukaryota; kingdom Metazoa; phylum Mollusca; class Bivalvia; order Adapedonta; family Hiatellidae; genus Panopea; species Panopea generosa. The sequence continues at coordinate 806,807 of CM055911.1, forward strand.
CAGATGGACTACTGACACAATGTGATCACAAAAGCTCACGCTGAGCCTTGGTTTAGGTGAACTGGAGAAACAAGAGATATCTGCATTGATCGCAATCGATCTAAGTGAAGCTTTTGATACTGTTGACCATGATATACTTCTTGATGTTCTTCAAAGCCAGTATGGTGTCTGTGGGAAAGAAGCACTATGTTGAGTTGACTCGTATCTCAGACCACGTAGCTGCCGAGTGAGTGTAAATTCAACTTTATCACCCCACGTTTGCTACAATGTAGTGTCCCCCAAGGAAGTTGTTTGGGTCCTTGGCCCTATCTCACATACGCAATACGCTATTTGATAATATTCCACCAAGCATTTCAGTTTATGGATTTGCAGATGATCATATTGCAAATAAAAGTTTCTAACCAACATCAGTCAACAAGTAAATACATGCGATAAAAGAACTTGAACAATGTGCAGAGACAATTAACAACTGGATGAATGAGAACAAACTAAAGGTGAACACTTCAAAAACTGAGTTTATTATGTTTGGTAGTAGAGCACAGTTGAATAAATGTAGAACAAAGGAAATAAACATTGCTGGTGACAAAATTAGATCTGAGAGTTGTATAAGATATTTTAGTGCTTTTCTATATGAATTATTGAATTTCAAAGAGCATGTTAAAAGGAAGTGCTGTACAGCTATGTTAAATTACTTAAGAATTAAGAGTATACGTAATATTTAACTAAGGATGCCACTGAAATTCTCGTTCTGTCATTGGTTATTTCTCACTTGGGCTACTGTAATGTTATTTTATAACGTAAAGCAGAAATGGAAATAGGCAAAATTCAATGAATCCAGAATATGTATGCAAAATTCGTTTTAAACAGGAAAAAATTTGACAGTTCTAAGCAAGCTCTATATGACATGCATTGGTTACCTATCAAAGCTAGAATTAAATTTAAATTACTCTCTTTCATGTACAATTGCTCTATCAGCAATGCACCTGTCTATTTGTCTGAGTTGTTAACAAAATCTATTCTCAAAAGACCAGGTTTGAGGTCTTCAGACTCCACAGATAGGTGCTATGTTATTCCATTTAACAAAAGAAAGTGTTTTAGTGACAGAAGTTTTGGTACAGTAGGTCCTAGCCTGTGGAACAGTCTACCGTTGAGCATAAAGTTGTCTGAATTTGTAGAAAGTTTTAAAAAGAATCTGAAAACAGTTTATTTCCAAGATTTCTATGCATTGTCTAAGGCACAAGCCTGTTTTATTTTAATCTTTATTTGAAATTTATGCAGTGATTTTATGTAATTTGAAAATTTTTATATGTTGTTATTATTCAGATTTATACATATGTTTTATACCTTGAATATGAACTTGTATAGAAACAGGCGTTTAATCAAATAAAGCAGTTTCAGTTTTAACTGACAAGCAAGTATACTGCATTCAGTTTCCTGCCAAACAATCTCCCATAAGAATATGTGAATTTCAACCTCATGTTGATGATTGTCCCCAAGGCATTAAAACTGCCAGAGTTACTCAGACAATGTAGTAGTAAATTATTACAGACGGACAGACAAACAGGAGGAGATTACAACCTATATCCCGCCACTTTTCATTGGAAAGGTGGGCAACAATTTTTCTATTATCAGAAATATATAGTCAAACCTGTCTTAGGCAGCCAGTCAAGAGAAGGAGCAAAAGTCGCCCTTTAAGACAAGTGGTTGCTTAATACAGTTTAATTTGCTCTGAAAGCAGACATGGGAAATAGAAAATGTGGCTGTTAGACAAGTGGCTGCTCAACAGATTTGACTGTAAATGGATGTTTTGGACAAAATGAATTCTCATGATCAATCGTTCAACAAGTTGTTCTTAAGTAAACCTAAATTAAAGAATGACTTTTTATTTGTTGAAATTTCATACGATATGAACTTGTAAACATGAATCACATGCAAATATGTGAGCCCATGAGCAGATGTAGAATTATAAAAGAATATTTAAAACCACTTAAAATTAAGCTGAAATTTCCAATATTAATTGGAGGCTGTCTGCAAGATAAACTTGGGAGCTTTCTTAAATCGCTCTTGTAATAAATCTGTTTCCAGATAGAATTGTTATTTGTTTGAATATTTAGTGTCATTTTTTATGCCATTGAGGGCTAACAGATGATCAATTTACCTAACCACTCTTTCCTGAAATCCTGGAAGGTTAACTAGTACTCAAGCACATCCATCTCCACAAGCATCTGATAAATTTCCCACTTGAAGCAGCAGTGAAGGATGAATACCAATTGGACACCATTTTGAATATCAATCATCTTGGAAACTGCGGCCAAGTAGGGATTACAACTCACAACTGGATGACAGTGAAACAAGCTACAGACTAAGCTAAATGGGCCCGCATTTTATTATTGTGTTAATATCAATCCTTAAGTGCTGTCGGTCACTCACCTCAAAGGAAATCTTATCAAATCAGAGTCTGTCTTACATGTCGTAGTCTCTGGATTGTAGTACACCATTATAGTCTTGTACCCCATCTGTAGCATATTTTCGTAAAATTATTTTCATCTAATATAATATTTCAGCACAATAAATGTCAATACATTTTTGTTTGATTATTTTATTTATTGGCGCCGAACCTGAAAGTTAAAAACATCACTTATAATAAAAGGCAGCAATGTTTTTATCAGTTTAATAATACATGTATTTAAAAGGTTGGGTAAAGGATGTAAATGTACATGCATCTATGTAGCACCGAATAATTCGATGGCTTGGCGCAAGACTGGACCAAGTCACTTTTTAAAAATTGTTCAGGAAAAGCAAAGAACTGATTATATTCTGTTATATTTGGATAAGAAAGGACATAACAACACATAATGCTACAGAATCATACAGGAATTTATGCTATGTAATTTAATTTTTATAACTGAAAATAGTGTATCTGAGAAGTGGACTCATTTTGCACTGAATATCTTGGCGCAAGAAAAGTCCAACTCAACTTAGACCTATTTTGCATGAAATATTTCAGTGCAAGACAATACCAAGTTCAGCTGGGCTTGTCTTGCACCGATACATTAAGAGTCATTCTAGACCAACTAGAGTCTTTTAAGTCTTGCAGGGAATTGTTATCATGTAAATAGCTTCAGTTTGGTACAGAACTCTGACTTTTTAAGAGTTATGATAATAATTATGAAGATAATAACTTTCAAAGTAATCAAAGTCTTTTATTTCATTTTAACATTTCAAATCAAAATGGTACATGATGTATGTCAGTTTTGGTAACTATTAATGACTTCATTGGCCTCTGCCATTAAAATGATAATTTAGCTTAATAAATAATAAGATATTATCATCATGCAAACAGGAAGGGTTTGTTTTCAAATTAAATATCTCAAATATGAAACAAAATTTTATTGACTATTACAATATACATGTAATATTTTTCAACCGAAATAATATCTTTAAATATAAATCTACTGCTTTTATTTTTTTTCTTTAACAGTGTTATGTTTAGAACTATTATCCCTAGCACAGCTCAAAATCACCCAGTCTATATCCATTTACCTATACATGAAAGTACTAGCTACACCTATAAACTACACCTATTTCATTTATGAACATCATACTGGGTATGATAAGCACATTGATATGCCTTTACCCACCCCCAACTCAGACTTGTGGCTCAGAATGACGTAAAATTGACGGTAGACTGAAATATTTGACTACTAACAACCCTTGTGGTCCCTGGTAAGAATAGACTCATTGTCAATCTCTGCAGAGTGGTAGGAATCCTCTGAATGGGTGTCATGTTCATTTTATAATTTTTTGTCATGTTCATTATTGTAATTAAATTACCAACCCCTGTGTGGTTCTAGGGAGCCATTTCAGTGATGGCAAGAAAAGGATCAATGTGGTTTGTGCTTGTTGTAAGAAGCGACAATTTGAGTAATATGACAGAATTTGCTGAATCTCTGCATTTCTGCCGGTATGAAGGTTCTAGGTTCATTCTGCATATTCATTTATTGATGTGATATTTTTCATCTGTGTGATAATTTGTTGTTTTTGTACATGTAGAGTGAATCTGGAATCTTCCTTTCGACATTTTTGACAACCTTCAAAGTAACTATGAGCCATGCCTGTGAGGTTAAAATGTCACCAAATCATATTAGATGGAAAAAAAACCAGAAAAAAACATTTTCATGAATTCCTGTAAATGGCATTTGAAGGTCAATGTTCCTGTAATGCAAAATATTTTTCTTGCATTCACCAGCTATAGGTCATAGAATGGTAGACATTGCTTTAAAAAGTGTGGAAATTCTTTAAACAAAATATCTAGTGCAGGCTCACCTGACAAAAGCAGATAGTAACACGAATAGGTCTAAATAATTCCTCCAGATCAGTTAGCTTAAGCTGATAAAGTTGTGTTGTCAGCTAAACTGCTAACAGAGCTCTCTATTCATTCACAATGCTACTTCTCAAATTTGCTATTTGTCTCTTCATTGTGAATGACACTAATCGGCAAAATTTCAAGATCATCTTTACTTAGATCCATTTATTTATTTAGCAACAACTTCAATATCAAAATTTATTGTTTGACTACCCTTTAACGAAGTTTTGTTGCTTGAACTTCTATGCTCAGAATTCAGTTACTTCAGTTTCTGTGGCAAAATCATTTGATTAGAAGTTGAATCAATGTTTAAGTTTCTGGAATAGATTTAAACTAGAGCATGTATTTTATGAAGCATAATGGAACATCTTCATCATCAGTTCAGGTTATGTCAATATATTAATAGATATATTTGGTTCATTCATTAAACTCCCCAATATTACTCTTTCAATGAAAGAATCATTCAATTCTGGTCCTGATTCAATTTTTTCTGGTTTAGACAAAATATGTGCATTGATGAATGCAATTATATATATACACCGTACTTTACCTCAGGAATAGACACTGTTGAGACAAATAATAATCTTTGTCACAAGTTTCTTACAAACTAAACTATCACTATCTGATATACCTGGTTCATAAAGTACACTCTATTCACCTTATTACCTCTGGTGGGAGCACTCTATCCACCTTATTACCTCTAGTGGGAGCACTCTATCCACCTTATTACCTCTGGTGGGAGCACTCTATCCACCTTACTATCTCTGGTGGGAGCACTCTATCCACCTTACAGCCTCTGGTGGGAGCACTCTATCCACCTTACAGCCTCTGGTGGGAGCACTCTATCCACCTTACAGCCTCTGGTGGGAGCCCTATCGCCCCTATAATTTTGTCTGTTAAACATGCTGAATCAAGACTTACAAACATACTGAAACTAGACCTACAGACATATAATTTTAATAATTTAACTGTGTAAAAGTTTAGTAATACAACAAAAAATATATGTAGGTATTAATTTAGAGTAATACTGCAACCATTGAAAACCAGCATTTGTCTTCATTTGCAAGTCAACTCTTAATAGTATAATGCGGATGAAAGTGCATGTGATACTAATTCTAACAGGTCTCTTGTAATTCAACATTGAACTCATTGTAATTTATTATATTACCATTGAATGTGTGTATTGTGTACATCATTGAGACAATAATAAACTTCCTATATAAACATGTCTTTTACAAATCATTAGATAAATATCAGTTGGATTATTAATGGGTTTTATCCTTTTAATTGCAACCTGTGATAAATGGTAAATTGTAAAATTAATGCCTATACAATGTTTATAATAAAACACATACATCAATGAACTTGCAATATTACCATATGTAGTTATTATTTTTACCAGAACCAGATTTATAATCATTTACATTCTCTGATTTTTTATGAAATTGGAATAAATACCTCAAGTCTTCCAGGTTCCTTGCTTTCATTTCTGAAAATTATTATTATCATGTTTCATTATCATATACATACAGTGCCCCAGATAAGACATGACTGAATAGGGTGAAAACTCTTCAAAATTAAACTAACTGTCATGAGTGAAATCTTAAAATGAAAGATTTAATTGGGTGATTTTCACTCAGTAAGTTACAATAACTGAGTGAAACATGGAGAATTGTCTTAATGAAAGGACTTGTAACTGTAAGATTTGTGACAACCGTCCAGTCAGACAAGTGTGTGTCTCAGGTCCAGTGAAATGTCGGTAACGTATCTGTTCAGAAACTCAGGGACATCTGCATTTGCAGTATTTTGAAAAGAAAATGTAAGAAAAAGTATTTCAAAAGTCTTTATTTGAATAACTGGACACTCTGTTAATAGAAACAAACAATAAAGTCGATCAAAACAAAGTTGTACCTGTAACCATGAGAAAAGAGAAATGTACACTTAAGGGACACAGCAAATTAGTAAAAGATTCAGCAGTACAAGGTAAATTTTGAGAAATACCTGGAAGAATTAGGAACAGATACGTTACCACATTTGTCTAACTATACTCCCAGTTTTAAATATATTACCAGTTTTAACTATTTAACCTTGCAGTAGTCTCTTTTGAGTCGTAGAAAAATCACATTTGAAGTGATCTTTAATAAACCTATGCATATTTGCATTGATAATACCTATTGTGCAACAGATACATTACCCAAAGGTACGTTACCAAGCTATTAATTTGAATTAATGCACCAAATTATGGTACAAATTCTTTCATGAAATCGCTATATTTGAGCAACCACATGTTCGGGACATCACATTTGTCTTTGTGGTGACAAAGAGAAAAGTATGAAGCTCAAAGTTGTACAAATACACTTTCTGTCAAGAGGCTGAATATATCATTTAGTTTTTCTCTTAAACTCTGTCTTTGTATTCTTCATCAATTGATCATACTCATTTAAATACCATGTGCAAATTTCAAACATTGCTTTGTTAATGTGGTGAAGTATTCGTGCATTTCTCTGTACCTGGCTTCAGCAAAGGAAACATATCTGTTTTAAATTGTAACGTATCTGTACCTCAAATGTCTATATGAACATGGTAGACCATTGTCAGTTATGTAGACTATTGAATGATAATCAACATGTTTTATCTTTACCTTTTATCAGGTAAACACATTATTATAATCACCAACCTGAGTATTTAATTTGATTAATTGATTCAATATTTAGCCTCATTTTTATGCCATCGAGGGCTAACAGACGATCAGTTAACCTAACCATTGTTTCCTGGGATAAACCAGTACTAGAGCACACCCCATCTCCACAAGTAACTGATAACTTTCCCACTTGAATCAGGGGTGAGAGACGTATGATAATGAGACACAATGTTGTATATCAATCATCATGTAGACTGTTGCCAGGCGGGGATTCGAACTCATGACCCCTGGATTGATAGTCAGACGTGTAACCGACTGAGCTAATCGGGCCCAGCTATTTAATTTGAAAGCCATATTGAATATGTAAAGTATGGTAACGTATCTGTTGGAAGTGGTAACGAATCTGTTTAAATTATTGAATATTATGCAACATGTTAATATTGGTTTAATTTTTTAACAACAACAAAACAACATCATCAACAACAACAGTAGCAACAATAGCAGCAGCAACAACAGCAATGTTAACATTAACAAAATTAACATTTTAAAAACAAAATAAAACTATATATCAATGTATAAACATGTGTGAAAGGACATGGCTAAGTCTAGAGCTGAAATACAGAAATCCTACAGAAACAATAAAAAAGAAAGGGATCAAGTTTTTTTACAGGGAACGAAAAAGAGCTGCGATGAATAGAGATGAGAAACCAGATACCGTTTGCGACAGTTGGAAGGAACACAAAGTTACCCATGCACAAGCAAAATTCACTGATGACCCAGACAATATTGAAGGCTCATCGTCGGATCAACCCACCGTCACAGAACAGTTTGAAACAACTCATCAGACCAAATCCACCATACCCATACACTAGTCAACTCTTACTTCATAGTGTATTATGATGAATACTGGTTTACTGGTAAAATTGATGAGGAAAAGGAAGAATTTTATGTACATTTCTCTTTCTTTTCAAAGCACAATGCTAAGGACCAAATCCAGTTTCGGTGGCCTTCACAAAGTATTTGGGCTTCATGTATAACTAAAATTTGTCAGGCTTCCCAACCACTGTCATTTATTGGGTCTGCTAGAGTCTACAGTGTAACAGTGTTCTGCAGAAAACAGATTCCACAGTTCTCTCGAAGAGATTTCGATAGAAACAAATATGTGATATTGTTTTAAGCAAGCTATCTTTCGAATTATATCTTCGAATCGTTTTAGTCTTTACAATTGCATTATATTTCTGAAGGATTTATTAGTCATACTATATTCTGCAGTAAGATTTCGGTATGCTATGTATTTCTATATTCCACATAAATCCTAATTCCCCCACTCCACCACCTCCCTAAAATCCAAAGTTTATTTATCAACTTTGTGCAGCAGGAATATGTGGTACAATTACACTAATGGAAGTATACTTTATGTGTTGTCTATAACGAAGACTGCCATTTCTTGAGCTTTTAAAACATTGTATTAACATGTTTAAACTGTTTTTGTCATATTTATTGAATGCCTTTAGTTATGGGCAGATACCTTACTTCTTGCAGTACATTCAATTAGTTACATTGGTTAAGCTATTATGGAGAAAATCCATCCATTATAATTTCTATCCAATATTTCATGTTTGTGCTTTCAAATTTAAACACAATTAACTAATGCTGTATTAATCAATACATACAATAGTGAAATCATAAATGTACTTGAACTACAAAATTTAAAACTGCAAATTGAACGACATGTTCAAATAGCGCAATAAAATACTAGAAATCGTAGTATCCACTAGAACATGATGCAACGTAACCTCTCATGTATGTCATATCAAAATACCATAGCAATAAAATGCCATTCTTGCAGTTTAAATCTAGTGACTTGAACCTTGTTCTGTTAAAAGGTAACATATCTGTGCATGGTAAAATTGGGTTGATGTATTTCAAGCGTCATATCTTTGAAACCCTACTTATTTAAGATCAACCAGGATGGATTTTAATTCTACAGATGTGTGGCATTCATGATATTGAGGTGTTAAACGAGTCTGCTCTGGTCATATTTTCACTTTTTCTAACCCCTGGTGGCTCACGTTAGTGGAGAATGAATGAAGATAATATATTTTTTAAATTGATGATGTGATCCAAATCTGTACAGCAATTCAATTCATGCAATCCAAAACAGCTGTCTAACTACGATCGATGTACACATATTGCATAAATTCCCCTTTCCATGTGGTCTTTTGAAAAGAAAAATAATCCAAAAGACGGTGAAGATTGACTAACCTTTTCTTTGGAGGTGCGTTAAAGGGATTCTATTACAAGAGTAGTCTTCTTTAAAAATGTATATTGTTAATGAAAGGGGAAGTTTATTGTGTGATATCAATTGGTAAACAAGAATAGGCCTATTCTTATACACTCAGTGTGCCAGCTAACTCAGCCCAAGCATTGGTTCACCGTTGTTTGATGGACTTTATCCCGACACACTTTAATTCCTCAAAACACACCCACCTGTTTGAGGAACTCATCAATGAGGGTATTTTCCTCGGCCTCCAACCAACGCACTTTCTTATTACTACCATTTGACAGATCGGTGGTAAGACCCTCTGTCATCTCAGACGATAAGCGCTTAGATAGTGGAAAATAAATACTGTGCATCCATGCTCAAATTGAGATTGTCTTTTTGGGTCTTGTCTCTGTGGAGAAAGAACTCAAAAACATTTATAACCTCCGTTTGAGTTTTGAACTCAGTTGAGTTTGGACACAGGGAAATTGAGATTGACTTTAAGTTGCGTACAGATTTTTTATAACCTCAGGACCAACATCACATTTTACCTATGCTGTATGTGTTTTCTTAAAGTGAGTATAGAAACTCAGTATATAAGTAGCCATTTTTCAATGCTGCTTTTGTTTATACTGTTACTCCATTCTTTTATCTCCAACAGTATTCTGATTTACATACAATATTATAGGGCTGGAGGACGTTGCAGAGCTGATATATACCAGTATGTTCACATTAGTTAGATAAAATGATATATTTGTTACATTTATTGATAATGGTATCCGAAATCAAGACTATCCAAAATCAAGACTTTCATTATTGTGAACCTTTTATTTTAGAGACTGTAGACATAGAAAACGCATTTCATATTAAGATCAAATATATGTTAACAAATACCTCTTTGGGCCAATATTATATCACGGCACCCTTCCTTTCGTAGTGGAAGATCATTTTCGCACAAAATTCGAGCGAGCCTGTTATACGTTACAAATACGTTCGCAAATGGCGGATCTTACCATAGGCAGGTAATCGTAAATGAACTACTAATGACTCGCATCAAGACAGATTCAACCCAAAATCTAATGCACCGACAAGAGCACTACAGTTACACTGATGTTTCAGACTAGACATTCTTTTTGTTGTTGAAGTTTTTATTTACCCTCACACTTTAAACTGGTCATTTTGGCGAGCCTGAACAGATGATTAATAAATAAATTGATGATTATGAATGATAACTGATGAATGAGTAGTGATATAAGATGATTATATACATATTTATTACTTTACATATTTATTTACTACCAACCATCACTTTTAGTTTTTTGTACAAGATTTATTGACATGTTTATTACATAAATTTGTTGATTATCAAAATTCACTTTAATTTTATAAATAATTTTACTTTGATATTCTTTGTACAAGATTTATTGAATACAGTACAGTATATCATCCTATTATATAATAAGATTTTATTGATTTACTTATTAATTACCGATAGTGTAATATGTTGATAGTCTTGCATAACTCTCTATTGAATGCTAATGACACTAATCACGTCATATTACATTCCCTATCACCATTATTCAGTAGTGTTTACTGATATTGGTAAACCATATAGCCCTATATCTAAGTATATTGCTATTTATATACAATGTATGTACGAGGGGGGATCAGAAAGTTCATAGACTTTTGCCATAACTTATTTGTATCAATTATACAACGCACAATACTGTTATTGTATTTGAAATTAATATATATGGGACATATATTGAAAATTTTAGCTTGATACGTCAACTATTAAGAAAATAAGGCACTATTCAAAGCATAGCAGTTAGATATGTCGGGGCAAAATGATGACGTTGTATTCAACAAAAAACGACGTCAATATTTTAAACAGGTGCTTTTGTATCAAATTTACTAAGTCTCTTATTCTCAAAATACTCTCCTCCATGGTCTTTATGTTTTTGCCATCATTTACACCATTCAGTGAACATGTTAACAGAATCAGAAGATGGTATACTGGACATAAAATTCAGTAAAACATGCTTTGATTCCAATTTATCTTCAAATCAACTTCCCATTTGCTCTTTTTTAATGACTGATTTCCGGCCTTTTAAAAAACATTAATTTTGTGACATTTAAACACTAAAGACCTTGAAACATTAGATTAACTGTATATACTTTTGTTTCTCTTTTTGAGCAGGAGTATTACTTAACATGGAGCAGAACTTTACGGAACTGCGGTATTTTGCGTGCTAATCCATTTTCAAATGCCCCGATGTCAGTTTGTTTCATACAAAATGGCAAACTGTAACATCATAATATTGACGTCATTTTGAGATGCGCATAATTGGTGCCATTTTTTTAAAGGATGTAAACAAGCTTACAATACAGCACACATTAATATTTTTTATTTAAAAATAAAAAGCGTTTTGGCAACGCTATGCTTGTTTGAATAGTAGCAGTGAAAAGCAAAAACTGCCCCGACTACGTAAATCAACGTTTCGATAGTTACTATATAATATAAACTAATGATGAAAAATTATCATTTTTTTACAAAATTACTGCAAATATATAGCGGCACATGCTCCCTGAAAATTATTAGAATACAATGATAAATAAAAATGTTATGGCAAAAGTCTACAAACTTTCTGATCCCCCCTCGTATATAATTATAGTACACTATTATATATGACAATTTAAAAATAGAAAAAAAGAGGGCCAAGAGGGCCTGAGGACGCTCTACTGACTCATAGTGGCCATAGCACTTTTTGAAATTCTATGCAATAGAAACATCGGGGCGGGGTCATTTTAACCCCCTAGGGACACCATTTGAACAAATTTAACAAAACTAAAGTTGGCCATCATTACTACATAAACATTTTGAAAATCTGTTGGGCCGTTCATGAGAAGAAGATTTTTTAAGTTTTGGACTATTTTTAGTAACGGTGGCCATCTTCATATAGAAAACTAACCCCACCCCCTGGCTGCCATGTTTTTTGACAAATCAAGATGGCTTGAACAAACTTGGGAGAGGGTCACCCAAGGAACATTTCTGTGAAATTATTTTAAAATCAAGCCAGTAGTATATGACAAGAAGATTTTTTAAGTTTTTACTAATAACTTATATAGTAAATTAACCCAACCCCCTGGCCGCCATGTTTTTTGATGAATCAAAATGGGTTAAACAAACTTAGTAGTGGGTCACCCAAGGAACATTTCTGTGAAATTATTTTAAAATTGAGCCAGTAGTTTTTGACAAGAAGATTTTTTAAGTTTTTACTATAGCTTATATTGTAAACTAACCCCACCCCCTGGCCGCCATGTTTTTTGATGAATCAAGATGACTTGAACAAACTTATTAGAGGGTCACCCAAGGACCGTTTCTGTGAAATTATTTTAAAATCGAGCCAGTAGTTTCTGACAAGAAGAATTTTTAAGTTTTTACTATAGCTTATATAGTAAACCCCACCCCCTGACCACCATGTTTTTTGACGAATCAAGATGGGTTGAACAAACTTGATAGAGGGTCACCCAAGGATCATTTCTGTGAAATAATTTTAAAATCGAGCCAGTAGTTTCTGACAAGAAGAATTTTTAAGTTTTTACTATAGCTTATATAGTAAACCCCACCCCCTGACCACCATGTTTTTTGACGAATCAAGATGGGTTGAACAAACTTGATAGAGGGTCACCCAAGGATCATTTCTGTGAAATAATTTTAAAATCGAGCCAGTATTATCTGACAAGAAGATTTTTTAAGTTTATACTAGAGCTTATATAGTAAACAAACCCCACCCCCTGGCTGCCATGTTTTTTGACGAATCAGTATGGCTTGAACAAACTTGGTAGAGGGTCACCCAAGGAACATTTAAGTGAAATTGTTTTAAAATCGAGCCAGTAGTTTCTGACAAGAACATTTTTTAAGTTTTTACTGATTAAACTTACCCCACCCCCTGGCGGCCATGTTTTTTGAAGAATCAAGCCGTCTTGAACAAACTTGGCAGAGGGTCACCCAAGGAACATTTCTTTAAAGTTATATCAAAATTAGCCCAGTGGTTTCAGAGGAGAAGTTGTTAGAAGCTAAAAGTTAACAACGGACGACAGATGACGTACACCAGGCGATCACAAAAGCTCACCTGTGAGCCTTTGACTCAGGTGAGCTAAAAAAAAAAAGAAGACGACGTAATTTGCAGGTGTCCCTCAAATCCATTAAATTATCTCCCTTTGCCAAAATAGTGAAAATTTCTAAAATCTGTTAATGTTTTTGCAGATAATTCGCAATCGATCGCGTTATGTATAATGTCAGCATTAGGTTCTAGTAACTTTATAAGTATTTCATAGATTTACAATAACTGGAACTGTATGTATATAAATTTTCTTCTGTGAAAACGTGAAAGTTGATATTTAAATCGAGTTTACGGTAAAGAAAAATGTGAGTGGGGTATTATAGTAATAAACCTTTTACTTTTTGGTTGTGTAGTTTCAGCAATTTTCTTTGGCATGACTTAAATATAGTATTGAAGACAACAATTACGATCAATTATGTTTTGTTTTTTTTAATATTTGAAATATAGCTGACAAGTTGCACTTTCTAGATATTGATATTCTAGATACTTGCAAGCCTGGGAAGTTGGGAACATTGAACTATTTCACATTATGTGAAAGGTGCATGTAGTAGATATTTTTAAATTTTACTTTTGAAAGTTAAATAATTGATAAATAATCAATCAGTCTGTCCATTCAATAATCAATTATGCTTTTTGGGTTCAATTCCCAACGCTACTTCAAATCATGCAAAATTCTTACTGTCTAAGAAGTAGTCCCATCTGCGTGTTATAGCTACGAGTCTACTCAATTTTACACCATTTTCTGGGAAAATATACTCTCTTGACAAGATAACATTGCAATATTACCTGTGATGTGTATTTTCAAACTCACATTGTCTTGAACAACGACTGTCAATTGTCTATGGAACTACTTTCCTGAACCAAATACAGGGAAAAAATCCAAAGATCTGGCAATCCGCACAAACTGAAAACAGTATGACAACTATTTTGGGTCAGATACAATACACTACCTGCATATATTTATCCATATTCATTAAACTGTCAGAAAATTATAAAATTGTGCAATGTAAAAAGGAAATATAAAAAAAAATGTTTTTTAATCAACCCTTTAGAAAACGGTGCCATTTTTCAGTGATTTCTAGAGAATATAATCCCATAAGAAAATCTGGAACTGAAAATTGTCAAATTAAACAGCACGTTAATAACCCATATATTACATATGTGTATCCATGGTAAAACATCTTGAAAGAAATAGAAGAATTTTTTTTTACAGCCTTTCAACTCCAGCTGGTATTTTGTCAAATTGACACAAAATGGCCGAATATTGGAACTTTTAAAAATTTCAAAATAGAAATTCTAAAAAATTAATAACTTCTTTATTCATGATTCAAATTTGATCAAACTTGCCAGGTCATTAGTCAACAATATTCAATATCTGAAAAGAAAATAACTTTCCCTGTCATACATGTGAGAGGAAATATATAAAAAAAACAAAAAATCGGCTATAGACAAAAACATTGATATTCTGTATATACATGTATCTCTATACTTATATATCTCTGTACTTATATATCTCTTTACTTATATATCTCTGTACTTATATATCTCTATACTTATATATCTCTGTACTTATATATCTCGTTGAGCTACGTACGTTCTTTCAAGAACCCAGCTCAGTATATGGAAGAAGAAGATATCTCTATACTTATATATTTCTATACTTATATATCTCTGTACTTATATATCTCTATACTTATATATCTCTATACTTATTTTACAGATTTCTCTTTTTAATTCAAATAAAATGTTTTTTTTTGCTATTTATTTATTTTGTTTTAATTTTTTTAAAACATTCTGAATGAAATAAGCTCATACTACAGAGATTTTTATATTTGTTTTCTGAACAATACTGGTACATTTATAATGATTTACTGTTTTTATTTATTATATCATACCCTAATGATGATTTTTAATTTCGACATCAATTATAACAAAATTATATATATACACAAATATGAAGAAGTCACCCAGGTATAATATACTCAGTCCAGTATGTGACCTTGACAATTATGGTAGCTGCCCAGGTGATGCGCACAATATGTTGTCATATTATACTGAACACTTCTATCAAGTTATTTGAAAATCGGTTCATGCATTTGGAAGTTACAGGCTGGACACGACCCATGGTGCAGATTATTATATATGGCACTATACAGCTTCAATATGTAAAAGTCCTGACTGTGACATTCACCTTTGAGGTAGCCATCCAGTTTATATCAAGGTTCAATGGTTACGTGTATGACGTTAACTTTATCATGATTTCCCCCCTGTTTGCAGACTTCATTAATATAAAGTTTAGCTTTAATAGAAATTTTTTCTTTAGTAAATTTAAGTTTGAAATTTACATTTATTCCACAGAACAGTTCTATTCTTTGTGGATTCTTTAGAAAGAAGGCGATACTATCTAATTGAACACAGATTAATAATGTTAATAAAAAATCATTGAGATATGCTCACTTACCTTAATAATTCCCTCTTTGTGCCCTAATGACTGTTGACTACATCTATTGCCCTCATCGTTGTTGGATCCTGTGGACCAGTGACAGGACAACTGTTGGCAGCCACAACCTGTCTATGTTGTCTCATAATCATAGTCAACCAACTCCTGCATGCCAAAACTTTATGTAAAAAGATACAACATTTTGATGGTACAGATACATGCAAGATTTAGTACAGTCAGTAAGTTTGCATCGTACATTGTTAAATGTTGTCACAAGTATGTATAAATGATATCTAGAACTTCTACACTTACATCAATAATCTGGATTCATGCATTTTTTAAATAATACAATGTATAAAAACAATAAACGATTTTTTTATAAAAATTGAGTTTAAAGCCATTTTTAACACGTAACAGGTTCAATAATACATGAACCACCGTTCTTCCAAGAGGACATGTAACTCATGTAAACAAAACAATCAGCTATCAAAACTAACATAATTAACAAAACCATACAAAACATTTCACTGTTAGTGAAAGTAGCATCTGTCATACAAAGTACATAGAACAAACTGTTCCCAGGGTATGAAAGGGCTGCACATCACCAGCAGAGTTTTATCATGTTTTCACAAGAAATAACATAACGGTAGATTAATGCAACAATATCGAGACAAACAAACAGCCCAAGAGGGACTCTACTGGATACAAATGGACAGATGAACATTTCAGGGGAATTTTTTATTAAGTTCCTTAAAATTGTTGGGTTGCTACTGTGCCCACTCAAAAAAGCTCTGGCGTGAGCGGCCAACACTCTAGACTTTAGCCCCGTTTTGATTGCAATTTGATTAATTATTAGTCTTAAGCAATATTTTCTCACTTGTATAATATATAATCAATTAAATATATCAGAGTAATTTATAATTTTAATACATTTTTAAAGAGTTATATATAATAATTTATAGCGAGTGTCTAACAATAGTTTTTTAGTCCCGTTATATGGATGCCAATGGGAATAAGTCCTCAGACTTCACTGGGGTTTTCAAGCATTTCATGTCGCTTTAAGATTCATTTTTAGCTTATTTTTTCAACATGTATGCTGAATTCAACTACCACTATTACAATTTCATACTTTCAGAGAGATATGTTTTTTAAAGTTTGATTCATAATACTAATCCTAATAATACAAGACTATATTATACCTGTATGATTCTGCCGAGCTCATCAAATGACGATTTACTCTAGCTGCAGTATTTCAGTGCCAGATTCTGTTGATTTGCTGCACCAGGACCAACTCTATCTGTCAGTCTGTCCATACTGTATTCTGTCACCTGAATCATAAAATTCTCCAATGCTGGCTGTATTTCTGCAGTTGTTTATAGATGCGGTCAGCTTTCTCCAACTTACTGTTGCCTGGTGGATATTGCCTGAAATATACACATACATTTTTAATGGGATTTAACACATTTTTCAATACATTACAAGTTATGCGGCATGCATCAAGTTTTCCCAGTGGAGGAAGACCTCAGAACGAATCTGAGTAAAAGCATCAACTTTCCACTAGTAACTGGCAAACTTTCTCATATTTAATCTATCGGTGAACTGAACTGAGCTCAAACCCTAAACCACAACATTGAGGTAAATGATTTTGAGCCAGCAACTTAGACAACCAGATCACAGACACATAATTTTATAATTCTTGATAGCAATTTAGACCAAAACTTCTAAAGCAGTGTACTAATATATTTAAAAAAATCCACTTAATTTATGTTAATTGTTGTTTTCAATACTGTATATAAGTCATGATATAACTGTCAAAAGAAAATTATACGCTGAATATACACAACCAGTAAGCAATAAGTTTATTAAATTTCTATAGTACCCCACCCACATTTTATTTACCTTTAACTCGATTTTATTATCAACGTTCACTTTGTCACAGAAGAAAATTTACATACATCAGTTCCAATTATTGTAAATATATAAAATATTCATAAAATTACCGGAACCTAAAGCTGACATTATGCAAATCGCAGTCTATCGCGAATTCTCTTCAGAAACATAATCAACTTTAGAAATTACCACCATTTTTGCAAGGGAGATAATATTTTGCTGGAAACCAAGTAAGTTATTTCCCTTTAAAATTTTGTGGGATCCCCGCTAATTACGTCATCACCTATTTTTAGATCAAATTTGACCGGAGAGAAAACGCAGCTTGATGCCGATTAATCCGATAAATGATGTGATAGTTGATGTTTATAGGGATAGGGATCAAACTGGCAAGCCAATAGAGTGTGACCTTTAGCGACTTATGTAAACGGTATACTGAAAATTAGGACACGCAGTACCAGAGCGAAGTCTAAAAGTTGAATATAACGACATTTTCGCTAGCTTGGACTGAATTCCTCTGTAATTAACCTATCGAAGTCATAGTAAGCACAAACGATTATTCTCAGTAAACAGATGTGTAACACCTTAATGAATAATCCATTTAGTTTCCGAAATATGCGCATCGGAAAAAACATGATATTTGAAAAAGTCATTGGAGAGTGACGTCATTTGCTGTATCCACACGCGACAAGGACTTGATTAGCTGATTGTTACATATTTCGCAAGAGAATGACTGGTGGATACCTGTGTATTCAGGTCAAGCGTGTCATATCAGTAAACTATCGGCAAATGCTAAACACATGTATGTGATTGACAGTTGATTTGTTTATATGCGACTGTGATTGGGGCAGCAGGGCGTATTTAAACAAGAAGGGCGGCGTTTTTAGGGCAGAAGGGCGGAGCCTAAAAGGGGCAGGGCACTGCGCCCTTTCATTCCGCTCTAGAAAATACCCTACTTAATTCTATATCTGTTGTTGGACCAACATAAGCTAACTACCAGTATAATTTATTAGCTTTTGAAAACAACATAAAATTTCCATACCGATTATGTGTATCTATAACCGGGTGTTATTTCCCAAAGGAAATAACACAAACATGGGTAAAATTAATGTCACTTTCAAGGACTTTAACATAGGCAATATTCCTGTACACTTCTTATGCTACAGTGTATAAGCAACAGTCTGACCTATGTTGTATCAAATAGAGATATATGCAGACTTGTGTATTGTGAAATAATTATTATCCAATATTTTAAAGACAATCATTGGTTCGTTGCTCTACTACTAGACCATGAACACCACACATAGCCGTGGCTGAGGATCGAACACACGACCTTCCTATCATTGGTTCGTTGCTCTACCACTAGACCATGCACACCACACATATCCGTGGCTGAGGATCGAACACACGACCTTCCTATCATTGGTTCGTTGCTCTACCACTAGACCATGCACACCACACATAGCCGTGGCTGAGGATCGAACACACGACCTTCCTATCATTGGTTCGTTGCTCTACCACTAGACCATGCACACCACACATAGCCGTGGCTGAGGATCGAACACACGACCTTCCTATCATTGGTTCGTTGCTCTACCACTAGACCATGTACACCACACATAGCCGTGGCTGAAGATGAAGATCGAACACAAGACCTTCCTATCATTGGTTCGTTGCTCTACCACTAGACCATGCACACCACACATAGCCGTGGCAAAGGATCGAACACACGACCTTCCTATCATTGGTTCGTTGCTCTATGACTAGACCATGTACACCACACATAGACGTGGCTGAGGATCGAACACACGACCTTTCTATCATTGGTTCGGTGCTATACCAATAGACCATATACACCACACATAGCCGTGACTGAGGATCGAACACACGACCTTCCTATCATTGGTTCGTTGTTCTACCACTAGACCATGCACACCACACATAGCCGTGGCTGAGGATCGAACACACGACCTTCCTATCATTGGTTCGTTGCTCTACCACTAGACCATGCACACCACACATAGCCGTGGCTGATGATCGTACACACGACCTTCGTATCATTGGTTCGTTGCTCTACCACTAAACCATGCACACCATACATAGCTGTGGCTGAGGATCGAAAACACGACCTTCCTATCATTGGTTCGGTGCTGTACCACTAGACCATGCACACCATACATAGCCGTCACTGAGGATCGAACACACGACCTTCCTATCATTGGTTCGTTGCTCTATGACTAGACCATGTACACCACACATAGACGTGGCTGACGATCGAACACAAGACCTTTCTATCATTGGTTCGGTGCTCTACCACTAGACCATGTACACTTCACATAGCCGTGACTGAGGATCGAACACACGACCTTCCTATCATTGGTTCGATGCTCTACCACTAGATCATGCACACCACACATAGCCGTGGTTGAGGATCGAACACAAGACCTTCCTATTATTGGTTCGTTGCTCAACCACTACACTATGCACACCACACATAGCCGTGACTGAGGATCGAACACACGACCTTTCTATCATTGGTTCGTTGCCCTACCACTAGACCATGCAAACTACACATAGCCGTGGCTGATGATCGAACACACGACCTTCCTATCATTGGTTCGTTGCTCTACCAATAGACCATGCACACCACACATAGCCGTGACTGAGGATCGAACACACGACCTTTCTTTCATTGGTTCGGTGCTCTACCACTAGACCATGCACACCACACATAACAGTGGCTGAGGATCGAACACACGACCTTCCTATCATTGGTTCGGTGCTCAACCACTAGACCATGCTCAACATACATAGCCATGGCTGAAGATCGAACACACGACCTTTCTATCATTGGTTCGGTGCTCTACCACTACACCATGCACACCACACATAGCCGTGGCTGAGGATCAAACACACAACCTTCCTATCATTGGTTCGTTGTTCTACCACTAGACCATGCGCACCACACATAGCCGTGGTTGAGGATCGAACACACGACCTTCCTATTATTGGTTCGTTGCTCTACCACTAGACTATGAACACCACACATAGCCGTGCCTGAGGATCGAACACACGACCTTTCTATCATTGGTTCGTTGCTCTACCACTAGACCATGCACACCACACATAGCCGTGGTTGAGGATCGAACACAAGACCTTCCTATTATTGGTTCGTTGCTCAACCACTAGACTATGCACACAACACATAGCCGTGGCTGAAGATCGAACACACGACCTCCCTATCATTGGTTCGGTGCTCTACCACCAAACCATGCATACCACACATAACAGTGGCTGAGGATCGAACACACGACCTTCCTATCATTGGTTCGGTGCTCTAACACTAGACCATGCTCAACATACATAGCCGTGGCTGAAGATCGAACACACGACCTTCCTATCATTGGTTCGGTGCTCTACCACTAGACCATGCTCAACATACATAGCCATGGCTGAAGATCGAACACATGGCCTTTCTATCATTGGTTCGGTGCTCTACCACTAGACCATGCACACCACACATAGCCGTGGCTGAGGAACGAACACACGACCTTTCTATCATTGGTTCGGTGCTCTACCACTAGACGATGCACACCACACATAGCAGTGGCTGAGGATCGAACACACGACCTTCCTATCATTGGTTCGGTGCTCTACCACTAGACCATACACACCACACATAGCCGTGGCTGAGGATCGAA
The DNA here is from genome assembly GCA_029582155.1 of Panopea generosa. Taxonomy (NCBI): domain Eukaryota; kingdom Metazoa; phylum Mollusca; class Bivalvia; order Adapedonta; family Hiatellidae; genus Panopea; species Panopea generosa. Next base: position 828,232 of record CM055911.1, read on the forward strand.
CACACGATCTTCCTATCATTGGTTCGTTGCTCTACAACTAGACCATGTACACCACACATAGCCGTGGCTGAGGATCGAACACACGATCTTCCTATCATTGGTTCGTTGCTCTACAACTAGACCATGTACACCACACATAGCCGTGGCTGAGGATCGAACACACGACCTTCCTATCATTGGTTCGGTGCTCTACCACTAGACCATGCACACCACACATAGCCGTGGCTGAGGATCGAACACACGACCTTCCTATCATTGGTTCGTTGATCTACCACTAGACCATGCACACCACACATAGCCGTGACTGAGGATCGAACACACGACCTTCCTATCATTGGTTCGGTGCTCTACCACTAGACCATGTACACCATACATAGCCGTGACTGAAGATCGAATACACGACCTTCCTATCATTGGTTCGTTGCTCTACCACTAGACCATGCACACCACACATAGCCTTGACTGACGATCGAACACACGACCTTTCTATCATTGGTTCGATGCTCTACCACTAGACCATGCACACCATACATAGCCGTGGCTGAGGATCGAACACACGACCTTCCTATCACTGGTTCGTTGCTCTACCACTAGACCATGCACACAACACATAACCGTGACTGAGGATCGAACACACGATCTTCCTATCATTGGTTCGGAGCTCTACCACTAGACCATGTATACCACACATAGCCGTGAAAGAGGATCGAACACACGATCTTCCTATCATTGGTTCGATGCTCTACCAGTAGACGATGAACACCACACATAGCCGTGACTGAAGATCGAACACACGATCTTCCTATCATTGGTTCGTTGCTCTACCACTAGACCATGTAAACCACACATAGCCGTGGCTGAGGATCGAACAAACGACCTTCCTATCATTGGTTCGTCGCTCTACCACTAGACCATGCGCAACACACATAGCCGTGGCTGAGGATCGAACACACGATCTTCCTATCATTGGTTCGTTGCTCTACCACTAAACCATGCACAACACACATAGCCGTGGCTGAGGATTGAACACACGACCTTCCTATCATTGGTTCGTTGCTCTACCACTAGACCATGCACACCACATATAGCCGTGGCTGAGGATCGAACACACGACCTTCCTATCAATGGTTCGTTGCTCTACCACTAGACCATGAACACCACACATAGCCGTGGCTGAGGATCGAACACACGACCTTCCTATCATTGGTTCGTTGCTCTACCACTAGACCATGCACAACACACATAGCCGTGGCTGAGGATCGAACACACGACCTTCCTATCATTGGTTCGTTGCTCTACCACTAGACCATGCACACCACACATAGCCGTGACTGAGGATCGAACACACGACCTTCCTATCAATGGTTCGTTGCTCTACCACTAGACCATGTACACCACACATAGCCGTGACTGAGGATCAAACACACGACCTTCCTTTCATTGATTCGATACTCTACCACTAGACCATGCACACCACACTTAGCCGTGGTTGATGATCAAACACACGACCTTCCTATCATTGGTTCGTTGCTCTACCACTAAACCATGCACACCACGCATAGCCGTGGCTGAGGATCAAACACACAACCTTCCTATCATTGGTTCGTTGCTCTACCACTAGACCATGTACACCACACATAGACGTGACTGAGGATCGAACACACGATCTTCCTATCATTGGTTCGTTGTTCTACCACTAGACAATGTACACCACACATAGCCGTGACTGAGGATCGAACACACGACCTTCCTATCATTGGTTCGTTGATCTACCACTTGACCATGTACACCACACATAGCCGTGGCTGAGGATCGAACACACGACCTTCCTATCATTGGTTCGTTGCTCTACCACTAAACCATGCACACCACGCATAGCCGTGGCTGAGGATCAAACACACGACCTTCCTATCATTGGTTCGTTGCTCTACCACTAGACCATGTACACCACACATAGACGTGACTGAGGATCGAACACACGATCTTCCTATCATTGGTTCGTTGCTCTACCACTAGATCATGTACACCACACATAGCCGTGACTGAAGATCGAACACACGACCTTCCTATCATTGGTTCGTTGCTCTACCACTAGACCATGCACAACACACATAGCCGTTGCTGAGGATCGAACACACGACCTTCCTATCATTGGTTCGTTGCTCTACCACTAGACCATGCACACCACACATAGCCGTGACTGAGGATCGAACACACGACCTTCCTATCAATGGTTCGTTGCTCTACCACTAGACCATGTACACCACACATAGCCGTGACTGAGGATCGAACACACGACCTTCCTTTCATTGATTCGATACTCTACCACTAAACCATGCACACCACACATATCCGTGGCTGAGGATCGAACACACGACCTTCCTATCATTGGTTCGTTGCTCTACCACTAGACCATGCACACCACACATAGCCGTGGCTGAGGATCGAACACACGACCTTCCTATCATTGGTTCGTTGCTCTACCACTAGACCATGCACACCACACATAGCCGTGGCTGAGGATCGAACACACGACCTTCCTATCATTGGTTCGTTACTCTACCACTAGACCATGTACACCACACATAGCCGTGGCTGAAGATGAAGATCGAACACAAGACCTTCCTATCATTGGTTCGTTGCTCTACCACTAGACCATGCACACCACACATAGCCGTGGCAAAGGATCGAACACACGACCTTCCTATCATTGGTTCGTTGCTCTATGACTAGACCATGTACACCACACATAGTCGTGGCTGAGGATCGAACACACGACCTTTCTATCATTGGTTCGGTGCTATACCACTAGACCATATACACCACACATAGCCGTGACTGAGGATCGAACACACGACCTTCCTATCATTGGTTCGTTGCTCTACCACTAGACCATGCACACCACACATAGCCGTAGCTGATGATCGTACACACGACCTTCGTATCATTGGTTCGTTGCTCTACCACTAGACCATGCACACCATACATAGCCGTGGCTGAGGATCGAAAACACGACCTTCCTATCATTGGTTCGGTGCTGTACCACTAGACCATGCACACCACACATAGCGGTGGCTGAGGATCGATCACACGACCTTCCTATCATTGGTTCGGTGCTCTACCACTAGACCATGCACACCATACATAGCCGTCACTGAGGATCGAACACACGACCTTCCTATCATTGGTTCGTTGCTCTATGACTAGACCATGTACACCACACATAGACGTGGCTGAGGATCGAACACACGACCTTTCTATCATTGGTTCGGTGCTCTACCACTAGACCATGCACACCATACATAGCCGTCACTGAGGATCGAACACACGACCTTCCTATCATTGGTTCGTTGCTCTATGACTAGACCATGTACACCACACATAGACGTTACTGAGGATCGAACACAAGACCTTTCTATCATTGGTTCGGTGCTATACCACTAGACCATGTACACTTCACATAGCCGTGACTGAGGATCGAACACACGACCTTCCTATCATTGGTTCGATGCTCTACCACTAGATCATGCACACCACACATAGCCGTGGTTGAGGATCGAACACAAGACCTTCCTATTATTGGTTCGTTGCTCAACCACTACACTATGCACACCACACATAGCCGTGACTGAGGATCGAACACACGACCTTTCTATCATTGGTTCGTTGCCCTACCACTAGACCATGCAAACTACACATAGCCGTGGCTGATGATCGAACACACGACCTTCCTATCATTGGTTCGTTGCTCTACCAATAGACCATGCACACCACACATAGCCGTGACTGAGGATCGAACACACGACCTTTCTTTCATTGGTTCGGTGCTCTACCACTAGACCATGCACACCACACATAACAGTGGCTGAGGATCGAACACACGACCTTCCTATCATTGGTTCGGTGCTCTACCACTAGACCATACTCAACATACATAGCCATGGCTGAAGATCGAACACACGACCTTTCTATCATTGGTTCGGTGCTCTACCACTAGACCATGCACACCACACATAGCCGTGGCTGAGGAACGAACACACGACCTTTCTATCATTGGTTCGGTGCTCTACTACTACACCATGCACACCACACATAGCCGTGGCTGAGGATCAAACACACGACCTTCCTATCATTGGTTCGTTGTTCTACCACTAGACCATGTACACCACACATAGCCGTGACTGAGGATCGAACACACGATCTTCCTATCATTGGTTCGTTGTTCTACCACTAGACCATGTACACCACACATAACCGTGGCTGAGGATCGAACACACGACCTTCCTATCATTGGTTCGTTGCTCTACCACTAGACCATGTACACCACACATAGCCGTGGCTGAGGATCGAACACACGACCTTCCTATCATTGGTTCGTTGCTCTATCACTAGACCATGCACACCACACAATTATAAGTTGAAGAGGTTTGTACAAATAACTTTCAAAAGGTGGTTCATGTTCCTACATAACTATACAGTCCTGTTAGAGTTATATTCAATGAAGTAGTAATTTATCCATGTTCCTGTCTATCGCGGTCCCTGATATATCCCGAATAAGGTCTGATAGTAGTAGTCTATCCCAGTACCTGATATCTTCCGAATGAAGTCTGGTAGTAGTAGTCTATCCCTGTCCCTGATATCTCCCGAATGAGGTCTGGCAGTAGTAGTCTATCCCTGTACCTGATATCTCCCGAATGAGGTCTGGTATTAGTAGTCTATCCCTGTCCCTGATATCTCCCGAATGAGGTCTGGTAGTAGTTGTCTATCCCTGTCCCTGATATCTCCCGAATGAGGTCTGGTAGTAGTAGTCTATCCCTGTCCCAGATATCTCCCGAATAATGTCTGGTAGTAGTTGTCTATCCCTGTCCCTGATATCTCCCGAATGAGGTCTGGTAGTAGTAGTCTATCCCTGTCCCAGATATCTCCCGAATGAGGTCTGGTAGTAGTAGTCTATCCCTGTCCCTGATATCTCCCGAATGAGGTCTGGTAGTAGTAGTCTATCCCTGTCCCTGATATCTCCCGAATGAGGTCTGGTAGTAGTAGTCTATCCCTGTCCCAGATATCTCCCGAATGAGGTCTGGTAAACTCCAATGAAAATGCAGGCAATTCTATGTCTATCTCACAATTCTGATTGATTGGCCAGTTGCTTCAGTTAAAGTTGAATGACGCCACAGTTTGATAAGCGTTAAGACGCAATAATTGTGGGACAGTCATATTTTCCTGATATTTCATTGAGCTGTAACAGACCTGATTTGGGAGATATCAGGACTGTGATAAGCTAAGTAGAATCATTGACATTTCTCATCTTTATGGAAGTATATAACATAAGTTTCAAACCCGGTATGATACACTTCCGTGTTGTTAGGCTGGAACTCTTAGCTCAGTCGGTAGCGAGACTGACCATAAATGCAGAGATCGCGAGTTCGAATCACCAGCTGGCAACAGTCTCCGTGATGAACGATATACAGCATTGCGTCTCATTAACGTTGGTCCCAAACCGATGCCGCGGATTCAAGTTAGAAGGTTGTCAACTACTTGCAGAGAGTGGTGTGCTCGAGTAATGGTTTAACTTTCCAGTTTTTCTGAAAAGAGTGGCTAAGTTAATTGATCGTCTATTAGCCATTGATGGCAAAAAGATGTCGACAAACAATCAAACACAAATTTTGGTATTGGCAATTGTTTATCATATCTTACCTATTTTGTTTAAATTGATTAGTGTGTGCTTGTAAAAATACAATTTGCAAAACTGTATAATATCAGTTGAAAGCATTCCAAGATGGGTTATGGTGTTTTTAAACATCACTAATATAATTTCACATATTTTCATAAGTAGCAGCAGCGGATCTCCTGTCTCGCCTTAACGGACAAAGGGTCCTCCGTGGCCGAGTTGTCTAAGGTGCCGTCTCAAGATCACTAACTTCTCACCGCTAAGGTCGTAGGTTCGAGTCCCGCTTGCTCCGAAAACGTTATGTGAGAAAGTTTCCAGTTATGCTGAAATAGTCTGAGGTCTTCCTCCACCAGTAAAACTGGATATGCCATTCAAAACACCATTCAAAACAAATTAAGTGGACAACATAAATAACAACACTTATGGCAAATATGGCTTTATTAGCGAATACGCATAAACATGCATATATCAAACACAATTCGTGCTTAAATCTGATTATTAACATATGTTTAGCTATCTATATCGATGTGTTTATCAAGAACCGATTCATGAAATTTAACACCTCCTTCTTTGAAAAACCCGCCGCTCAGCCCAAAAACAACATTGTATATGGTTAAAAATATCTGCAGTTTACACGCATGCAGTATTTTCCTCAGGAGGTTATGTTAGAGAAACTAAACGTACTTGTTCACAAACCACTTATAATACAACATTAAAAATTTAACTTGTGTTCATTCCAAACTATTAATCACTTTGTGTATTAATAACATGTATATTAAATAAATAAATACATAATCCATACATATAATGGAACGGTAAATTGTAGTGTTGTGATTTGTGGAAGAAGTTATCAACACTTTATGAAGATTTTAAATTGTATTCGTTATTTGTAAATGGTAATAGATCCAGTAAGGCACGTATAAAGTAGGAATTATAAATAGTAACACTTGTGGCCGCAGAACAGCACAATACTTTGTTTAAGTCAAGTAATCGTGAAAAATTTACTGTAGGGATGTGCACTACCATTTGTTTCATTTGCGATGCGTATCGCGATACTTCATTTTCAGAACAATACGTATCACGATACGTATCACGATAAGTCTTGCAATATTAAAGTCGCAATGCAATGCACATCACGATACTTATTTTGAAACTGTATCTTATGCAATCACCATGATTGTTTAATAAGGTGTATCTAATAACTATGGTCGTATGCAATTTAAAAGTATCTTTATTAACAGAGAACAACATAACATAGTGGGATAGTACCTGATGTGAAGGAGATGCTGTCCGTAATATTCGTCACGTGTTTAACCAGTTTATATCCGAAAATTCGTCTTGCTTTAAAAAAAACAAATTTTCAAAAGTTTCATCAAGAATGCATTTGCGATGCACAATATCTGACAATCGTATCGATGTATCGTAGGTCTAAAGAGTGCATTGCATCGCGGTCTATTGGAAGTTTCGTTTAATACCCGATACACACATCGGCGGAAAGGTGAATTGCGATCCATAGATGCATCAGTGAATCGTTACACCTCTAAATGAAGCATCGATGCCCAGTAACGAAGTTAATAAAAGTATTAATTAATCGGAGTATTTTCAATTGTTTTTAATTGACGTAAATGTAATAAAGTTGGTTATGGGTATCCCGCTTGAATTTAGAATATATAAATAGTTTTGAAATCTTATCAAGAACGGAAACTATCCACTTTTTAGAGACGGTATAATTACATTACGTCCGAACTCTTTGATTGCCGAAATTAGAATGTATTGTATCGATACTATGAACATGAAGTAGACTGTATTAAAACTGTTGTCATAGAAATTAAGACACAATGCTTATATGTTTGATAAGCCTTAAATGCAGATATAGACTAACAATAAAAGGTGCCAAAAAGGTGTACACAATCTAAAAGCATAATCACATTGAGGTGTAAGACTACACAATAAAGACGGAAATTAGAAGATGCAATCTTCTTAAGGAATATGTGTAAAAGGAAAGATAAACGTTAATACATTTATTCTTTAGATGCAATAAGAAACAAACCTGTTATAAAATATCTAGAAATCATAATTATTAATTAATGATATCAAATATCAAACCTATACGATAGTAATTGGCCTTTACAAGCCTCCTATGAAATGCAATATTTTAAATACTATAATATTTGAAGCATATTGGCATATATGGAAATATAGGACCAGCCTTAAATTTGACAAAAAAATCATTCAACATTGATACACTATTGTCAATTATTATTCGCTCTGTTCAATTATAAATAGTTATGTATGTAGATGAAGCTATGATACATCCACGATTTTTTTCATGCAACCTTCATTATCTTGCTTGAATATTAGTGAGTGTATCATACATTACCCACATCTACATAACCTCCTTGACTTTCGTGTCGACAAGGAAAATAATTGAGTAACCGGTTTTATACAAGTTGGATTTATTGTACATGCTCTCATTTTCTTGAGCCGCCCCTCATTATCTAATTATACACATTCTTACCAATAAGATGATATGCAGATGAGAGAAAGGCGACACATAGACATGTATGTCATACACCAAGACGGAAAAAAACAGTTAATGCATGAATAATGAATCAGTGTACTTCATTATCTGAACGAACATACAAACGCATTAAAGAATGTATCAATGAATGAATGAACGGGAAAATGAATGAATGAGCAGACGAACGCATGACAGAACGTACGAATGCATGAAAGTGAATAAACAAACAAACATGTTATTTGTCACCGTTTAGTCAGAAACGCGCTTTTTCCGACACGCGGATGGCCGAGATGGCGATGTCATGTTCAAATCCTTGTGGAGAGCTCATTAATTGGCATTGATAATCAAACATGGTTCCATTCGTCAGATATTATTAAATAAATCTTGAGGTACCCATGTTATTTATTGATTTTTTGCCGATAGGGGCCACCACCAACGGACTTCGAACCTGGGTCAAGTTGTGGCATATGGGGGACACGTGCATTGGTTTATGTTCATGTATGCTGTGTATTTATGAGTGTATTTAGTGAGTAGGTAGTTAGCAGTTGGTAGTTGAATAATCGATTACCAGTTGCCAGTTGGGGATTCAGATTCGTTAGTATAATCACTTTTTAATTTACATATTTTACTCGTGTTTATATATTTAAAAATATATTCGATAGAAAACGGATGTATATTAATATAAAATCTGAATCCCAAACTGACAACTGGTCCCAACTGTACGTTTTGAATCGCCGTCTGGTGAGAATATTCGCTGGATAAATTGAAAAAAACATCGCGGTTCTGGTGTCTTTTTTTTCTATTTAACTAATATGTTAAAACAAACAGCAACTTAAAAAACAAATCTCGAACCTCCAACTGGCAACTGGTTGGTGGTTTGCGATATGCGGCGAATCCCCAATTGGACGTTATGAAACGCCGTCTGGTGAGTATACTCGGTATATTAAAGAACCAACCCGGCACTGATGTTTTTTTATTATATAAACAGTTTTTTATTGAATTGATTTGTTAAAATAATAAAACAGCCATTTAAGAAAATGTCCGAATCCCCATACTGGACTATTTCAGACATTTCTCAAGAGTTATCCGATAACTGCCCCTGTGCCAAACTTGTGTTGAAATATAATTACTCAACTACATCCTAACAAATTATATTATAACCCCCCAATAAAATTACAAGTTTCGCCTCCGGGCAGGGGTAGTTGGTAATTGAGGTGATAAAAAAACACTGCCTTATTCCATTGTTTGAGATTTGAAAAACAGACAGGCGCGGGGCGGGGGGTCTCTGTTTTTTTTTGTACAAGGATTATTAGATTTACATATTACTTTACTGATCTTAGATAAACGTTTAAATTCAATATGCTGTAATATTTATAAACATTTTATATTGGTTTATCATAACGAACTTGTATTTAGTTAATTACACGATATCAATGCGATGTCTATAAAACAAACATAATAATACACAAAATAAAACATGTTTGCAGTTAGAATTTCTATTTCGGATTACTAAACTTAATGAAGTAATCTCAGTACCTTTATATTTCTTTAAATAATTTTATTTTCGTTCCGCAAAACACCATTCATTGCATATTTATTATCTTTATTTTTGTCTAATCTATATACACGTCATATAACAAAACAGCTATATGAACGTTTAAACTTGTACAAAGCCATTATTAAAGAATTATAAGATTGATTGATTCATTCATTCATTCTTTATGCATATCAATGTAAAGCACAATTATTTTACACGATAAAGCTCTATGTAATATATTGCTAATCTTTATATTAAAAGCTGCAATCAACCAAGTTTTTAATTAAAATCTGAAGAAGAAAAAGAGCGCTATTGCGCATTTTTAAAATTATCTTAAAGAGATCATTAAATTAAGTAATTCAATACAATAATATGCTAGTTATGCTGTATTAACATACTTTCAGCCAGTTACATTATCAAATCTCTTTGTTCAATTAATATGCCTCGCGTAAAGTATTGTTGTTATTTAGTCACTGGTCTTGATCTTTATTGATTTTCTGTCCACTGAATTATTTCATAACAAAGACATTAAAACATATATTTGTGCGAAAGAAATAAACCATTAACTAATGTTTTGGTTTACAAAAGAAATGTACTTGAATTGGAAGTTTTTTGAAGGTTCTTTAGTTAAAATATGAAATTAATATAAATCTATTCTTTAGAATATAAGTAAAATACATAAATAAAAACAACACTTTAAACTACACATAACTTGCAATATCACCATGTGTATATAAACATGTCGGTACTGACCAACATCTGCCGGCTGATATAGCGACATACATGCTGTATTTAATTGGGTACTGTAATATGTTGTATTGAGTTCAATAGTACGCTCTATTGAACATACAGAAAATAAATCAGAATTACATTTTGTCTCATTTTCAAATCAAAATGGAAGCAAGATGCAATTATCATATTTTCTATGAATGAATGAATATCTTTATTTCCTCCTCTTGGGAGATTAATATACAAAATTGACATACAATGTGAGCAATTTATAACATATATACAAATTACATATAGCAAGAGTTAACATATAATGTGTCATGCAATGAAAATGCAAACATTATATATTATTTCATTTTTTGCTATGCTGAATACATATGAAACTTCTATGCACATTTTGAAATTAAATATACAAATTTCATTTACAGTATTACTAACATTTCATTTACATCGACAAGTCAGTTTTTAGTTATGTAGCGATCTATGTTAATAGTTGATCCCGTTTGCTTGAACCTTTTCGCGAAAGCGAAAAAAACGAAAAGGGACAAGGAATGGAAATTAGTCATCCATCTTATTTCGATTCATAATTAAAGAAAGTATTGTTGGCATTCAAATATGTATTTGAAAGCCATTTTTAAGAATAATACGTTCTCCTCTGTTTCAAGGTCGGGTCAATTTCAGCACTTAGAAGTTTAAGCGTTAAATCTTTCGAATTCAAGTTCTTTATCTTGTCGATAATGTTCAGTGTGGTTGCTCAGAGTTGTGTATACATTTGTTAAAAATGTATTTCTTTTATCAGCTGTAATGAGACAACTTGAAATAATGTGTGAAATGTTGTTATGATTTACTTCAGAACAATACGGGCATTCACTGTGTTTATCGCTTACGGACCTTGACCAAATATTGGCGATTACTTTGATAATATAACGAAATGATTGTTCACTTGATATTTGATAAACAATAGCTGGTTTGATATCTGTATGTAACAATTTAAAGTAGTCGAAATCGCTGTCAGCGTTAAACCTGTTTTTCCACAGTATTGTTTCAGGTAAGATAGGTTCACGATTGTCACGTTCTCAAACTCTAATTTTCTGTTCAAGTGTAAAATTTTGTCTCATTTTCAAATCAAAATGGAAGCAAGATGCAATTATCATATTTTCTATATCAAAATATTATCGTAAAGAGAATTTTATTTGCAATTAACGTATACAATACAATACAATACAATACAATACAATACAATACAATACAATACAATACAATACAATACAATACAAATCCTTTATTTCGTAAATAGAGGCCTCCGGCCCAAAATACATATCATTATTTACAAACATTTAGTAGTGTCAAAATATGAAATGAAATATGGCATACAATTTATGTGGAAATATTTTACAATATTCTTTTCTATTATAATTGTGATTCATTTCGTACCAAAATAAAGTGGATATATGCAGCTAGTTTCCTAAGTTTGAAGGTGTCATTTAGTTGTAGTAGCTGATAAAAATCTTCTAAGTTATTTTCACCGGAATACCAAGACTGTAAACATTGTAGTCTCAGATCCGCATATCTCGGACACAGAAAAAATACATGATATTCGTCTTCTATAACATTTATATTCGCATGAATATAACAATATGTACGCTTTCGGTCTTGCCTTTCAATATTTTTGTGACGACCAGTTTCTATTTTGAGCTTGTGACTAGAACATCGAAAACGGGCAAGAGATTTTTTATGTAAAAAGGGAATTTCAATACAAAGATACTTTTCTGGATTTAGTAAAGTTTTGAAATACTTATAAGTGTCACAACGTGTGGATTCTGCAATACTACCATACCAGTACTGGGTCATGCAATCTGATAGTCGTTGTTTAAATGCTAAAATAAACATATTAATATCCCCCACTTCATGTGAAATCCAAACATACCCGAATCCATATCGAAACAATAATTTCTTGACACTTGAAGCCCAAGTTTTTCTTCCAACATCATCTAAATCTTTAAGCATTCTATAACAATGTTTTGGATATCGGTGATTTGGCATATGTATTATTTTACACCAGTACTTAATGCGATTTGTATGATAAGTTACGCACAAAGGAAGCCTTCCGCACTCGCCGAGCGCTACGCTATTATTTACAGAACGATTAACACCTAAGAAGTATTTACAAAAATCAGCCTGAACTGACTCAATTGCACTTGAATATTCGTAACCCCATATCTCTGATGCATAACATAATATAGGTTTTACCATTGAATCAAACAATTTAAATAGTTCATTATGTAAAAATCGTCCAAATGGCCTTTGATAATTTCGAATAGAATATATAGCTTTTTTGGCCTGTGTCGCAAGTTTGCTTTTGGCGGAAGTCCACGACAGTTTGGGTGTCAACAGAATGCCCATGAATTTATATAACGACGTTGTTTTTTTATGAGATTTCCTCTGTACGACCAATTTTCATATAAACGAAGTCTGCCACCATTTCTAAATGCAATAATTTCAGTTTTCTTAAGATTAATGTTCATGCCTGTAGAGATGCAAAAATCATTTAATACATTTAGTTGAATCTGTAGATTTGACGCAGTCTCAGCTACGCTTGTTACATCATCAGCAAATAATAAATACATGATATCAGGTATATCGTTAGAGACAAATATTCCAGTACCACAGCGTTCTCTAAATAATGTACAAAGGTCATTGATATAAAGTTGTAATAGGTTGGCAAAAAATCACAACTAAGGTTTATAAGACATTAAAAGTGGCCGAAAACGTGTTTTGAGTATTTTTTATATTGAACATATAAGGAGCATATATGCTGTTATAAAATCAAAAAAGGAAGCAAGAAGGCGTAAACTTGTTTTAATTTTTATTTTATCATGATAAAGGTTATATTTTTAACTTAATGGCTAGACGTTGTAATAGGTTGGCAATTTAATAATGAAAATGTTATAACGATAAAATTAAATTTCTCCTATATGTTTCTATGTAAACTTAATATGACGGTTTAGCCAGGTAAGTAGTAAAAACCGCCGATATCAAGGGGGTAACTTCTCTCGATAAGCCAGTGGGATGTCTGAAATAGTCCCACATGCCAACTTGCAGCTGGTTGATAGTTGGCGATTCGCGGCGAATCCCCAACAGGACGTTTTGAATCGCCGTCTGGTGAGCATATTCGGTATGTTGTAGGAACAATCTTTCTATTTAATTTTCTTTTTTTTAATAATGTCATTGTTTTCTCGCCTAATCCCGCTTTATATTCATTTGTACTTTGCACCATAAATACAAGGACACAACAACAGAGCTGCTATACGTTGTACTTGTACTTTGTATCATGAATATGTATGCATGTTTATTTACCATCGCGCTTTGAACTAGTCATTTTGGTGAGCAGGATAAGATAACTATTAAAAATAAAAGATTATAGATTATTAATATAAGATTATAGTTTATTAATATAAGATTATAGATTATTAAGATAAGATTATAGATTATTAATATAAAATTTCAGTTTATTAATATAAGATTATAGATTATTAATATAAGATTATAGATTATTAATATAAGATTATAGATCCTCAATATAAGATTATAGATATTGTATGATTGATAGATGATAGGTGAGTAATGATGGAAGATTATTTTTAACTGAGTAGTTTGATTGTTTTAACTTTTTAATTGTAAATTGGTGATTACTAATTTAGCCGCTATTGTTTATTATGTGTCCATCTAGATAAAAATGTATAATGAATGAAAGGCAAATTAACAGATGAGTGGTATATATATATATATATATATATATATATATATATATATATATATATATACAAAATGATGATCTACGATTGCAGACCTGGGTCTACATTGAATATTAATCTACGACCTGAACATTTTCGAATGTTGATCAACGATTGCAGACCTGCAAATTCATTGGAAAATATAGAATACGACACCTGGTTTAAATTCGTCTCACCCGAAAGCATGGTTAGGAGGAATATGGAACCGGCGAACCCAGGATCAAGGGCCGCTTTACCATTGTTTTATAACACAAAGTATAAATATTCTGAAAGAGTATCATATTCCCTCTAGGTGTAGAACATATTCCCGCTAGGTGTAGAACATATTCCCGCTAGGTGTAGAGCGGCCGCCTCGCATGGGGAAGATCGTTGGTTAGATCCCCGGCCGGGTCATACTAAATACTTAGTTTACACTTATTTATTTAACTTCGTTTGTGAAACAAGTTATGACAACTTAGTCAAATCACGCTCGAAGTCTTCCTGGTTAGAACCAGTACTAAGCATATGCAGAAAAGTGTCTTGCTCAAGGACACCACACATAACCGTGGCGGAGGATCGAACCCACGACCCTCCGATCATGGGTTCGGTGCTCTACCACTGGACCACGCGCTCCACACTAAATAGTTACTAGAGTACTAGAAGCCTCCTCGCTTGGCGCTCAGCATTGAGAGGATAGTTGTATGTCTAGTTGGCGCTCAGCATTGAGAGGATAGTTGTATGTCTGGTTGGCGCTCAGCATTGAGAGGATAGTTGTATGTCTGGTTGCCCCCCACGTAAGTATGATTTGACTAGGTGAAGTATCATACCATTTGTCTGGGACATGGTATTCCGGTATGGCAGCGCTTGGAATTCTGTCTCAAGTAGACACCGTCGCGAAATAGCTGAAAATTTGAGTTGCGTGAAGTTGGCTTTGAGATCGCCAATCGTAGATCAACATTCAATGCAGATCCAGGTCTGAGATCGTAGATCAACAGTCAAAAGAAAAGTCAAAATTTGAATAACGACCCAGGTCTGCAATCGTAGATCAACATTCAATGCAGATCCAGGTCTGAGATCGTAGATCAACAGTCAAAAGAAAAGTCAAAATTTGAATAACGACCCAGGTCTGCAATCGTAGATCAACATTCAATGCAGATCCAGGTCTGAGATCGTAGATCAACATTCAAAAATGAAGTCAAAATTTGAATAACGACCCAGGTCTGCAAATGTAGATCGACATTCAAAATAAAAGTTAAAAGACGGACTTAAATTGAATGCAGACCCAGGTCTGAGATCGTAGATCAACATTCAAAATAAAAGTGAAAGGACGGACAGAACTTGAATACAGACCTAGGTCTGAGATCGTAGATTAACATTCAAAATAAAAGTCGGAATTTGAATAACGACCCAGGTTTGCAATCGTAGATTGACATTCAAAATAAAAGTTAAAAGACGGACATAACTTGAATACAGACCAGGTCTGAGATCGTAGATCAACATTCAAAATAAAAGTGAAAGGACGGACAGAACTTGAATACAGACCCAGGTCTGAAATCGTAGATCGACATTCAAAATACAAGTTTAAAGACGGACAAAACTTGAATGCAGACCCAGGTCTGAGATCGTAGAACAACATTCAAAAATAAAGTCAAAATTTGAATAACGACCCAGGTTTGCAATCGTAGATCAACATTCAAAATAAAAGTGAAAAGACGGACAAAACTTGAATGCAGATCCAGCTCTGAGATCGTAGATCAACATTCAAAATAAAAGTCGAAATTTGAATACAGACCCAGGTCTGAGATCGTAGATCAACATTCAAAATACAAGTTAAAAGACGGACAGAACTTGAATACAGACCAAGGTCTGAGATCGTAGAACAACATTTAAAATAAAAGTCGGAATTTGAATAACAAACTAGGTCTGCAATCGTAGATCAACATTCAAAATAAAAGTTAAAAGACGGACAAAACTTGAATACAAACCCAAGTCTGAGATCGTAGATCAACATTCAAAATAAAAGTGAAAAGACAGACAAAACTTGAATGCAGACCCAGGTCTGAGATCGTAGATCAACATTCAAGAAAAAGGTCGGAATTTGAATAACGACCTAGGCCTGCAATCGTAGATCGACATTCAAAATGAAAGTTAAAATACGGACAAAATTTGAATGCAGACCCAGGTCTGAGATCGTAGATCGTCATTCAAAATAAAAGTTAAAATACGGAAAAAATTTCAATGAAGACCCAGGTCTGAGATCGTAGATCAACATTCAAAATAAAAGTCGAAATTTGAATACAGACCAAGGTCTGAGATCGTAGATCAACATTTAAAATAAAAGTCGGAATTTGAATAATGAACCAGGTCTGCAATCGTAGATCAACATTCAAAATAAAAGTTAAAATACGGACAAAATTTGAATGCAGACCAAGGTCTGAGATCGTAGATCAACATTCAAAATAAAAGTGAAAAGTCGAACAAAACTTGAATGCATACCCAGGTCTGAGAGCGTAGATCAACATTCAAAAATAAAGTCGAATTTTGAATAACGACCCAGGTCTGCAATCGTAGATCGACATTCAAAATAAAAGTTAAAAGACGGACTTAATTAAAATGCAGACCCAGGTCTGAGATCGTAGTTCAACATTCAAAATAAAAGTGAAAAGACGAACAAAACTTGAATGCAGACCCAGGTCTGGGATCGGAGATCAACATTCAAAATAAAAGTCGGAATTTGAATACAGACCCAGTTCTGAGATCGTAGATCAACATTCAAAATTAAAGTTAAAAGACGGACAGAACTTGAATACAGACCCAGGTCTGAGATCGTAGATCAACATTCAAAATAAAATTCGGAATTCGAATAACGACCAGGTCTGCAATCGTAGATCGACATTCAAAATAAAAGTTAAAAGACGGACTTAACTTGAATGCATATCCAGGTGTGAGATCGTAGATCAACATTCAAAATAAAAGTTAAATGACGGACAAAACTTGAATACAGACCCAGGTCTGAGATCGTAGATTAACATTCAAAATAAAAGTGAAAAGACGAACAAAACTTGAAAGCAGACCCAGGTCTGAGATCGTAGATCAACATTCAAAAATAAAGTCAAAATTTGAATAACGACCCAAGTCTGCAATCATAGATCAACATTCAATGCAGAACCAGGTCTGAGATCGTAGATTAACATTAAAAAATAAAGACAAAATTTGAATCACGACCCAGGCCTGCAATCGTAGATCAACATTCAAAATAAAAGTTAAAAGACGGACATAACTTAAATACAGACCCAGGTCTGAGATCGTAGATCAACATTCAAAATAAAAGTGAAAAGACAAGCAAAGCTTGAATGCAGACCCAGGTCTGAGATCGTAGATCCATATTCAAGAAAAAAGTCGGAATTTGAATAACGTCCCAGGTCTGCATTCGTAAATCGACATTCAAAATAAAAATTAAAATACGGACAAAATTTGAATGCAGACCCAGGTCTGAGATCGTAGATCAACATTCAAAATAAAAGTGAAAAGACAAACAAAACTTGAAAGCAGACCCAGGTCTGAGATCGTAGATCAACATTCAAAAATAAAGTCAAAATTTGAATAACGACCCAGGTCTGCAATCATAGATCAACATTCAATGCAGAACCAGGTCTGAGATCGTAGATTAACATTCAAAAATAAAGTCAAAATTTGAATAACGACCCAGGCCTGCAATCGTAGATCAACATTCAAAATAAAAGTGAAAAGACGGACAAAACTTGAATGCAGATCCAGGTCTGAGATCGTAGATCAACATTCAAAATAAAAGTCGGAATTTGAATAACAAAATAGGTCTGCAATCGTAGATCGACATTCAAAATAAAAGTCAAAAGACGGACTTAACTTGAATGCAGACCCAGGTCTGAAAAATTAGATCAACATTCAAAATAAAAGTTAAAAGACGGACAAAACTTGAATACAAACCCAAGTCTGAGATCGTAGATCAACATTCAAAATAACAGTGAAAAGACAAGCATACTTGAATGCAGACCCAGGTCTGAGATCGTAGATCAACATTCAAGAAAAAGGTCGGAATTTGAATAACGACCGAGGTCTGCAATCGTAGATCGACATTCAAAATGAAAGTTAAAATACGGACAAAATTTGAATGCAGACCCAGGTCTGAGATCGTAAATCGACATTCAAAATAAAAGTTAAAATACGGACAAAATTTGAATGCAGACCCAGGTCTGAGATCGTAGATCAAAATTCAAAATAAAAGTCGGAATTTGAATAACGAACCAGGTCTGCAATCGTAGATCGACATTCAAAATAAAAGTTAAAATACGGACAAAATTTGAATGCAGACCCAGGTCTGAGATCGTAGTTCAACATTCAAAATAAAAGTGAAAAGACATACAAAACTTGAATGCAGACCTAGGTCTGAGATCGTAGATCAACATTCAAAATAAAAGTGAAAAGACGGACAAAACTTGAATACAGACCCAGGTCTGAGATCGTAGATCAACATTCAAAATAAAAGTCGGAATTTGAATAACGACCCAGGTCTGCAATCGTAGATCGACATTCAAAATAAAAGTCAGAATT
Source organism: Panopea generosa (assembly GCA_029582155.1). Taxonomy (NCBI): domain Eukaryota; kingdom Metazoa; phylum Mollusca; class Bivalvia; order Adapedonta; family Hiatellidae; genus Panopea; species Panopea generosa. The sequence continues at coordinate 847,050 of CM055911.1, forward strand.
TGAATACGGACCCAGGTCTGAGATCGTAGATCAACATTCAAAATAAAAGTTAAAAGACAGACAAAACTTGAATACAGACCCAGGTCTGAGATCGTAGATCAACATTCAAAATAAAAGTCGGAATTTGAATAACGACCCAGGTCTGCAATCGTAGATCGACATTCAAAATAAAAGTTAAAAGACGGACATAACTTAAATACAGACCCCGGTCTGAGATCGTAGATCAACATTCAAAATAAAAGTGAAAAGACAAGCAAAGCTTGAATGCAGACCCAGGTCTGAGATCGTAGATCCATATTCAAGAAAAAAGTCGGAATTTGAATAACGGCCCAGGTCTGCTTCGTAAATCGACATTCAAAATAAAAATTAAAATACGGACAAAATTTGAATGCAGACCCAGGTCTGAGATCGTAGATCAACATTCAAAATAAAAGTGAAAAGACAGACACAACTTGAATGCAGACCCAGGTCTGAGATCGTAGATCAACATTCAAGAAAAAAGTCGGAACTTGAATAACGACCCAGGGTGCCGTTTCACGAAACATCGTACGCAAATTTTTATCGTAAGTTTTTACGTAAGTCGAACTTACGTGAAAAAGACCGTTTCACGAAGAAAAAAACTTACGAATTTTCTTAAAAATATCGTAAGTTTTTACGTAACTTTACGGTACCTTTCTAGCTGGCGTAAGTTTTTTTTTTACGTAAGTCGAAGAAAACAAAATGGCGGCAATATTTATTTTTTACCCGATTAAAAACACATATTAGGAATTACAGACGTTTGTGTGTTAGAGAAACTGTATTTTCGCAACTTTTCATCGAGCAAACTGATTTAACATGTTATTAAGACACTGTATGCGTTATCGGAGTTTCGTGACCAATAGATATGGATGTGAACCGGCATAAAAGGAAAACAAGTTTATAATCAATTTCAATTAGAAAAAAAATCAGTTTTCATTGTCAGAATCTCAAAATCGGATCGACTTTCTGTTTCTATAATTAACTATGGAAACATCACGTGACAGATACCGTGATGACCTACATATATGACCAAGACAGCGTGCAAATGTGAATGGAATACTGAAATCGCTGGATACAACACATTTTATGATGAAGGCAGTGGGGAGTAGTGTTTTCAGAAGGTAATATACATTCTATGGTTTATTTTCATTTGCATAACTGATCGCATATGTCAAGAAAGTGAAGTAAACACTGCAACATTGAATCATTCCTTGCTCAAATTACCCCACCCACTACATAGTTGCTAGTCTGTGTGTTGTTTTTTATCATGAGTATATTCCCATTGCGTTATCAATGTTTACATGTACACAAATTTATGAACGGAATTCAAAAACAGATTACTTTAAACATGATTTTTGTTCTTTAATATATTTTAATACTTTTATTCTACATGTATTATCAGTTCATTTCTTCTTTCCTTTATGTGATCATTTATTTTCAGGTTATGTTTTCATACCAAATGAGATGGTCTGATGGACACAACACACCATGATTATTCTTCTGCTATGGCTGAGCATACCTGAGTGGCTCTTCTAGACTACTGCCATCCATAGGAAATAGACCAACTGCTGTGAGGTGAATATAAATTTCTCCACCATAATTAATCATATTAAGAGGTGTCACATTATATTTTCACCCACCTAAAAATTCACTCTTCTTCTTCTTCTTCTTCTTCCATATACTGAGCTGGGTTTTTGAAAGAACGTACGTAGCTCAACGAAACTAGGCGTGGTGGTGGTGCACAGAAGTCTCAAATGTTAAAAATTTAAAACTATATACAGTAGTCATGTCTGATGAAGAAAGTGTCAGGTTACTCCACCAGGAGTAGCCTGAAGGCATCCAAGGTAGGCGCAGATACGGTGCTGGCAGGAAGAAGATTCCATTCTCGCACTGTCCTTGGGAAGAAGGAGTTCGACAGTATCTGGTCTTTGATACGCTCCTGGAAAAGCCTATGTTGTCCTCTGGTACGCGCGTCGCCGCTTTGGAGGAACTTGTCTGCGTTGATGTCTACAAGATTGTACTGTTAGCTTATGACAATTCCCATTTCAACAACAATTTGATATACTGCCAATAAGTAGTTAGAATCATTAAAAATTGTGTGACCGATACATACGATATCAATTAGTTGAAAACTTTACAATAAATACCCAAACAGTCGTAGCTTGTCACCCAATGTTGCTCAGACGGACATCATTTAAAATAATGAAAGCTGCTGAATATTATTGTATTTGATCACAACCCACTATAAATGGCAGACAAATCTGGATATTCATGTACAGACTTTAGTATCAACACTAAAGGTTGTATGCATTCACATGTCTTTTCCACCAATATACGCGGTGTTGCTAGATTTCTTGAATTTGCCCACCAATAAATGAAGATATTCTCAGTGTAGTGTCTAATATTTAACTATAGGCCCTGTCTTACTGATCTCACGGCTAGATTTCTTGAATATGCCCACCAATAAATGAAGATATATTTATTTTTGCAGGCCCTACTATTGCATATTAGACATAGCTGTTTTTTTTATTTAGGCACCCAAAATAAACAACTTTGTCTGAAAGATATATTCTTTAATTCAAGTTTTTGCATTTACCCCTGATAATATACGCAACAAAACTACCAACAGCGCAAATCAATTTTCTAAAATTAGATTTCTTGGAAAATCCAAGTTTGGCGTTACTTTTCGGGGCCAATAAATAACGTTTTCACAAGAATTGCATTCATTTTTTTCATTTTAGCCTACTTTCTCTTTTAAACATGTATATACATAACGACTGATTACTTATTTCCACACTCAAGGTCTGATTGTTCAAATTGCACATACACGTGTACGTGAAATGTCTATGCTTGGCCTTAATTTCTATCATAATATGAATCACATTGTGGACTTTAGGGGATTTCCCGCTACTGTGTGCGAAAACGCCCCACGGATTATCGATTCTTCAACGTAGTTTAAATATATATAAAAAAAGTAATTGCAGGTAGCAATGTTTAGCTGTTAACAAAGACAGGGAAGTTTTAAAGTATCTGTAATAAGTTCGATATTAGACTTATTTATAAAGCAACATGGCAAGGTCGTTGATAACCAAACGGGTTACAATCGAAGTAAAATAAATAAATTCAAACTAAACTTAAACTTAACCATACGGGTTAAATATACACAACAGCAAAGTCGTGAAAAAATAAACAAGCTATGTAAAAACATTTAAAACATATAGTAATATGACTACAGCTGACGATGGTATAACAATACATTGATATTATCAGACAAGGAACTAGGAAAAAATATGTGTGGAAAGTTTCACCATACAAATAAATACCATATAATAAACAGCGTGTTTTTTTTTTATATTCCCACATATATATGGCTATAATCTAGATCCAGGAAGACTTCCCGGTATGTGTCAGTGCCGATTATATACGCCACAATACAATCAGAACGATTAACCAATATACCCCAGGTAGTAAACAGTCGGATAGTGTTACGGAGAGTATTTATAGTTCAATAAAGCCACCCAAACACAACACAGCCGGGTACGATTAACTCGGTCGGTATAGCGCGTCTCACTATCGGATCCCCGCACGGCTACAGTCTCCGCTATGTTTGGTATACGACATTGAGTCTCATTACCATTCGTCCATCAACGCTGATTCAAGTGGTGGAAATTAACACTTACTTGTGGAGATGGATGTGCTCGAGTACTGGTTAACCTTTAAGGATCCGAAGAAAGAGTGGTTAGGTTAACTGATCGTCAGTTAGCCATTGATGGCATTAAATGACACCAAATATCCAATCAATCAATCAATCAATCAATCAATCAATCAATCAATCAATCAATCAATCAATCAATCAATCAATCAATCAATCAATCTATCTATCAATCAATCAATTAATCAATCAACAATTCAATCAAATAAAAGAGCCACATATGTTCACATCATTTACACACATAGCTTTGGAACATGTAGTACAGGGGTTAATATACGCCAGGACAAACATAAATTTATCCAAGGTAGTATTGCTAGGTATTTAAAATGCAACTGAATTTTAATATACGCGATAGATCACCGGACATTATTATTAGTGGAGTCGAATCGCATCGATACTAATACAACACTGTTTCTGTGCGTTTTTATATGTATTATTAAAACAATGTCAATGCATTGGTGAATAACACCAAATAATAAACGACACCACAGGTTGATATAACCACTCAAGTGCATATAGTTTTGTATGGCATTGTCATTAAGTAAGGCACGCCAAATTGTAGTACACATAATAATTTAGTTCTGTATAATGAGCCATGGCCATATTCAGTGGTTTGTTTACAAGAGTGCACACCGCCACATGTGTGTCGTTGCTACCCGGGGTACCAGTGCACCTTGATAATAATTAGTAGCCGTTAAACCCAAGGAATTATATAGAGTCTATACAAGTCCTTGGTTAAACCCAATGAATGCTATGAGATAGATTGATCAGCTGTCGAGCATGGAGCGCATGATAACGGTACGCACATATTGATATTCACAATTCGTTTGACAAAAAATAAAAACAACTTGGAAGATTAACCAGGTGACAAACATATTAACAATTCGCTATTTATGGATTCATAGGATAGAGAACAATGCATTCTTAGTGAGGCGCAGTGTTGAAAGACAATACAATGCATTCACAAATATGTTTACGGTACGTTTACCAGGGGAAACCAGTCTCAGTGGGGGTATGTTTGCAATGACTTGCATACACAATATCGGTGATACAAATCAACACCCATTGTTAGCGCCAAGGTTACTTACACCTTGTTATTATTGGAGTATGTTTATAAATGGCGTTTAGGCATGTAGGATACATGCGGCATTTTTGCTCTACCTTTTTACTGTATAAGGTGTAACCCCACCATTGATTTTTGTTCTTTATTCTATAGTAAATAATAAAAGTTTGAAGGCTTGTCATTCATAGAGAGTCCCAAATGAAAGAAGTGAAACCTTCATTTTACTGTTTGTCAACCTCTGCACTATCAAAATATGATGAGAAAAGTAGGGGTCATGTGTCATATAAGAGATTTTTTTTTCTGCTCAGTGTGTACACTGGTGACAAAGTGAAAGTAGACTTCCGAAATCATGAATTCATACCCCAATTTCCAAGCATCATTTTTTTTTCTAAATTCACAATTCAAACATGACAATGCTATCAAAATGTTCAAAATACATCAATAATGTCATTCATATAAAAAAATGAGCATTAAAATAAGGAAAATGCATTTTTAAAGAAGAAGAATTGAGGACTATTTATAACCGCCATTATGCGATACCCCACGGAAGCACTTCCTTTTTGCAATGGTGGCACTATGCCTATAAGTAACAAAATAGTACACAATAAAATAGCCAAATTGGCAATACATGTCTATTTATTGTGAATACAATATAAGCGCATCACATGTGACAATAAAACATCCAATTCAACAACGACAACAAAGGCTTGTTTACTGTTTATATGTCGTGCGGACGTAAAGTAAAATTTATTTTTTATTTAATTTCATTCGTCAACTACAACAATAACAAACAAAAACAACAGCGGTAACATCTACAACAACATCAACAGTTACAACAACAGCAACAACAGTAACAGCAGCAGTAACAGCTACAACAACATCATCAGTTACAACAATAACAACAACAACAACATCAACATAGAAAATAGCAGCAGCAGCAACAGCTATAAAACGGCAACAGTTAAATATCCAAAAGGACACTGTTGAAGCTATACTGGTTGCCGTGAGAGGGTATGGGCTTGACTAGTAGCTATGTATACGTTTTGTATACAACCGAGCCGGACGGGTGATTATTGTACTATTTCTTTTTTCAATGATCTTAATCTCCATTATTTTTATGTATCTTTCCTGTCAACTTAATGTTTTATCTTAGTAAAAATATTAGACACTATACTGAGAATATCTTCATTTATTGGTTGGCATATAGAAATCTAGCCATGAGATCTGTATTAGACAGGGCCTATAGTTAAATACTAGACACTATACTGAGAATATCTTCATTTATTGATTGACATATATATAGAAATCTAGCCGTGAGATCTATAAGACAGGGTCTATGGTTACATATTAGACACTATACTGATAATAACTTCATTTATTGGTTGACATATAAAAATTTAGCCATGAGATCTGTAAAACAAGGCCTATAGTTACATATTATACACTATAATGAGAATAACTTCATGTATTGGTTGGCAGATTCAAGAAATCTAGCCGTGACTTAGTCCAGAGGGTCCTCAAAAAGGTAAAAATTGGAAATTACAAAAATGTTTTCCGAAGAATCGGTGTCGTATTTGTTCATATTTGGCTTAAAGATAAGTATTAAGTAGTTAATATTTATAGTTAGGGGACTTAGAATTTTACATAAGGATGCTATGAGAAAAGAGAACATTCTCATTTCTATCATTATCAGATTCATTTTATTATCATTATTATCATCGTATTTTAATTTAAATGACTATATATTGTTATTAGTATCATCATCAGCAGTAGAAGTAGTATAAGTAGTAGTAGTAGTAGTAGTAGTAGTAGTAGTAGTAGTAACTTATACCAATATGTTTGAAATGCACAGCTGCCAAAAAAGGAAAATAAGTGTGTCATTTTCATTATTTTATCTCGATTATCATTTACTTTTATTGTTATCATTTTATTATCATTTTCATTATTATTTGAATTAATTTAAATTATCATTTAATTTAATATTGAATGAAGGTCTCTCCAAAGAGTCCTTTTTTTATTTTGCGTCACCCAAGCACATCGGAAATTCAAATAAAACAAAAGCTATCAATCGTCTAACTGCCTTAAAATTCATTGTATATCTCCTATAAACGACAGAGTATAAAAAAGTAATAAACTAGATGCAATATTAACTGTAAATTTATTTAGATTAATATTATATAAATTTGTCTTACAATTCTCATGACTGATTAATTAGTTGATCGGCACTGGAACAGTTAATAAATGAAACTGAAATGACGTATTTTTTTTATTTTTTACGTCATTTTGTAGTAAATTAAAAACTGACGTCATTTGTGTTCAGTTTCAACGCATAAACTTTTATTGAGAAAATAATGACAGGTGCTCTACCGTTTGTGCCGGATGTTGACGTTTCTATGGCCAGTTACTTATCTCCTGTACTAAAGAGCGTCCTACGAAAAACTTACGAACTTTTTTTTTCTTAGGCGTACGCAAAAACTTACGTTGATGTTCGTGAAACGCAAAATGAATATCGTAACTTTTTTCGTAAGTTAAAAACTTACGATAATTTTTTGCGTAAGTTTAAGATGTTTCGTGAAACGGCACCCAGGTCTGCAATCGTAGATTGACATTCAAAATAAAAGTTAAAATACGGACAAAATTTGAATGCAGACCCAGGTCTTTATGTTAGACGGGTAAACGCAGAATGTGTACATGTTATAACAGTACTTGATATTACACGGGTAAACACGGAATGTGTACATGTTATAACAGTACTTGATGTTACACGGGTAAACGCAGAATTTGTACATGTTATAACAGTACTTGATGATACACGGGTGAACGCAGAATGTGTACATGTTATAACAGTACTTGATGTTACACGGGTAAACGCAGAATGTATACATGTTATAACAGTACTTGATGTTACACGGATAAACACGGAATGTGTACATGTTATAGCAGTACTTGATGTTACACGGGTAAGCGTAGAATGCGTACATGTTATAACAGTACTTGATGTTACTCAGGAAAACGCAGAATGTGTACATGGTATAACAATACTTGATGTTATACAGGTAAACGCAGAATGTTTATATGTTATAACAGTACTTGATGTTAAATGGGTAAACGCAGAATGTGTACATGTTATAACAGTACTTGATGTTACTCAGGAAAACGCAGAATGTGTACATGTTATAACAGTACTTGATGTTACTCAGGAAAACGCAGAATGTGTACGTATTATAACAGTACTTGATGTTACACGGGTAAACACGGAATGTATACATGGTATAACAGTACTTGATGTTACACAGGTAAACACAATGTGTACTTGTTGTAACAGTACTTGATGTTTCACGGGTAAGCGTAGAATGCGTACATGTTATAACAGTACTTGATGTTACTCAGGAAAACGCAGAATGTGTACATATTATAACAGAACTTGATGTTACACGAGTAAACGTAGAATGTCTACATGTTATAACAGTACTTGATGTTACACTGGTAAACGTAGAATGTGTACATGGTATAACAGTACTTGATATTACACAGGAAAACGCAGAATGTGTACATAGCAGTACTTGGTGTTTCACTGATAATGTTTACACTATATTACATTGACGAATATTGTGATCATTAGCAATATTTTATTATTTTGTATGTCTACAATAACTGACAGTTTTATTTATTTTGCATATTTTACAATATATTACATGCTTGCAACAACTTGCAGCGATTATCATTTTGCATATTTGCAACATGTTAAGATAATTTTTAATTTGCATATAAGCAATACATTACAGTAATAATTATATTGCACGTTTGTAATAACGTACAGTAATATATTTTTACATGTTAACATCATTATTATTGCAACAATATTAATTATTTTATCATTTTATCGTCATACATCTCTCTCTCTTCCTCCCCCCCCCCTCTCTCTCTCTCTCTTTCTTTCTCTCTTTCTATCCCTCTTGGTCTCTCTATCACTCTCTTTCTATCACACTACATGTCTTTATCAGTTTAACCTACAAATACAATACGCAAATAATGAAATATACTTTGTATTTATAATCGTTTCACCCACAATACTCGACCTCTCCTCAATTATCACAACACGAACATCAATATATATATAACGAATAGCATTGTATACACGATTAGTCTTTCAATTGATAAAATCTCGACCTGTAAACACAAATATGATATATATTCATATACAATTTTATGGGGCGTAACATATATTTGTCTGTCTGAGGAGTGAGTGGTTTAAGCTGGATTTTCATTAAATTTAACTTGCCCAGTGTCCCCACCCCCAGATCTGCAACTGGCTTCTTGTCCCCACACATGCTGTCCTTTCATTTTATTGTTAATGATGGTTCGCACATAGCGGAATACTGCCAGATATAATTAACAAGTATTTGTATATCATAAAATGTATTTAACCACCGTGATAAATAGGTATCCCGTTATCTCTTATACAAGTGTTATGATAACACATGACTATCTGTATGCAATAATCAGTTACACGGGTGTTATGCTAATATATGACTATATATATGCAGTAATCGGTTACACGGGTGGGATATAATAACATTAAAAGTTTTATTGATAACAAACGTGCATTTTATTTCAAAATAATATTTTTGAAATCAGATGGCAAATAATCCGTATAACTTTTCAAATTAAGTTTCAAGATAATTGGTTTGATAAATCCATGCACTATCAATATGATATCAGAGTTATAATTAAAACGAGTGTAGCATCATGTTCAATATTACAAGACGATACAAGAAAGTAAAACCACTTGTCACTCACTCCTGCAGTACATTAGATTCGTTTCTTTTTATATAATCAAGATACTTAATATCTGATCAACTGAAAATCAGTTCACTAAACTTCTGCCAAAATATCTATTATAGTAACACTATTTGTTATTTCTATAACACTATTTGTTATTTCTATAACACTATGTGTGGCACGGTATTCTGATAGTTGATGTTATATCTATTATAGTAACACTATTTGTTATTTCTATAACACTATTAATGGCACGGTATTCTGATAGTTGATGTTATATCTATTATAGTAACACTGTTTGTTATTTCTATAACACTATTAGTGGCACAGTATTCTGATAGTTGATGTTATATCTATTATAGTTACACTATTTGTTTTTTCTATAACACTATTAGTGGCCCGGTATTCTGATAGTTGATGTTATTATCTTGTTAACAACGTAGATCCCGTTTCCATGGTTAAACGTTTTAATATGATATTTAAGATATAACTTAAAACAAAACTGTCAGGATTAGCGACACACACATACTCACTTGAATATACATGTACATGTATGTTATATATTTATCATTTTATAGATATGTGTGAACTTATCAAGGGTTATCTTTGTCAAGTATTTGTGTTCATTGTGACCGAGACTATTTTTATTTTCATGTTGGAACCAGATCCAGCACCGTGATGTTGCTGCTCCAGCCGGTAACAATCATCCTGGAGTGTGATCTATCATAACACACTGACTGAGGACGACTAATAACATGTGACTTGTTGGCTATCACACCAAGTTTATTTCCGCTCGGTCCAATCTGTATAACATTATGTGAACCATTACCACATACCAGCACACTCCCACTCCCATCTGTACATACTCCCCACGCTTCCGATAACTCTGGATCAGTGAACCGTGACAGACCTCTCCCCTGTCTGTCCAGGGTGACGACACCTTTGTCGGTATCTGCGACATAAACAGTGTTGCCGTCATCACTTATAGCGATATGTCTGGGGTACGTGAATATATCTCCACCTGATTGATCCTTACTGATCGTTCTTAAAAGTGTCCCGGATGTATCATATACATAAACATGCTTGCCTATATCTGATACAAACATCTCACCGCGACTGAACGCCAGGCCGTAACAACCATGATTTATCTGTATCGTCCTGGTCAGCGTCATCTTACTCCCCATAGAGACGACCTGTATGGTGTTGTTGTTCAGGATCACGGCGGCTTCCTGTGGATCTATCTCACATACTGCCCAAGGCCTGGCAGGCAGATCACACTGATCTATCACTTTGTACGTTGTACCGTGAAGCTGCTTCAGCGTCGTGTTATTATAATCTGCCAGTAAAATATTACCTGACGTCATGATACAGGAACCCCATATATCACAGAGACGGTTGTCACCGCTGGTCTGTACATTATAGCTGTTTGTATTTGTAACTTTGTACGGGGTAGACGGTTTTGTCACTTGATGCAGGTTACTATTTGATTGTTCAATAAGTTTTCCAAGTGTGTTCAGTTTGTTCAGAAATACTTTTATTGAGCGATTTTCTTCAAAGTCGATTTTTACAATTTGCGCCGATTTTTCTTCTTCTTTGCGTAGTTTTTCTGTATCGGACAGTTTCTGCTGACCTTTCTTCAGGCACACGAATTGTTGTGATTGATTCTTCTCCGCTGATTCCAGTTGGTGTTGACATGACTCAACGTCTTTAAGCGCGGTATTCATGGCGTCTAAGGTTTTATTTATTTTATCGGTAAGAGCTTTAATATTTGATTCAAATTCGTTAATTGTTGCTTTCTCCAATCGATCAAGTGTTGTATTAACCTTTTGCCTGAAGTCTTTGATCTTGATCAAAGCGACGGCTCTGTCCTGGCCGACACGTTCGATGCCGTTTTGTCGAGTTTTAACAAGATCGTTCAAACAAAGCTTAACTTTTGTGAGATCTGTCTTGAGCCGGGTAATATCACCTTCGTTATAAATGTTGTCTATTTCTTGGGGAATGTAGACAACATCTATACACGACCTGAAAATATATTATGATCAATTGTTTTGTAAAAGAAAATTAAAATGTAAACGTGTTTTGAATTGCATCGTTCAGATCCACATAGCAATACATATATATACAAAACAAAACATGGCAATACATGTGTATACAGAACCTATAATATACTGTAATTGCTGTAACTTTGGATTGTTTCCCTATATTAGTATTTTAAAATTATTAACCCGAGGGTCACAGGTTACAGAGAATGACAATTTGAGAAAAAAACTTAAATTCAAAATATCAAAAGTACAATGTTGCTCATCAATTTTGCAAGATACATTTGGTTGTTTACCAATATCAATGATGTAGTTATGTGTCAAATTTTGGACCAAACAAATACCCCTCCCCGCACGCACGCACGCACATCTCGACTTTATATCTACCATGATATTTAATAGACAATAGTAAATATCAATTACCGTGTTCCTTAAAGTATGCATACATTTTTTTATGTACTATTGGTTCGATCTTTCAAACAGTTTCGCTTTTTGAATTTATTATAAATGTTGTAATTTCTGATTATTTACTTACTGACTGACCCACCCATTGAAAACTCACTCACTCACTGATTCATTCACCCACTCACTCAATGACTCACTCACTCATTCACTGATTCATTCAATCACTCACTCAATGACTCATTCACTCACTCACTGATTCATACACCCACTCACTCAATGACTCACTCACTCATTCACTGATTCATTCAATCACTCACTCAATGACTCATTCACTCACTCACTCACTCACTGATTCATTCAATCACTCACTCAATGACTCACTCACTCACTCACCCACTGATCTATTCAATCACTCACTCACTCAATGACTCACTCACTCACTCACTGATTCATTCAATCACTCACTCACTTACTTATTCACTTAATGACATACTCACTCACTCACTCACTCACTCACTCACTCACCCACTCACTCACTCAATGACACACTCACTTTCTCACTCACTCACTCACTCACTCACTCACTCACTCACTCACTCAATGACACACTCACTCAATCACTCACTGATTCATTCAATCACTCACTCACTCACTTAATGACATACTCACTCACTCACCAAATGACTCACTCACTCACTCACTCACTCACTCACTCACTCACTCACTCACTCAATTACACGCTCAATCACTCACTCAATGACACACTCACTCATTCACTCAAATGACTCACTCACTCATTCATTCACTCATTCACTCATATACTGGTTATTCAAACTAATGGAATTAGATATTTTAAAGTGTTGTCAAAAATGACCTCAAATATGCCAAAAAGGATGAGTGTTCATTATTTATAAGAGTTATGTACTGTTCCCAACTGGATAAACTATATAAGAGATTGCACACATTCTGTGATACTTCAGTTGCATATTTGCATTTATAAAACAATCTAACTTGAGTATTTAAGCGTGTCAAATACGTATTCTATTGATAAAATTTGAGATAGTTCGCGGTGTTCCTACTCGATTTTTTGACATCTTGCACAAGTTATCAATATTCTGTACCCTTATATAATGAAGTCTCAGTTTTCGTTTTAGCTTTGTTTTGTTAATATAGTACCGCAGTTTATCGTTAATACCGCCCCCTAGCGGTACATATTTTTCGGACGATATTTCCATTTATATAAACACAGGTTAAAACCGCTTTTGTTTGTGCAAAAACGCTCTGATACAAGTCCTTTTTTCATAAATTCACACACTGTGCATTTTGAGCTTATGGTTTTCGAGAAGAAGTCGAAAATGTGAATTGTTTACGGACGGACGACAACGAACAAAGGCATTCGCAAAAGGTCACTTGAGACAAAATCGCAGGTGACCTAATAAGTTATGTCAATTTCATTTTTATGGTTAAATGAATCCCCGTGAGACTGTTTCAGGGCGCTACAGGAGTGGTGGTAATACTAGTGATTGGACAACTGTGTCAATGGCGTGGCGTAAACAATAACAATTTACTTATTAGATTATCAAGGTATATGTCCATTGTTCGTGATTCAATTCACTCTGTATGTAAGCGTTATGTTATTGTACATTAGAGCGTTAGCCTGGAATGTAACTTCTAGTTGGTGCCATAGACTTCTAGAATATGTTGTATTTGTACACCGTAGCACACATTCAGTATATACTATTTATTCCCCGTCTTGTTTTACTTTCTAGTCGGTGATTCTCCACTGTATAATATAATGTTTAACACCTTACACTGTCGACTAGGGATGGGGTCCCAACCCCTCCTGGATTCCTGAAATATTGCTTGTAGACAGTTTATTGTCTTGGACCCCCACCTTCAAAATTGTGCTTCCCATCTGACCAGATAGCCCTGGTCCGCCCATGCATAAGGAGCTTAGCTGATTTCTCTGCTATAGACGTTACATGTTCAAGTTATCAAATCCAATATTTTACAGGTAAATTATTAGTATAACATCTATAACTATACGATTAAAAGTGCATACCTGTGTTTAACGGCCATACAGGCGTGACATCCGATCTCGTCGTCGTTCTGGCAGTACATATCAAGAATTTTAGTAGGATGTAATGGACATCTGTCCGTCGGCACAGACACTAAACTCCTAGATATGCTGGCCGGGAACTCTGTTCTTCCCAGTATTTTATGACCTTCCATAAATGGTGCATCGTGAACGTCAACACACGTACTACAATAAAAATCCTGGCACTCGATGCAATACTTTGTTGCTTCCCTGGTTCTTTTCTTTTTCGTGCATGTCGAACAAATAAAATCAAACAGTTCATCTGACGCCCCCTGAATTGAACGCGTCTTACTTCCTGAAGTCGCCATTTTACTCCACTAGGTTTGGCTGACACCCAGTGTGTGTTGTCTCGTTATCGTAAACAGATAATATATGTTGACCTGGTTTTAGTTGAGTGAAAACGAAAGTAGATTATGTTAAACCTAGTAGTTAGAATGCATATAATAGTTTATCTGGTACATGGTATAATAGTTACACTATTAGTTTCATGATACCAATGGCGTTATGTTGGATTAGAGGTGCAAACGCTGATTAAACTAAATAAAATGTTGCAATTAACCGTAATATCAATTATCGCTCTCCAAGAAGGACAACTCTTGTTGTATAACTATGATATGTTATACTGTGTTAACTCCCTTTATAGTTTTGGCCATCGCATCAAAATGCGATTCATAGACTGTTGGTTGAACGAATACTAACTTCCAACATGCTGTATGTTTCCTTAACCATTCATATTAGGTCATATTATACAACGTGTATTTCTGGAAGTTTTTATTCACTTTCACCTTTGTGAACTATATGCCCATATCCACAGAGGTTTTTTATGAAAAAGTCTGCAATATTCTCTCTTCAAGACCTGGTTTGTTTTCTAAGACAATAGGCGTAAAACCCTATCTCTGGATTTAACTAATGGTTTCGTTTTTGTGGAATAGATGACTTCAAGCGATTTGTTGTCTGTCACCAAGTCATACTTCGTCTCATACAAATATATGCGCGGTTAATTGCTGCCATCTTAAATTATAAACATTTTGCTGTATTAATTCCAACCGTCAATTCATAACAAAATGACGCCGGTCATGTTATGTTTAGACGTTGTTGCAATTTATTCGCGGATTCGGAAAATAAAACGATATGTTTACTGGATAAAATAAATGCATATATATATATATATAATATATATATAAACTGCATAACCAGTAAACTCTACCCTAACGGTCTTTTACTTCAATAACACTAGTACAGTTGTAATATTAAGCATAAGTTGTGGCCATCTGGTTCATATCTGCTGTATGTATTGCAACTCGCTATTATCTCCAGTATCTGAATAAGACCTGACCCAAAGAATAATGCTAAAAATTTGATGTAAATATAATCTCAATTATATCCGTAGACGTTTAGAAAATTCCTGGCATCATCAATTAAACTCAAGCAAGCAGTTATGTTTAAACTTGGATTTATACAGCCGATCTTGTTATATACCAACATAACCAGTAGTCATAACAACGATTTATGATTCCGGAGATCCTGCTTCAAATCTTGTGAGAAGAATCTGTAGATTATTTTGTTCATTTTCCTGCCAACACAATTTACCCCTACAGTGCTCCATAAACGGCTTCCCATATACAAAATAATAGGTTCTAACAAAGTGGGGAAACAGCCATTATTATGTGCAGTTATACCTTTGCACATATCCAGCAACCGTTCAAATATCGAGTGATAACGAAATTAGCTGATTGAATCTGCAATGTTATGATTATTTTCATCAGCTGGGAAGCTAGTTTGTATATAAGAATTACTGATCAGTAAATATAGATTTAAAACACGATTTATTCACGTTGATTGGCTATAATTATAAATGTATCGAAGGCCACGAGCATTCAAGAAAATGTTTTTTATTCATAAACAAGTTGTCTTTTGTCTTTTATCTTCAGATACTGGTTATGCCGCTTTAAGAGGAGAAACACAAATGTCGGAAAACAAGAGAAAGGGTCGCGAGAATTGCGCGTTATGATTCCTGTTGAGAGAGCAAATGTCAGGCCTTGTTAGCTCAGTCGGTAGAGCGTCTGGCTATCAATCCATGGGTAATGAGCTCGAATCCCACACGGCCACAGTCTGAGTGATAATTGATAGCAAGAATACTGATTCCAGGATCCCAGGAAAGAGTGGCTAGGTTAATAGATCGTCTATTAGTTCTCGATGAATTATACATGACAGCCAAATATTCAAACAAATTCACGAAATATCTAACAACTGAATTGTTTACATGACTCATTCTCATACACTACAGTCAGTCCCATTCACTACAGTCAGTCTCATACACTACAATCAGTCCCATACACTACAGTCAGTCTCATACACTACAGTCAGTTCCGTACACTACAGTCAGTCCCATACATTACAGTCAATCCCATACACTACAGTCAGTCCCATACAATACAGTCAGTCTCATACACTACAGTCAGTCTCATACACTACAGTCAGTCCCATGCACTACAGTCGGTCTCATGCACTACAGTCGGTTCCATACACAACAGTCAGTCGCATACACTACAGTCAGTCTCATGCACTACAGTCAATTCCATGCACTACAGTCAGTCCCATGCACTACAGCCAGTCCCATGCTCTACAGTCAGTCTCATACACTACAGTCAGTTCCATACACTACAGTCAGTCTCATACGCTACATTCAGTCCCATACACTACAGTCAGTCTCATACACTACAGTCAGTCCCATACACTACAGTCAGTCTCATACACTACAGTCAGTCTCATACACTACAGTCAGTTCCATACACTACAGTCAGTCCAATACACTACAGTCAGTCTCATACACTACAGTCGGTTCCATACACTACAGTCAGTTCCAAACACTACAGTCAGTCTCATACACTACAGTCAGTTCCATACACTACAGTCAGTCTCATACACAACAGTCAGTTCCATACACTACAGTCAGTCTCATACACTACAGTCAGTCTCATACACTACAGTCAGTTCCATACACTACAGTCAGTCTCATACACTACAGTCAGTTCCATACACTACAGTCAGTCTCATACACTACAGTCAGTTCCATACACTACAGTCAGTCCCATACACTACAGTCAGTCTCATACACTACAGTCGGTTCCATACACTACAGTCAGTCTCATACACTACAGTCAGTTCAATACACTACATTCAGTCCCATACACTACAGTCAGTCTCATACATTACAGTCAGTCTCATACACTACAGTCAGTCTCATACACTACAGTCAGTTCCATACACTACAGTCAGTCTCATACACTACAGTCAGTTCCATACACTACAGTCAGTCCCATACACTACAGTCAGTCTCATACACTACAGTCAGTCTCATACACTACAGTCAGTTACATACACTACAGTCAGTCCCATACACTACAGTCAGTCTCATACACTACAGTCAGTTCCATACACTACAGTCAGTCTCATACACTACGGTCAGTACCATACACTACAGTCAGTCCCAATTTTGTATAATTGTCTTAGTTACAACCGTCGCTTATTGAAATCATTTGATATCACGGAAACAATGGCCATATACATTAGATAATTAGAAAAAAATAGCAAAAATTACAAAACCATATACTAAAATACATGTACATGCCTGTATAATTTATAAATAAAAATAAATATTCATTATTATTCTTCATTTTCAACATCTTAGCTCAACAGAGTTATTCCCGTAGCAAACTTCGTCAACGTTTGTCGTCATTTTTAAAAATAAACTTCTCCAAAACCACCTTATTGGAAGTTGGTCACAATGGTCCTCGGTAGATGTAAAAACTTTCAATATAAACATGTCTTGGAGACTTGCAGCTTTTCTCGGATGCAGATTTGAATGCTTGCTCAATGACTTGATTACACCAAGTCGAACATCTGCTTAGCCCGTACCACCACTCACCCAAAATTACTTTGACTCTGGTGATAGATTTATTAAAGAGTAGATCCGCCATTAGAAACGGTCTATGTATGTAATTTACCATCTGCAGTGTAACAGTATAATTGTAAACTACAGTTTTGATATTTGCCAATGTTGGTCAAATTTTACAGGCGTTATGACCATTTTAGCTCTTATGTTTAATATATTTTATTTGTCAGTAATACTATTAATTCTGTAATCTGATAACCGTCAATAAAAAAAGTTTACATCACTGACCTTGACCTATTTATTGGACTTGGTTAATACTTGCATTATCCAGTTAAAGTTTTATGTTTATATCAGTTTTGTTTTCTGTTTCTGAACAAACTTCTTACAATCTAGTGACTAAACTTCACAAGAACATTTATTAATGGACTTTAATAAAGACGAGCGTCTGCACCCGCCCGCGGTGCTCTTGTTTATGCATATAGATATGCATATATCTGAGAGGCATATAGACATCGCGTTGTCCGTTCGTCCATTTATCCATCCTAGATATGTCCAGTCTGTAACCATGTCATACATGGATGAATTTAAAAACTTGGCACAAATGAACAACTGATCACGACGACGTATCACGCGTTAGACACAGACCTGCACCTCACCGGTCAAGGTCACACTTTGAGTCTGTTCGCCAACACCGAGAAGCTATTGAGAATGTCGTGTCTGGTTTGTAACTTTGTCATACATGGATAAAATTCAAAATCACATGTCTCAATTGATCCATATGCCAGCACGACGTGACACGTTAAGTCTGTTTGAGGTTTCGTGTCTGGTCAATGACTGTTTTACATGGAGGGATTTTTTGTTTTAACATACATATACCTTATATATATATTTTTTCTCAATAAACCATTTAAGACACACAACAAATTGGTGTAATTAAAAAACATATTTTCATCATGAAAACTTACTAGAATGCAGCAGTTTGGTGTTTGTGGTATTAGTATCCCTACATTCACCGGTACCGCAGCCCAGTGTCCCCGCCCCTCCCCTAATTGAAACGCTTCTGGGCGTATTTTAACAGCAATTCCAGCTTCAGTAAATTAAATACGTAGATTTTTAAAAAAGAAGTCCTCAGATGCTCATAAATGCATACATCATCTGTTAAAGCCTATATAAGTGATGTGTTATTGCAGTATATGCTACGATAGATTTTGTTTAACTTATCTGCAGCAAGAAACCACAGCCATTTTGAAAATATATCAAACCAAATTACATAGTACTTATTTAAAAGCAGGAATTTTGCTACCTTGACAACTGTGTAGACCGCAATTGTTGTCAAATTGATTCATAAAGTTAAATTTCCAACTGTTTTCATATCTATTACTATAACCTCGGTAAAGTCTAAAGTTAGGCCTAAAGAAAAAAGATGTTTGTTTCCGGTTACCCGACCGACCCTATATTTTAACTGCCGACTCAAAAGTTTTTATGTCTAAAAAATCGGCATCGGATTTCGCGCTCTTTTTGGTGATTTTCACAACGAAGTAATTCTTACGCACCGGCGCGCTGTGTCGTTAAGACGCTCGTAATCTCATTATAAAATAATCACTGCATACGCCTAGACGATATAGACTCACAGAAACGGTGCAAGGTATAATTTTTGCTAAGACAGTATAGCCTATATCAAACATCTTTCTCGGTTTATTATAGCTACTTCAGATTTCAGATTCATATCTGAAATTGAGTACTATTTAAAAGATATATTACTTTCACACCACTACCCCCAAAATGACATATATAATCATGTAATAGAAACTAGCCAACTCATTCATTTTGATGTTTTTTGATGTTCCATTTAATAAAGGAGTGTGATACCGACAAAAAAAAAAAAAAAAAAAAAAAAAAAAAAAAAAAAAATCCCTACCTACCGACCCATATTTTTTTGGGCATGTAACAGGAAACAAACCTTTTTTTTTTTAGGCCTTAGCAGAATAGCATAATGTTTTTTTTTCATTCTGCCAGCAGAACAGCAGAATAGCAGAATGAAAATTGGTCTAAAATGAAAGTTGTTTTTTATCACATATTTCAGTGCTGTTACACACATGAACATACCAGAAGTCTTAAGAAATGTTGTTGTTTTTTTACAAACAATCACTACCCGAAGGTTAAAGGGGAACTTTTTTCTCATTTCACCAAAAGGAAAATATTCATTTTATCACCGAATTTAACTTCTAACTAACAATTATTAGGCGAGTTCAAGTCCGTGTACCATTTTACACAATTTTTGTTCATACTGTGGTCAGCTTAAATTACAAACGATACTTGTACACGTGCTCAACCCGTTCCAGCAAAATGAAAATGAGAGTTTTTCATCATTTCACCTTGGATTCGCATTGTAAAACATTTTTGTTTGATGTATTTCGCTCGCCAACTACTTTATCTAACTTTTCTGTTCATTTTTGATCAGCGGAAATGATCCGACGTTAACGTTAAATTTGTATAAAATGTAATATGGCGTTTTTATTCATGTATTTCGTATCATTTATTTTACAAGAAAATAGCCGAATATCGGAAAATCAATTACTGCAATGGAATCATGATTTTCTGCCGATATTAAATTGATCAAAAACCGATGATATTACTGTATCTACAGTAGCTATGAAAATACAGTATACCATTTACATAACTAGCGGCGTCCATAGGTTTTCGTCGTATTGACAGTACGTCAAACTGTCGTTGTAAATATTTGATAGACGACATTGGAAATGCTTGATACGAGGTGTAAATGATTTTCCAAATTTTTCAATATTTTAGGACACTAACAGAAACTAAACTTACTCGTCAATATAATATTTAAAAGGTAATATTCTGTGTTAAAAATATAGCAGATATGGCAAAACTATGAGGACAGACGTTATTATTTGGTAAAATGATAAGTGGCGGCAAATCATAGAGGACATTTTAGATACGAAATCTGTACCATTCAACAAAGTGAAAATATTTTATTCCACATAACCATGTTCTACTGAAATTTTACTTTACTATGATATGATTTTAGAATTTGTATGTTCGCTATTTTTTTTCTTAAATAATCAAATAAATCAAATACGCTTCAATTATTTCTTTCAAATAACGTTGGCGGACAACACCTTAAACATGTAATATCTCATAATCGCAATATGAAAAATGTCATCAAGTATCATATAATAAAACTATGAACATATGCATACATATCTTTAATGCAATACTAATCATTATTTTTCATCTTGACTGTTCAGTATGACTTTATTGACGAGTCGTTTGCTTTTCGGGACCTTCAGCATTTTCGTAATGAACCGCGTGTTCCGTAGTGGCCTTTAAGTTTGTTGTAATAAAACACACATGTCTGTAACCGGAAATTATGTCACTTTCTCCAGTGAATTGATATCTGTCTTTTCGCGCCGTTTACAAACATAACATTTTAGGACGGGACCCGTGGTAAATGTTACGCCGGGACACGGGGAAAATGACGTTAAATGTGACTTATTATTAGATTAAACTATATAGATTATATCAATAGCTTAGTTTATATCCATCAACTGAAAATAACAATCTAAGACCTTTATTGTCATATATAGTAAGTATAATTCCAAAAACAATCATGTATTCGGGAACAGTTTTATATATTTCGGGTATTAGTTTTATAACGATAAAATGTCATGTACATAACATGTCATGTACATAAAATGCCAGGTACATAACAGGTACATAACATGTCAGGTACATCAAATGTCAGGTACATAACATGCCAGGTACATAAAATGGCAGGTACATAACATGCCAGGTACATAACATGTCAGGTACATAACATGCCAGGTATATAACATGCCAGGTATATAACATGCCAGGTATATAACATGCCAGGTATATAACATGTCAGCTACATAAAATGCCAGGTACATAACATGCCAGGTACATAAAATGTCAGGTACATAACATGCCAGGTACATAAAATGTCAGGTACATAACATGCCAGGTACATAAAATGTCAGGTACATAAAACGGCAGGTACATAAAATGGCAGGTACGTAACATGTCAGCTACATAAAATACCAGGTACATAACATGCCAGGTACATAGCATGTCAGGTACATAAAATGTCAGGTACATAAAATGCCAGGTACATAAAATGCCAGGTACATAACATGCCAGGTACATAGCATGTCAGGTACATAAAATGTCAGGTACATAAAATGCCAGGTACATAACATGCCAGGTACATAAAATGCCAGGTACATAACATGCCAGGTACATAGCATGTCAGGTACATAAAATGTCAGGTACATAAAATGTCAGGTACATAAAATACCAGGTACATAAAATACCAGGTACATAAAATGTCAGGTACATAAAATACCAGGTACATAAAATGTCAGGTACATAACATTTTGAAACGCTGCACTGATATCGGTATGACTGTGTCAGTTGATCATTTTGTAACAAATCCGTATTTTCACTAAACATTTGAAGTGTAGTTTTGTACCCAAATTTGTTTTAAGACTAACATTAGTGAGGCATCGTTGTGTTTCTTTATTTATAGAGAATTACTCAACTGGCAAAGTCAATCTTCCTTGAAGCTCTCTTAAAATTAATGCATCATATTAAAAAGTACACACATTTGTGATGTCTTTTTTTCCCCAATAAATTCGTTTTAAACTGAATCAGCTATTATGAAACTAAGTCATTCTATTTTTAGATGGAACCTTCCGTATTAGGGGGTGTTTGTAGTATGATAGCATAAACCAGATATCAATACTAAGTGTGGTGTAATACTATCTGTTATGATAGCGTAGTGCTAACGGTTTGAACTGTCAATCCAAATGTCGCGAGTTCGAGCCTTGTTTATGTTGAATTTATTTTCCATAAAAATATCCTAGTGTACTGTTTCAATGTTTTTTGTAAGTGTTGGTAGCAACCTCTTCTCTATATACATTGCCTGTATACAGGTCTCACTTAAGAATTACACCCCTTACACGACGGTAACAAGGTTTTTACGCCGAAGACATTAGAGCTGTGTAAAGCGGTTTGGCATTTTTTTTTGTTAAAATACATAAAACGTCATTTCTTTGTGCATATGGGAACATTGGAACATTTTTATTATTTCTGCCAAGTTTGGATGACATTGAGAACTGTTTGGTAAAACCATCGAAATTGCGAAAAGCAAACTGGTCAAACTCAAGTTTTTTTTCCGCATAATTAACCCAACAACGGACAACTATGGGAGCAATGCACTTTTAGAACCATTGATAATGCATCAAGTGTTCAAGAAGATCATGTCTCTATATGTAGAACAGTACCAAATTAATTGTTGTGTGAGACGTATAGCGTCTCACTACACCAAGTCAAAATCATCTAAAACAATTCTGTCCGATCGTGGCTTTCGAGGAGCCTTTTACATGGTCAGGGAACTCTGTCACAACGTAGAGTGATTCGCGTCCACAGTTTGTCACAGATTCGCATCGATCTGATGCGGGAAAACACGGTATACTTCGATGTATAAAGTCAATTATTTACTGGATACAGCTATAAGTTTCAAACTTTTTACAATATTGAGTTTCACCTAATATTAATTAGTATTTTCAATGTTCAAATCAATCATGTGTGAATTAGTAAATGTTTAAAACGCAAGAATTAATAATCCTCGCTAAATATGTATGTAAAACGAAAGTAGAGATGGAATTGTCAATAATAACATTACTCAGTGCAGAATATTATTTATAACTGTTGTTTAAGTAATTTTGTTTAAAAAAAGAGTTATAACTTATTGACTTTTTACTTATACATGTGAGATATTCCGTTGGAAAAAAGCGTCATGTGTCACAGGTTTGCGTCGATGTTGATTTAAATGTCACGGATTCTTCTCTACAGTGTCACAGATTCTAGCTGACACTATTCGCAGGAATGGACATATCTTTTGTCGAAGATTCCTCGCTGTATTGTGATCTGGATGAAGGCATATCATTGATTAGATGTCCTTTCTCAGCAACCAATGAAACCGCTCACATTTTTGAAAATAAAATATTTCGTTTTACATTGAATGTCATGACTGTCAGTAGATGTTGACTTCTTTCCTCTGCCGATGACATCGTTCCAGGAACGAGAAAGTATATCAACCAAGCCGGTTAGAAATTACGTGGAATTTTCTACTAGCCAAATAATGTCTTACCTATGTATGTGACGAAAATGAAATGAGGCATGTACCAAAACCGTTCATCCATTTGCGGATTGATATAATTTCGCTAAATCTGACTAGCATAAACATTTTCATAGTGATACCATGGGAAAGCCGTGTGTGTGTGTGTGTAGAGACTCTATGTATTCAATAATTTTACGGCGTCTCGACGTAACGTAACGTAACGCAAAACCAATGCATTAGGCAAATTCCTCGATCCCCGCAGCTTCCGGCCATGTGAAAACATTGACCTGGGTCAAGTATTGTCTGGTGAATCTGGGCTTCAATTTAGCTCCAGTTCAGATGACGTAGCACACATAAAAGCATGGCAGCAAGGTGACGACGGGTCATTATTTTACCAGTACTAGTGTATGGGCGCCACGCTACTCTGATAAGTTGGGAGTTACGACGCAAACGGTACTGAGACGCCATGCTACCCAGCAGCAAAGGTAGCTGGGAACAGACGCTGACGTAAATACGTCAACGTGATGTAACGTTCGGTTCCGGTCTTTGTCTATCTAGGTTTACCAGGTCGCTGCAGACTGTTAACAGTTCAGGTATATCGGAAACGTGCCTTAAGTCGCTCAGTCTATTTGCGACAGCACCAGAACTGGAATTCGACCACCGTAGCCGTTATCCCACCCACTATCAGTTTATTACGTCCATTTTCAGAAATCCGTAGCATGTTGGAAACTGTGAAAAACTAAAAAAAGAAATCTATTGCATGAATCGTATGCTGTGGACTGAAAAACCTGTCAACCGCATGTGCACGTGGAAAAAGTGGAAATGGAGGTTCTGGGCACTAAGTGCTATGTACACGGTGCATATGAGGTAAACTCCACATGGTCTTATTCTAAACATCGCCAAGGTGAAAAATACATGTACATTGGACATGAAACACAGACAGAGCTACATCAGTTATAAAAGAGGGACGTTTCTTTTTTTGCTGAGTAGGGCATATATATAAGATATCATTACGACATAATTATGTTTCCCTTCAAGTGATCATATAATCATATAAAACGTATAAAACAGATAAATACAATCTTTTTGTGAGGATGGGTCCAATGTACGATATATTGACATGTGTAAATAAGCACATCTCAAGAACCCCAAGTATACTTGCGAGAATTCGCGTTCCCTAACTTGTCTTTCATGTTTTCTCCTGCAGATCATTATAGTTTTTGTGTACATTTTGTTTTATTATTTCATAAAAAAACGAATATAACGTTACCATATCTTTTGTGTTTTATTAATCTTGAAAAGTTTGAAAAAGTTTCAAGTTCAGATCTTAATTAAATTTCTTATTTGTTAGATAAAAAAAACGAATAATGGAGAATAACGGAAGATTTTAATCCTAGTCTCAAACTTGGACAGTTAATTGAGACCAAAACATGCACCATTCGAAGGGCTGGATAAATATATCACTCAAAACGTTAATTCAGAAATACGTATAAAAAGTGGCAATTTTTCTCTAAAATGATTCGTTATATGTAGAGTTTTAAACTACCAGCAGAAGTATCAAGAAACATGACTATTGCTTTTGGGTTGTAAGTACCGAGGTATTGTTTTACGCCCACGTGTCGGTTCTAACTTTCACGGACTTGATCCGTAACATAACGACAATGCTCTAAAACTATATACCAGACAGCCTCTGCACGAGACTTGAAGTGTAAATGGCAGTATTTGCGTTGGGTTGCACTATTCTACAATGTTAAAACTATCGACACTGAATCCGTGACATTAAAATATGGATCGACACGCCTCCGTTACCCTGTCGTCACCAACCTGTGACATTTTTCAAAATTTTAGACTTGAAGAAATATTCATAATCAGATGTTCAATTTGATCGCATTTTACTTATAATGTACTACATTCCTCCGAATGTCAAATATATACGTCATACGTTTGATTATATTATCATATCAGCGATTATGTCCTCGCTATCGACTAGCAACTGTGACAAAATTTACAAAACAATAATACTGTCGACGTGAATCTGTGACAAACTGTCGACGTGAATCACTAGATGCGTTGTGACAGAGTTCCCTGACCGTGTTTTATGTCGGTGCCGACTTGCTGCTGCTGATAACAGTTGACGTAATATGTACGTGTGCATATGAATACAACGTTGTAAGTAAATTTTCTCCGCGAACGTTGATTTTAACAAAAAATCGTTACATTTTATTAATTGTGCAGTTGTTTTAACGGACAATAGTATAACACAGTTAATACTATATATCAAGGCACTCTGATACTATTATGGCAAATAAAAATGCAAATAAAAATTCAACATAGATACGGCTCGAACTCGCGACATTTGGGTTGTAAGTTAAAACCGTTACCACTACGCTATCGGAACAGGCAGTTGTATAACAATATAGTTTATGTTATAGTTTATGTAACAGATAAATCTTATATCCATACTATAAACACCCCTAATACGGTAGAAATCTAAAAATAGAATGACATAGTTCCAAAATAACTGATTCGGTTTATAATAACGTTTCTGATTATGTAATGCACATTTCAAGTGTGTATCTACCTCATGGACTCTGGAACGTGCAAATCATGCACAACAGTTTTTTTTACAGCTGGATGGATATCACTTGTGTTTAAATAAACAAGTTTTCATTCAAACAGACTGACGCAGTACTGACATTTTTGATTGACATCTAAATTATAAATGTAGAAATAAAAAAGTTCTTGCACTTTAATAGAGTAAAGTTTCTTTTTTGCTCAGTATAGAACTACATGTATAATTGCCTAATAGCGGAAGGACGTTGGTTCTAATCGGATTCATTATTCTCGTCACATAGGTAAGCCCTCAAGCGATGTGCTAAACACTATAGGCGGATAATAAACACGTATATTAATAAATACAAATACAACAAATCTCATAAGTTGCGAAATATGCATGATAGCAATCTCAAACAGTATTGGAAATATCTCAATAGTATTAAATCGAAAACTAAAAATAATACACTCCCGTTAAACGATTTATATAGTTTCTTTAAGACGATAAATGAAAACTCCGATCCAAGCGAAAATCTTATAGTGCCTGACGATTTACTCGAAAACAGTCAGAAAATACTTAATTCGTCCATAATAAAAAGCGAGGTTACAAAGCACATATCAAAACTAAACAATTCAAAGTCGCCGAGTTCATCAGACAAAATTATTAATGAATATATTAAATCTACTCAAAATCTGTGTATGCTGTATTATGTAATACTATGCTTAATACCGGCCATATACCGGAATGCTGACTGGAAGGATATATTGTCCCGATTTTTAAAAATAAATGGGATCCCATTGAACCCTCCAACTATAGTATAGGCCTATCACATTATTAAACTGTCTAGGAAAAATCTTTACATCTATTTTAAATACCAGAGCCAACTGTTTTATGTCTGAGCAAGATTTACTACATGGAAATCAGGCTGGTTTCCGTAAAGGCTATTCCACCGCCGACAATGTATTTTTGTTACACGCCCTTATAGAAATTGTTAAAAAGAAACAACGTAAATTATATTGTGCGTTTATAGGCTTTGAATTTGATTAAGTCAACAGAATTGGCATTTGGCAGAAGCTCCTAGCAACGTCCATTAATGGAACGTTTTTTCGAGTCATATATAACATGTACAGTAACATAAAGTCTGGCGTATAAAAGGCATAGTACCACCATTGCAAAAAGGAAGTGCTTCCGTGGGTAGTCGCATAATGGCGGTTATAAATAATCCTCATTTCTTCTTCTTTAAAAATGCATTTTCCTTATTTTAATGCTATTTTTTTTATTTGAATGGCATTATTGATGTATTTTGAACATTTTGATAGCATTGTCATGTTTGAATTGTGAATTTAGAAAAAAAAATTGATGCTTGGAAATTGGGGTATGAATATATGATTTCGGAAGTCTACTTTCACTTTGTCACCAGTGTACACACTGAGCAGTACACCGAGCAGAAAAAAAATCTCTTATATGACACATGACCCCTACTTTTCTCATCATATTTTGATAGTGCAGAGGTTGGCAAACAGTAAAATGTAGGTTTCACTTCTTTCATTTGGGATTCTCTATGAATGACAAGCCTTCAAACTTTTATTATTTACTATAGAATAAAGAACAAAAATCAATGGTGGGTTGACACCAAAACATCTAGTATTTTGCATGTAAAAACTGATTGAGACAGAGAAAAAATTATCTCCCCTGGTCTTCTCCATATTCCTGAACGATTTAGAATCCTGTTTGACCATTTCTGGTGGAGTTGGCATTGAACTTAATGCTAACACTACAGGGAATTGGCTCAAACTTTTGGTTATCCTATATGCAGACGGTACTGTGATCGTATCAGATAATCTAGTTGATTTCAAGGATTTACCCGATTCATTTCATAAGTCGTCCTTAATATGTTCAAACGCAAAAATAGTAATATTCGGTGCTAGAAACGACACCAACTACTTTTAAAACTTTGAGGTGAAAATATTGAAATTGTGAATCGCTACAAATTATCTAGGTACAATCCTCAAAAGCAATGTCTCATTTTTGACAGCTAGAAATCATCTGGTTGAGCAAGCAAGGAAAGCTATGTATATATTATATTCTCAGCTTAAACTATTTGATAAAACTATACTGCCTGTCTTAACATATAAAAGCGAAACATAGGGGTTTGAATCACTTGATTTAATGGGAAAAGTCCATCGGTATTTACTCACGAAAATTACTAATTCTCCATGCTATGTATATATTATACGCCGAATGAGGCCATTACCTGATTTCAATTAATATCAAATGTAGGATAATAGGGTCTTGGAACCGCCTAATATTAGGTAAGAAAACAAAATATTCGTCCCTTATATATCTCTACATGTTAAATAACAATCCGTTTTATATGGAGTTCATCTCTCCGTTGGCAGGTTAGACCAGTTAAATGCAACCCGCAAAACTATAAATAGGTCCGCCAAGCGGAGACTAATTGACCAGTTCATGCAATCATGGAATGCAGATCTGAGAAGTTCTAATAAAGGCATAATATACAGTCATTTTCAAGAACTCAATTTGCTTTGAAAACTACCTGAAAATCCTCCCACGTAACCTTAGTCATTAATATATAAACTGCTATTCTAACCATAGATTCCCTATAGAAACAGAGAGATGGCCAAATACCTCCATTGGAAATAGAGTTTGCTTAAAATATTATTGTAACGAAGTTGATTCAGAAACACACTATTTATTTAGATGCTCACACTTTCTACAAGAACGCAGACTTTTAATAAAAACTAAACATTTAACCACAATATTAATAATTTATCAAAATAAGCTATAAATAATGTACATGTATTCTTTGGAGTACCTGTCAAAGTTGGTTTTATCAATAATCAGCCAAGCGCTTAGCCGAGAGGCCCGATCAACTTGTATTACACGTGCGCTCCATGGAGCGTCGGTCGATACCCTGTGGTGGTATCTGACTGCACTTATTGACTAGAAATTAGGAACAATACAACAAGATCACATAAAATCAAGTCAAATTGCAATGCCGAGACTAAATAACGAAATCAGGCGACCGGGATGCTATATACTGGCTCTACTGTAGCCGAAGTATTCCAGCTGTTCGGCTGCACGAGAAAGACAATTGAGCGTTTGCGAAGACGTTTCCAGATCAGGGGAAATGTTTGGGACGGTCCCCGAAGCTGTTGGCCACGTGTGACGACTGTGATCGTTGATCGGTACATCACGGTTCAACACTTACGCAACCGTCGTCTGTCGACATCAGAAACAGAGCGATGGCATGGAATCAGTGCACAGACAGTTCGGAACCGATTGCGACAAAATGTTGACCTGATTCGTCCGTACAGACCGAACTTTGGCCAAATTTTAACCAGACGTCATAGGGCTCGAGACTCGACTGGTGCCGACGTCGCCGGCGTTTCCGATGTGCTGATTGGAGATCAGTATTGTTTTCAGACGAGTCTCGATACAATTTGAGTCATGCCGACGGACGTAAGAGAATTAACCGTCGTCGGGGTCGGTGTGGGTGTGTGTGTGTGTGGGTGGGGGGTGGGGTGGGGTATGCGTTTCGCTGATGCGTGCGTTATTGAGAGAGACCGCTTTGGGGATGGTTCAGTATTAGTCTGGGGTGGAATTAGGATGTACACAAGACCCGCCTAATCGTCATTGAAGGAAACATCAGTGCCCAGACCTACGTCAATAATGTTCTTGAACCAGAAGTTGTTCCTTTTATTCAGCGCCACGGACCGACATAAATCCCATCGAACACATATGGGGTGAGTTAGTACGCCGTGTTAGGACAAATTATGCAATCAACACGGTGCAGTACCTTTCAGAAGTCCTACAGGCTGAATGGGACAATTTACCGGCGCCGTACGTACAGCGTTACGTCGACAGGAGGCGACGGCGGATCATGACGTGCATTTGGGCAACATGGCGGACACATGAGATATCAAATCTTTTACTGCAACCCACATCACAGTTTCACTGCAATAAAAAATCCCATTAACTTTCCCGATTACAAATGCAGATTGATCAAAACCGTTGTTACTTCGGAAATCGACCCCTATGTCATATCTGTCCATTTTTTCGATGAAAGACATATTGCAGCTGCTTCAAATTTTCACAGGACTTCAAGATTAAATTGTTCTTTACTTCAATTAAAAAATTAAATCCGAATGTATACTCCTTTTCTTTATAATGATAGATATATAGAGTTGGTATTTTCTTTTCTGGCCCAGTATACTTTGTTTCAGAGAGTATTTGTGAATAAAGGGCATTATTATAAAGAAAAAAAATATGTCCCTACAACTGCACTTCTTTTTGAAAATAATGACAACTTTGTTACTATGTTTTACAGAAAAAATATCTCCCAATGCAACATTGTTGCAAGAAAGTGCCACCATTTGAAATTAGGCTCCTCCCATTTCTTTTTATAGAAAAGTTTGGGGTTTAACAAAATATATCAATAACATGGTTGTAATTGATTGATAGTAGACAATAGTATCCCACATTGTCGATTCTATTCTTGGCACGATTTCCCCCATGTAGCCAAATAAATACACGGCGAAACGACCAATAGTTATTCACTATTTCATTGATTATGCAACCTGATAACGTACTGACTTGTACTTCTCACTTCCTTGTGCCAGTGTGTGTCCAGATCGGTGTGTGCATGGTTTAAGCCGGACACACAGCGGAGAAACATAGAACCGTCTCTATACAATCAGTAGCAATCCAAATGCATGCCGTGGCGAAGGATCGAACCCACGACCCTCCGATCATGGAACCGATGCTATACAATCAGTAACATTTCAAATACCGTAACGGAGGATCGAACCCAAGGCCCTCCGATCATGGAACAACTGCTGTACAATCAGTAACAATTCAAATATCGTGGCGGAGTATCGAAACCACGGACCTATGATCAAAGAACCGATGCTATACAATCAGTAACAATTCAAATGCATGCCGTGGAGGAGGATTGAACCCCCCCCACCACCGATCATGGAACCGATGGTTTACAATCAGTAACAATTCAAATGCATGCCGTGGCAGAGGATCGAACCAACGGCCTTCCGATCATAGAACCGATGCTATACAATCCGTAACAATTCAAATGCATGCCGTGGCGGAGGATCGAACACACGGCCCTCCGATCATGGAATCGTTGCTATACAATCCGTAACAATTCAAATGCATGCCGTGGCGGAGGATCGAACACACGGCCCTCCGATCATGGAGCCGATGCTATACAATCTGTAACAATTCAAATGCATGCCGTGGCGGAGGATCGAACACACGGCCCTCCGATCATGGAGCCGATGCTATACAATCTGTAACAATTCAAATGCATGCCGTGGCGGAGGATCGAACACACGGCCCTCCGATCATGGAGCCGATGCTATACAATCCGTAACAATTCAAATGCATACCGTGGCGGAGTATCGAACACACGGCCCTCCGATCATGGAACAGTTGCTATACAATCAGTAACAATTCAAATGCATGCCGTGGCGGAGGATCGAACACACGGCCCTCCGATCATGGAACCGTTGCTATACAATCCGTAACAATTCAAATGCATGCCGTGGCGGAGGATCGAACACACGGCCCTCCGATCATGGAACCGTTGCTATACAATCCGTAACAATTCAAATACATGCCGTGGCGGAGGATCGAACACATGGCCCTCCGATCATGGAGCCGATGCTATAAAATCAGTAACAATTCAAATGCATGCCGTGGCGGAGGGTCGAACTAACGGCCCTCCGATCATGGAACCGTTGCTATACAATCCGTAACAATTCAAATGCATGCCGTGGCGGAGGATCGAACACACGGCCCTCCGATCATGGAACCGATGCTATACAATCCGTAACAATCCAAATGCATGCCGTGGCGGAGGATCGAACACACGGCCCTCCGATCATGGAACCGATGCTATACAATCAGTTACAATTCAAATGCATGCCGTGGCGGAGAATCGAACACATGGCCCTCCGATCATGGAACCGTTGCTATAAAATCAGTAACAATTCAAATGCATGCCGTGGCGGAGGATCGAACACACGGCCCTCCGATCATGGAACCGTTGCTATACAATCCGTAACAATTCAAATGCATGCCGTGGCGGAGGATCGAACACACGGCCCTCCGATCATGGAACCGATGCTATACAATCCGTAACAATTCAAATGCATGCCGTGGCGGAGGATCGAACACACGGCCCTCCGATCATGGAACCGATGCTATACAATCAGTTACAATTCAAATGCATGCCGTGGCGGAGAATCGAACACATGGCCCTCCGATCATGGAACCGTTGCTATAAAATCAGTAACAATTCAAATGCATGCCGTGACGGAGGATCGAACACACGGCCCTCCGATCATGGAACCGTTGCTATACAATCCGTAACAATTCAAATGCATGCCGTGGCGGAGGATCGAACACACGGCCCTCCGATCATGGAACCGATGCTATACAATCAGTTACAATTCAAATGCATGCCGTGGCGGAGAATCGAACACATGGCCCTCCGATCATGGAACCGTTGCTATAAAATCAGTAACAATTCAAATGCATGCCGTGGCGGAGGATCGAACACACGGCCCTCCGATCATGGAACCGTTGCTATACAATCCGTAACAATTCAAATGCATGCCGTGGCGGAGGATCGAACACACGGCCCTCCGATCATGGAACCGATGCTATACAATCCGTAACAATTCAAATGCATGCCGTGGCGGAGGATCGAACACACGGCCCTCCGATCATGGAACCGATGCTATACAATCAGTTACAATTCAAATGCATGCCGTGGCAGAGAATCGAACACATGGCCCTCCGATTATGGAACCGTTGCTATAAAATCAGTAACAATTCAAATGCATGCCGTGGCGGAGGATCGAACACACGGCCCTCCGATCATGGAACCGTTGCTATACAATCCGTAACAATTCAAATGCATGCCGTGGCGGAGGATCGAACACACGGCCCTCCGATCATGGAACCGATGCTATACAATCAGTAACAATTCAAATGCATGCCGTGGCGGAGGATCGAACACACGGCCCTCCGATCATGGAACCGATGCTATACAATCAGTTACAATTCAAATGCATGCCGTGGCGGAGGATCGAACACATGGCCCTCCGATCATGGAGCCGATGCTATAAAATCAGTAACAATTCAAATGCATGCCGTGGCGGAGGATCGAACACACGGCCCTCCGATCATGGAACCGTTGCTATACAATCCGTAACAATTCAAATGCATGCCGTGGCGGAGGATCGAACACACGGCCCTCCGATCATGGAACCGATGCTATACAATCAGTAACAATTCAAATGCATGCCGTGGCGGAGGATCGAACACACGGCCCTCCGATCATGGAACCGATGCTATACAATCAGTAACAATTCAAATGCATGCCGTGGCGGAGGATCGAACACACGGCCCTCCGATCATGGAACCGTTGCTATACAATCCGTAACAATTCAAATACATGCCGTGGCGGAGGATCGAACACATGGCCCTCCGATCATGGAACCGTTGCTATACAATCAGTAATATTTCAAATACCGTGGCGGAGTATCGAACCCCCGATCTCCGATCATGGAACCGATACTATACAATCAGTAACAATTCAAATGCGTGCCGTGGCGGAGTATCGAACCCACGGCCTTCCGATCATGTCACCGATGCTATACAATCAGTAACAATTCAAATGCATGCCGTGGCGGAGGATCGAACACACGGCCTTCCGATCATGTCACCGATGCTATAAAATCAGTAACAATTCAAATGCATGCCGTGGCGGAGGATCGAACACGCGGCCTTCCGATCATGTCACCGATGCTATACAATCAGTAACAATTCAAATGCATGCCGTGGCGGAGGATCGAACACGCGGCCTTCCGATCATGTCACCGATGCTATACAATCAGTAACAATTCAAATGCATGCTGTGGCAGAGGATCGAACACACGGACCTCCGATCATGGAACCGATGCTCTACAAATCAGTAACAATTCAAATGCATGCCGTGGCGGAGGATCGAACCCACGGACCTCGGATCATGGAACCGATGCTATACAATCCGTAACAATTCAAATGCATGCCGTGGCGGAGGATCAAACCCACGGACCTAGGATCATGGAACCGTTGCTATACAATCAGTAACAATTCAAATGCATGCCGTGGCGGAGGATCGAACCCACGGACCTCCGATCATAGAACCGATGCTATACAATCAGTAATAATTCAAATGCATGCCGTGGCGGATGATCGAATCCATGGACCTCCGATCATGGAACCGATGCTGTACAATCAATAGCAGTTTTTGTGAGCGAGTGAACACCTGGAAGATTTACGTCTGTCCTTTAAAATTTAGACCGGCGGATTATTACAGGGACGGACTTGTAAGACTAACGTTTCCTCGCCCCTGCCTGTAAAGATCTGTTGGTAATTCCTGTAGTCCATTATACAAACCTTCATGTATTGCAGCGTCTATTTTGTATGAGGTCAGTATTTCATCTGATTGTTTTTTTTTATCACACTCAATGTTGCCTTCTGTGTCTAAAACGGACGAATCCAGGTAACTCAGGCTATCATATTCAATATGACTAGTTGGATTGTCCCCCTTAGTTACTGAATAATTGCTGCTTGTTATCAAAACAAAAAGTACTCAACTGAGGCAAGAGGTCATACAGTCACAACCCCATAATTTCATGACCAGAAGCAACACGTGTTGTGAACGGTATGGCAAAACACGTGTTGTGTACGGTACGGCAAATAGTGCAGAAGTAACACGTGTTGTGTACGGTATGACAAACAGTACAGAAGTAACACGTGTTGTGTACGGTATGACAAACAGTACAGAAGTAACAGGTGTTGTATACGGTACGGCAAACAGTACAAAAGTAACATGTGTTGTCTACGGTATGGCAAACAGTACAGAAGTAACACGTGTTGTGTACGGTATGGCAAACAGTACAAAAGTAACACGTGTTGTGTACGGTATGGCAAACAGTACAGAAGTAACAAGTGTTGTGTACGGTATGGCAAACAGTACAGAAGTAACACGTGTTGTGTACGTTCGTATGGGAAACAGTTCAGAAATAACACGTGTTGTGTACGGTATGGCAAACAGTACAGAAGTAACAAGTGTTGTGTACGGTATGGCAAACAGTACAGAAGAAACACGTGTTGTGTACGGTCGTATGGGAAACTGTTCAGAAGTAACACGTGTTGTGTACAGTACAGAAGTAACACGTGTTGGGTAAGGTATGGCAAACAGTACAGAAGTAACAAGTGTTGTGTACAGTACAGAAGTAACACGTGTTGTGTACGGTATGGCAAACAGTACAGAAGAAACACGTGTTGTGTACGGTCGTATGGGAAACAGTTCAGAAGTAACACGTGTTGTGTACAGTACAGAAGTAACACGTGTTGGGTAAGGTATGGCAAACAGTACAGAAGTAACAAGTGTTGTGTACAGTACAGAAGTAACACGTGTTGTGTACGGTATGGCAAACAGTACAGAAGTAACACGTGTTGTGTACAGTACACAAGTAACACGTGTTTTGTACGGTATGGCAAACAGTACAGAATTAACACGTGTTGTGTACGGTACGGCAAACAGTACAGAAGTAACACATGTGTTGTGTACGGTATGGCAAACAGTACAGAAGTAACACGTGTTGTGTACGGTATGGCAAACAGTACAGAAGTAACACGTGTTGTGTACGGTACGGCAAACAGTACAAAAGTGACACGTGTTGTGTACGGTATGGCAAACAGTACAGAAGTAACACGTGTTGTGTACGGTATGACAAACAGTACAGAAGTAACACGTGTTGTGTACAGTATGGCAAACAGTACAGAAGTTGTACGGTATGGCAAACAGTACAGAAGTAACACGTGTTGTGTACAGTACAGAAGTAACACGTGTTGTGTACGGTATGGCAAACAGTACAGAAGTAACACGTGTTGTGCACGGTACGGCAAACAGTACAAAAGGAACACGTGTTGTGTACGGGACGGCAAACAGTACAGAAGTAACACGTGTTATGTACGGTGGTTTGGCAAACAATTGAAGTAACACGTGTTGTGTACGGTACGGCAAACAGTACAAAAGTAACACGTGTTATGTACGGTGGTATGGCAAACAGTACAGAAGTAACACGTGTTGTGTACGGTGGTAAGGCAAACAGTACAGAAGTAACACGTGTTGTGTACGGTGGAATGGCAAACTGTACAGAAGTAACACGTGTTGTGTACGGTGGTATGGCAAACAGTACAGAAGTAACACGTGTTATGTACGGTATGGCAAACAGTACAGAAGTAACACGTGTTATGTACGGTATGGCAAACAGTACAGAAGTAACACGTGTTGTGTACGGTGGTATGGCAAGCAGTACAGAAGTAACACGTGTTGTGTACAGTGATATGGCAAACAGTACAGAAGTAACACGTGTTGTGTACGGTATGACAAACAGTACAGAAGTAATACGTGTTGTGTACGGTATGGCAAACAGTACAGAAGTAACACGTGTTGTGTACTGTATGGCAAACAGTACAGAAGTAACACGTGTTGTGTACGGTACGGCAAACAGTACAGAAGTAACACGTGTTGTGTACGGTATGGCAAACAGTACAGACGTAACACGTGTTGTGTACGGTATGGCAAACAGTACAGAAGTAAAACGTGTTGTGTACGGTACGGCAAACAGTACAGAAGTAACATGTGTTGTGTACGGTACGGCAAACAGTACAGAAACAACACGTGTTGTGTACGGTACGACAAACAGTACAGAAGTACCACGTGTTGTGTACGGTATGACAAACAGTAGAAAAGTAACACGTGTTGTGTACGGTATGGCAAACAGTACAGAAGTAACACGTGTTGTGCACGGTACGGCAAACAGTACAAAAGGAACACGTGTTGTGTACGGGACGGCAAACAGTACAGAAGTAACACGTGTTATTTACGGTGGTTTGGCAAACAATTGAAGTAACACGTGTTGTGTACGGTACGGCAAACAGTACAAAAGTAACACGTGTTATGTACGGTGGTATGGCAAACAGTACAGAAGTAACACGTGTTGTGTACGGTGGTAAGGCAAACAGTACAGAAGTAACACGTGTTGTGTACGGTGGAATGGCAAACAGTACAGAAGTAACACGTGTTGTGTACGGTGGTATGGCAACCAGTACAGAAGTAACACGTGTTATGTACGGTATGGCAAACAGTACAGAAGTAACACGTGTTATGTACGGTATGGCAAACAGTACAGAAGTAACACGTGTTGTGTACGGTGGTATGGCAAGCAGTACAGAAGTAACACGTGTTGTGTACAGTGATATGGCAAACAGTACAGAATTAACACGTGTTGTGTACGGTATGACAAACAGTACAGAAGTAATACGTGTTGTGTACGGTATGGCAAACAGTACAGAAGTAACACGTGTTGTGTACTGTATGGCAAACAGTACAGAAGTAACACGTGTTGTGTACGGTACGGCAAACAGTACACATACCCAACTTTCAGTTTCATCCACTCTAGAAAAGCCGATATATTTTTTATATAGAACAAAGAAGGGCCAATTTACTTTATAACTAATATCTCAAATAAGAATGGCAACATCCTTTAACAACAAACGAAGTATTGAAGCTTAAATCCTCCCCGATTTTATGATCTTTTTTTCATAATTTACAAATAAAAACATTTTGGTCCTTTTTGCAGTTAATGTAAGTCACCTGTATTCCATATATGTTCTATATAAAAAAGGTTAAAAATCAATGAAACATTTTTTTAATTACCTAAATAAACACATTTTTAAACAAAATTTCCTTTTACAACAAGTGGATTAAAACAGTAAAATGTCTCATCTTTCTGAATATATTTTTTTTTATGAAATATATATAAAATATTTTGGTCCTTTTTAACTTTTTTTAACAGTACCATGACATTTTTAAAGCATTTTTGTGCATGAAAATTGATATGAATTGATGTTATAAGAACTTATCGATTCCTACAGTTTAGTTTATTGGGGTCATAAAACTCTAGCGTCATAAACCAATAGGCTTATAAAAATAGGTTATATTTTAGAGATCATTGTGTTTTATAGTTTTGATGGTTTTTATTTTTCAGTTTTAGTTTTTTTCACTATAATTTTAATTTTAAAATTACATAAATCTGTAGTAAACATCTACGAAATTAAAAAAATGTATTCATAGTATGAAACTCTTTTTATTACTCGATAAATTAAAACATAAAAAGTATATATATTGTAACAGTTTTTATTAATTTGGATTACAAACAAATAAATGTGTTTGTTGTTGTTAACTGTCAAGTATTTATTAAAGCGAAGTAACTATTTTGTTATTGTTATGAAAACAAACCTAACCTGTTTTTGACACTTAGCACTTGTTTTTAACATTGTGTTTAATTACCACCTTTGTCGGGTGACTATGTCTAGTGTCTTATTTGTTAATTGGCATTTTACAGGTGTTCTTTTAGACGGCAATGCCGAATAAACATATTGCTATATAAACAGATATGTGGTACATGTTGTTGTTGTTGACACTTAGTACCTGTTTGTGACACTGTATGCTCAACATGCCAAATTGATTTGGTACAATCGGCTGTGTATAAACCTAGATATCGAAGAGAAATAACTTTAAGAGAAAGTTATTTTCCAGTATCGAGAAGCTATGGTACTTTAACATGTATTTCAGGGTTTCCAATTTTTATGCCGATTACACTTCATCAAACCTTAACTAATTGGCCTATCGTAAATTATTCATTGATATGTGTGTATAAAAGTATAAATGAATAGTAAATTTATAGTGGTTTAATATCTCATTAAACGTTTATTGTCTTTAATGAAAGGTCAAAATATCTATGTTATGTAAAAATGTTATTGCGTCTGTCTGCGTGTTCTTCCTGTATTATTTTCTGATCGAGTCTTTCTCTTTTGTCCTCTCCCTTCTTATTCTCTCTCTTTATTCCTCCTCTGTCTATATCTCTTTCTCTCTATCTTCTCTCACATTATTTCTCTCAGACTATCTCTCTTTCTTTCTCTCATTCATTTTCTCTCTTTCGCACTCAGTCTCTTTCTCTCAGACTCTCTCTCTTTCGTCCTCCCATTCTTTTTCTCTCTTTCCCACTAATTGGCCTATCGTAAAGTATTCATTGATATGTGTGTATAAAAGTATAAATGAATAGTAAATTTATAGTGGTTTAATATCTCATTAATCGTTTATTGTCTTTAATGAAAGGTCAAAATATCTATGTTATGTAATAATGTTATTACGTCTGTCTGCGTGTTCTTTCTGTATTATGTTCTAATCGAGTCTTTCTCTTTTGTCCTCTCTCTCTCTCTCTCTATCCCTCCTCTGTCTATACCTCTTTCTCTCTCTCTTCTCTCTCAACAATGTCACAGATAGTACGTATAAACTATGTTGAATAGAAAATTGATTATGTTATTAGTTCAGCAAAACTTAAACTAGAGTAATTCTTCTAATTTAAAATACCCCCGAGGCAGGGCAATAAAACTTGACCAATATCGATTTATTAATTAACTGGCAATTTATCACGCATCGCTGCGTTTTATAGACCGGCACTAAAAGATTATCAACACAGGATTACAAATAAGGAGCGTAACTTTAACGATACAAACATTTGAATTATGTCCCTTGATTTTTGATTAGGTACCGAAAGTTGGACATGGAAGTAACACGTGTTGTGTACGGTATGGCAAACAGTACAGACGTAACACGTGTTGTGTACGGTGGTATGGCAAACATTTACAGAAGTAACAGGTGTTGTGTACGGTATGGCAAACAGTAATCATAATAAAACTGATTGAAATATTATTGTTGTAATAAGTCAGAGGCTTGTGTTTTGTGTTTGGTGTCTGGTGTCTGGTGTTTGGTGTTTGAACCCAAACTTTATTAATACAATTGTTTGTTTTCGAATTAAAGAAAGTTTTATTGCGTATAAGGAAGAATTGAATAAAATTGTTTAGTATAATATTGGTATAGAGAATACACAGTTTTATGCTTTAACGACTTAGTATTCAATTGAGTTATTTTAAGAGTAATTGGTGAATGGCCGGTACGGCCAAATTTCATTCTGTAACTTGTCGGTTTACAACTATTTGCTCTCTAAATTTATGCTTATTTAGAAAGTAAAACATGTATATATGGTTGTGTAAGAATTTGAACCTCCAATCGGTAAATGTATCAATAAAACTTTTTTTATTTGAGTAGTCTAGCATTCCTTATTTAAAAGACTTTGTCAAAACGAGTACAATGCCATTTTTTAAAACCTGACTTTTTAAGTTTTCAATCTGTAATATATTAGAGTTTTGAGTTTAGCTGTGATGAGACATCCTGAACTAATGTGTGAAATGTTTTTATGATTCACTGTGTTTATCGCTTACGGGCCTTGACCAAATATTGGCGATTACTTTGATAATATAACGAAATGATTGTTCACTTGATATTTGATAAACAATAGCTGGTTTGATATCTGTATGTAACAATTTAAAGAAGTCGAAATTGCTGTCAGCGTTTAATTTAGTTTTCCACAGTATTGTTTCATGTCTTATTATTGATCTATTAACAATATTCTTCCATTCTCCTTTTGAGGGAAACGCTTGACTGTTTTCACTATATTGGTTCATTATATAGTGTAGCTTGTATTTATATAATATTTTGCAAACATCGGGTGTGTGACCATTTTGAACCGAGCTTGTGTTCTCCAGATACATTAAATATTTTCTTTCAAATATTTGTTGACAAATAGTATCTGATCGCAATGTTAAAACTTTGAATAGGAACATTTGAATGTCAAGTAGTTGTTGTAGGCTAGGTAGACTGGGACGCTAAGGGAAGTGTCGTCTGCGAATGTTGTGTTTCCGCTTTTTATTGACAAGACTCGTGTACTGTGTTTTGAGTTTTCTAGATTCCTTAATAGTTTGTCCACATATACTAAGTAACGTTGATAGTACTCTCCGCTCCACCCCCACCCTTGCCTTACGCCACACTCTACCTTAACCGGAAGTGACGTTATTCCTTGACATCTGATCACTTATTTAAGATAATTATAAGAGTTAAGTTATAATCCTAATATATTCCCTGTTTTCCTAAATGTCCTACTGTCAGACGGAATATACGTAGGTATGCCATGGAAACTTTGCTATTTTGTTCAATTTGATGATCTATTGTTTCTTGTACATTGAGCGCCGCTGTTATGCAGCTAACTCCTTTTTGAAAACCTTGTTTTTGTAAGCATGGAAATAATTTCCCCTTTGCTTCTAAGTATGTATTAAACCTACCAAGAAGTTTGTGTTTTTTTCGATATATCGATTCCAAAAGATAATGAATTTGAACATACTGGGTTAGGCCATAATAAAGTAATTGCTAGATTATCATCCCCGTCCGCCCACTAATTTTCATGGCGCCCCGATCCTTTTTATTTTCATTAAAAAACAACAACAAAAAGCAAAAATAAAAATAATAGCCTCCCCCCTTCCCCCTTTTTAAGAAGCATCTGGATGATAATCTAGCAATTAATTTATAATGGCCTTATAACATCGTATTATACCAAAGTCCTTTGTGCAAGTAGCCAGTGATCGTGCTCTGCTCCATTCAGCCGATGACTTTCTCCAAAACACAACATTTTACGTACTGGGTGGCATATTTATTAAATTAAGTTAAGTCTAAATAACGATAGTGAAAAGTCGAAACAACGAAATAACGATGGTGAAATATGCCGCGATGGCCACCAACGGGACACCATATATATGCCACCCGTTACTGTGTTAACGCATCTGATATACTACATGTAGTTCACCCTCAGTCGTACGTAAAGTAAATAAGTTGGCTGCTTTTAAAAATCATGTATGCTTGTTTATTGGTGTAAGATAAAAACAACCGTGCACCGGGTACTAAATACAAGGGTGATTACAAAACCCTACCAGGTTCCAGGTGACAATCAAACTCCGGCTGCAGGGAAAAGGCAAATGCAGTGTGTTTAATAGTTACTGTAAATATGGTGTTTAAATACACAAATCTGAAACATAATGCATTTCCATTTGTATATTCAATAAGAAAATATAATGTAATGTTGTATTTTTATTAATTTGTGGATATATTTACTAAAAAGAAATCAGTTTAAAGAAATGTATTTTTGCACAACTTGTGCAAGTTAAGCGACATGTCTGATTCTTACAATGTGTTAAACCACAGCGTATAAACGAACTGTACAGTCACTTGGACATTTTGAGTTTGTACGGTCATTTGTGACTGAGTAACGAAGCGAGAGTTTTGTTTTGTCGTCCATCGACTCTCCTGTGCTGGTAAGTTAAATCATGCTTACAAGTTATTGTTGTACAATATTCTCACACAGTTTGTTTTG
Source organism: Panopea generosa (assembly GCA_029582155.1). Classification (NCBI taxonomy): domain Eukaryota; kingdom Metazoa; phylum Mollusca; class Bivalvia; order Adapedonta; family Hiatellidae; genus Panopea; species Panopea generosa. The sequence goes on from CM055911.1 coordinate 890,212, forward strand.
TGTTGTATATTAGTGTTATATCTAACAATATCACTATTCTGAAACATCAAATGTAGCCATTTTGCATAAAAATGTGATTAAAACTCGTCTAAACTCACCGTCCAAACTAGACGCATACTGATAGTCTTATTTAGAAATTAAAGACCACCTTAAAACGTTATGAGTAGACTGGAATAGTAGATAAAAGAGTTCTGGAAGTACTGAAACATAAAAAAACACGAAAATGATTATACAATACAGTAAAATCATCGATTATCAATGCGCACAAACAACGGAAATCTGTACGGTCGCTTGTATGACCACTGTGCGATCGCTTGCCCAATTTTCTTTGTACAATCGCTTGTAGAACTTAGTGAGTTAAACAAATAATTTTGTCTGTTTCAGATACCCTGGATGGCATATACAGAAACTGTCCGTTATTAAATAGTGAACCTATGAAGGGTATCAACTAGTGCGGTTAACCGGTTAGTTAATTTGTAACTGGCTAATCGCTAAATCTGTAACAAGACGGTGTTACCCGGTTAATCGTTTCAGCACTTTTCTGCACCGATACCGTCGTGTATGATTTAATTTTTCCGATTTAAAATGAAAATTTAGAAATAATAGTTTACAAGTAATTATCTACTGTGTAATTTGTTATTGAATACAACTATGCCAAAATAATATTATGCATCTTTTATTTTTGCAATTCCATTGCTAATAAAATATTTGTATCGCACTAAACAAGGTCTTTCGTCTCAACCACAAAATATCTACAATAATGTAGGTAATTAACCCTCACATGTTACCAATATAATGAACAGTCTCAAATTGATGGACGAACGTGATCTGGTACATTGCAATTATACATTACGGAAAGAACACATCTAGCTTATTTTAACGAACAAAACAACTTAATTTCGGAAAAATATGAATTTAATAAAAAAAAATAAAAAAATATGAATGCTCATATATTAATAACCAATACAATGAACGGCCTAAACTTAATATATATTCGAAATAATTACGAAGACAAGCTTTTTGCTTGTTTTGACGAACGAATTAACTCTGTACAAAAAACATCACAGTCTAAATCATTAAATCCTTTAACTGTAACATTTATGGTGATGGATACTGTATGCATCAGTCCCTATACATTTTTAAGTGATATACGAGGCAGGATCGCCAAATATATATTTTGCCACAGTTTTTACAACAATGTTTCTTCTGTAAGTGGGCGGCCTTAGTATGTTCCTGTGATGTGTCTTTGGTCGTAAAATCGTTGGGGCACGCAGGACATAGAACTCTTTCAGCAGTACCGCTACACATATTTTGATGTTTAAGAATACTTTTCCTATATGTGAATGTTGCTTTATAAGTCTTGCATTTTGCTTTTAGCGCCGGATCATGTGATGTCATATACCCTTTACCATTCCACAGGGTGTTATATCCTTTCTGGTACATATTGCAGGTGAATCGAAAGCTCCTTTTATGACCTGTCCTGTTATGTTGCCCGTTTGCAGATATAAATATCTTTAAAAAAAATCATTATACAAGAAACCTTTCGTTGACGATGACGAAGATCCCGACAATTCATTGTTGTTTCCATCAAGTTGTTCGTATACAATCTTCTCGTGTTCCTTGAGATTAAACATTCGTTTTGTACTGTATTCACAGTTTGAACACTTATATTCAGTAGCCACTTCAATGAAACTCTCATCTATGCCTTTAGATTCAAATGAATCGTCCATTTTGTGCATCAAACTACAACATGTAAAACAGTAATTTAATTATTAGGGGTCACAAGTGATCGTACAGTGAATTCACAAGTGACATTACAGAAGTATTTTCATTGTAAAAATAGACGAGACAAATGGCCGTACAGAGGTTCTTTGACCCTACATGGAAATGAATAGATATAACTTCCAAAATAGAACAGTTGTTTTAATATTATAAGCGGATATGGTCTAATAATGTCAACACTGTTAACCTATAAAGTTAAAAGTGTTAGAGAAATAGATTTTTACACCATCAAATGGAATTATGGAAGGTGAGTAAACGGTATGACAGGTTCGAAAAAATATCGATATCAGCATAAAAATCCTATTCATGCATTGGTAGGAAACACAAGCAATGATAACTGTTTTATTGGAAGGCTACTATCACAATTTAAGACAATTACTACTTGTAGAAATCATTAAAAACTTTGAAAACATACCTGCACAACCGCCGAAACTTTCGAACACCGTCGCTTCCTTACTCACAAATGACTGAACTAAACTGAATATGTCCAAGTTACTGTACAATTCGTCTATACACTTTGTAAACGCCGCACCGGTATTGTATTTAAAGACAATATATGTCCTTTGTATAAAGTAAAATACTTGACACAATTGTAGCTTCTTGGTTTTGTTGTTATTTTCATTGTTATGCGTTCAGCATATCATAATCTTTGTAACATTTGACTCAAAACATGTTTATTTGAAAATGAGTTACATTAACTCAGCAGGAATTTGTCAAAATACAACAAACAACAACAACAACAACAACAACAACAACAACAACAACAACAACAACAACAACAACAACAAAAACCGGCGAAAAGTCGTCATAAAAGATACTATGAGTTTCAAGATCTATATATTTTTTTAATTTATTTTTCAATATTTTCTCATTTAATACACAAATGGCTATGCATAATGATTTCAAATAAGTGCATTAAAACGCCACAATCTTTATAACACTCACTGCATTTGCCTTTTTAATTGCAGCTGGAAAATGACTGGTCAACCGGAACCTGGCCTGACTTTAGTACCACCCAGTCCCATAAGGCCCTATAAGTCAGTACATTAAGAGGCCTCACTTATATCGTCCATATCTTTTCGATCGTAGCAGTGAAAATGCATATTTAAATCAAACATTTATATCTTTAATTTTGTTGACCAAAAACTAAATCGGGGCCAGCGATAAACTTTACACGGTGATTAGTCCCGTGTTCAACATGATGTACACGGTGATAAATCGCGGGTTCAACATGATGTACACTGTGATAAGTCCCGGGTTCAACATGATGTACACGGTGATAAATCGCGGGTTCAACATGATGTACACTGTGATAAGTCCCGTGTTCAACATGATGCACACGGTGATAAATCGCGGGTTCAACATGATGTACACTGTGATAAGTCCCGGGTTCAACATGATGTACACGGTGATAAGTCGCAGGTTCAGCATGATGTACACGGTGATAAGTCGCGGGTTCAACATGATGTACACTGTGATAAGTCCCGGGTTCAGCATGATGTACACTGTGATTAGTCCCGTGTTGAACATGATGCACAAGGTGATAAGTCGCGGGTTCAGCATGATGCACACTGTGATAAGTCCCGGGTTCAACATGATGTACACGGTGATAAGTCCCGGGTTCAACATGATGTACAGGGTGATAAGTCCCGGGTTCAACATGATGTACACTGTGATAAGTCCCGGGTTCAACATGATGTACACGGTGATTAATCGCGGGTTCAGCATGATGTACACTGTGATAAGTCCCGGGTTCAACATGATGTACACGGTGATTAATCGCGGGTTTAACATGATGTACACGGTGATAAATCGCGGGTTCAGCATGATGTACACGGTGATAAGTCCCGGGTTCAACATGATGCACACGGTGATAAGTCCCGTGTTCAGCATGATGCACACGGTGATAAGTCCCGGGTTCAACATGATGTACACTGTGATTAGTCCCGGGTTCAGCATGATGTACACGGCGATAAGTCGCAGGTTCAACATGATGTACACGGTGATAAGTCCCGTGTTCAACATGATGTACACTGTGATAAGTCCCGGGTTCAACATGATGTACACTGTGATTAGTCGCTGGTTCAGCATGATGTACACGGTGATAAGTCCCGGGTTCAACATGATGTACACGGTGATAACCCCCGTGTTCAACATGATGTACACGGTGATAAGTCGCTGGTTCAGCATGATGTACACGGTGATAAGTCCCGGGTTCAGCATGATGTACACTGTGATAAGTCGCTGGTTCAGCATGATGTACACGGTGATAAATCCCGTATATTGTTAATGATGATGATGATGATGATGATGATGATGACTTTGATGATTATTATGGTATTGTTAATGATGATAATGATGATGATGATGATGATGATGATGATGATGATGATGATGATGACGGTGACGATGACGATGACGATGACGATGACGATGACGATGATGATGATGATGATGAACTCACCTAAAGTTATATTGAAATTGAAATTAAAGATAAAATATGTAATGATTATAGCTATCACCTATTACATTTGTATTAAGATTAAGTATAATATATTGTAATTATGTGATGCGTTTGGCACAAACGCAGCTTGTTTATTCAAAATCACTGGTTTGTAATTTTATTAATTATAACTACCAAAAATGATACGGTTTGTTCATCGACACACCAAGAGACACTTTGTGTGATTATTGTATAATATACAAATTTGTTTTTGAATTTTCATCTTGCAAGTGCAGAACATTTATATTTTTAAGCGCATACATTGAAGATATTCAACATACGCTACCTATACTCGTTCTCCACGTGTGTACATATAATCAGTTGGATGTCTGGCTCAAATTTATAAATGCTTATAAAGTGTAAATATATGTGCTTTGAAACCTACTTGTTACAAATTATTAATTTTTCATTTTCCACTAAAGTCTGACTAAGTTTTTAATACTACTTCTAAAACGAATGTAATACGGTGACATTAAAAAAAATGTTTATATAGCATCATTCTAATAAGGCCAGTCAGTCTATTCTCTGACTTAGTATGAATGAATTTATTTTCTTTTTCAAAGTCACTATTTCAATATTCTTATTAATTTTATTACTAAATGAATATTCCATTGTTTTATCCGGTTTGGTCCTGGTTTATGCGGTTTGTCATGAGCGTGGTGTAGTTTTAATTTGTATGAAAACAAACCGGTCGTTTCAACAATTTGCTTTTTGTATGAGACAATATCCCAATGGGTAATGACATAAATTCATGGCGTGTGACAATCGGTATGTTTCACAATTGCACAAGCGGAGTATTCGGGAGACTCACTCTAAAATATAACCATTTGAAAGAGTTGTTTATGTTTATTGAGTTTATATTTACCATTGCAGGTTTCTATTTCAAATTTACTTCTGTTTATTTTCAACAAAGTATTGTCAATCTCCAATGTGCTATGGTCATCCTGTTATTAGTTTTGATGTCAGGAGATGTTGAGACATGGACTTGAACTAGCCTAATAATTGTTAGTTTGAAGTTAAATTCGGTGACAAAATGAGAATTTTCCTTTGGTGAAATGAGAAAAAGTTCCCCTTTAACCTTCGGGTAGTGATTGTTTGTAAAAATAAAACATTTCTTAAGACTTCCGGTATGTTCATGTGTGTAACTGCACTAAAATAAGACAAATCCCGGTCCCGACTTTACGGATACTGTGAACATACTAGGTGCTATTTCAATTATCCATTTAAATATAAGGAGCATTATCCATAAATTTTAAGAACTACTTCAAGACAAAGAGACAGACAAAAGAAAATAGCGACCAAAAGTACAAACCAAAATGATTGGACAAAATACAAACGTTTAAGGAACAGGAATAACAACAAGAATTGCCACATCTCGGACAGACAATCCAAAGCAATACTGGAAAATCCTTAAGAACTTGGTTAAAAATAATAGTAAATCCGAAACAATCCCAATACTGAAAACAACACTTACCGACAGCTCCGAAAATATATGTTTCTCAGACATGTTTCCGTTAAGATTTTTTTATGAAACTTTGTGTATATGTTCCTAATGCGAAATAGAATCTTACGATTTCAACGTTAAAAGGTCAAGATTATGTTCATTGTAACCAAACATAGATAAACAGTTTCTGCGCAATCAATGTAGTTTCTTTGAAACTTTGTGTATAATTTCCTATCACGGAATGGAAACTTGGGATCATGAGGTAAATCGGGCAAAGGTCACTATTAAATAAAATAACAAAATAACAATTTCCACTTAGTAACTTCGGTTTCCTTTAATGCATTTGGACGACGTATTGTGGATTGGCTTCTTGTATGAAAAATAAAATGAGAGTGTAAAGTTAAAATAACTGTTACTCAAAATAGAAAACCATTTTCCGCGCAATAACTTCATTTTTATAAAATATTGTATATAGATTCCTAGCGTAATTAGAAAAGATTGTTCTGAGGTAAAACGGGACATGGCTTTGACTGAGGATAACTGGTCAACATCACTACAATTAAAGATATAAAACCGATTACCCTCAATAACGTTAGTTTTACCATAGTAACTAGTTTCCTTTAAGAATTTCTAGACTCTTAAGTTAATTATTCCATTTGCACATGAGTGCTCGCACAATGCTTCTGATTGACTTGTTATGGGGCTTATATTGACAGCTTTGTGGTCCTGGTTTGCATGAACTAGATGTGCTCATTTTAAACAAAATTATATTTTCATTAAGTGTTCGTTTAATAGGTTGAAGAAATATTGTTATCAAATATTGAATGCTTTGCACACTTGTTTTTAAGTATTTAAGAATGATCGAGAGCGATGTCCTTCCAGCAGCTTTTTTTCACATTTACCTCAGTTCCGTTGTATTTATGTATCACACACATACTACGACTACGTGTTACATCTTCGTACAACTTTTTTTTGCACAAATTATTTGATCTGTTTCATAATTATGCGGTTCTAATTGAAAACGACAAAGTGATAAAATGTGAAGTTGTGTTAAACTGCGGTGAATTAAAGCTTGTAAATCAAAACTTGTAAACATAACAATTCGGATAAAGACAAACTGTGTTGTAGAATTGTCTTAAATCTGTGTTGCGTTTGCAAATGAGAGACACCAACTCAGAAAACGCACTTCGTAATGTATTGCAAGAAACGTTGTCGTCAATATTCACCGACGTGGGGTATTTTACTTAGATGTTCTGGGTTCTGAAACTTTGAAATGAAAACTTAACAAAAGATACTACTGGTCGACTAGGTTTTGGAGACGTGCTACGGAAATGGAGAAATTTGTAATTTTAGATAATTGTTTCCATGGTAACAGAACAAATATTGAAAATGAAAACTCCCATGTAGCAAAAGTCATTACAAGACCAGTAGGTTGACATATGTACACATTTTGTTAAGTTTTCTTGAACGGTTTTGGAGTTATGCTCCGGTAACGGATAATTTGGTATTTTTTGCTATTTGTTTCCATGGTAACAGAAAAGTTACTGAAAATAAATACTCACTCATACCAAAAGGCAATACTCGATCACGAGGTTGACATATGTACAAAGTTTTGTTATTGTACTTTTGATCGGTTTTTGAGTTATGATCCGGAAACTGCATAAACACCAGCATAAATAAACGTTAATACTTCTAACGGAAAATCACATATGAAATATTCTCTTTGGGTGATATTTACCCTGTAGTATTACATGATCTTCGACTTTTGGAATGTGATCAAGACAACGAAATCTAAAAATGTAATTACACCGCTTATGTCGTTACTAACGTACACCGCCGGGCACGGTTAGCTCAGTCGATAGCGATATGACTATCAATCCAGGGGTCGTGAGCTTGAATCCCCGCTCGGCAAGCATTGATATACAGCATTACGTTTCAGTATCATTTGTCTCTCACCGCTGATACTGGCAAATAACAAATTAACGGTCATTTGACAGTAATTATATTAAAAAAACGTAGGCAGTTGATTTTCTTTGCAAAGGACGAGAAATTATTCCAGTAATTGGGAATTCTATCTAAAGATTACTTTTCAAGAAATTTTCAAACTTTTATTATACAGTAATACTTTTTAACTGAAATAATAATGAAGTATATTTCGTTGATAATCTTCTTCTTTCATATCATTTTGCGGTATATTTTTGTATGTCATAGTTTGTGTGTTTACTTACCGACGCAGTAAGCCATATGAAACTTTTTTGTTGGCCTTTTTCATATGGCTTACTGCGTTGGGTACTTTTATGGCTCACTGCACTTCGTCGTTGTGCAAGCAATCGAGTTGAGATTATTTTTATACGCTCGTTTTGAAAAAAAACGGGACGTATTATGTGATGGTGCGTCCGTCCGTCCATCAGTCCGCCCGTCATACTTCGTGTCCGGAACAGAACATAAAAACCGTTCGTTCGAGGTATTGACTTGAACCTTGGCATTTAGATAGATGACAGTATGACGTTGTACAGTGCGCAAAAACCAGGTCGATAGGTTAGAGGTCAAGGTCACCAAATCGGATTCAAAGTTCAAATCTGTCATAATTCGTGTCCAGAACAGAACATAAAAACCGTTTGAGATATTGACTTGAAACGTGGGATATAGGTACATGAAAGTAAGACGATATGCAGTGCGTCAGAATCCGGTTGGTAGGTCAAAGGTCAAGGTCAAAACTTGAGAAACTGTCTGTCGTCACTTTTTGTGTACATAGCATACTTAAAAACTGTTGAAGGTATTGATATGGAAACTTGGAATATAGGTAGGTGGCGAAGAGTTGATGTGCAGAGTGCAAAGCTGGTGAACTCTGCCAAAACCCTTCACCCCATTAACCCCCCCCCCCACACACACACCCAGCACCGAAATCTCCCCAACCACCCCCTTCCTTATTTGTTTTTCAACAAGACAACACAACGATGTAAAGAAACCCCTAACCACAATTCCTCTCCCCCCTCCCCCTGCAAAAAAGATGAATTAAAAACTGTTGAAGGTATTGATTTGAAACTTGGAATATTGGTAGGTGGCGATGAGTCAATGTGTAGAGTGCAACGCTGGTGAACTCTGCCTAAACCTATCACCACCCTTGACACCCCCACCACCGAAATCCCCCCATCCCCCAAAAAATATCCCCCCTTTATTGTTTATCAACAAGACAATGTAAAGAAACCCCACCCCTTACCACCCCCACCCCCACCCCTCAAAAAAAAGTCCCCTCCTGTTTTGAAACCGAAATTTCTTTTTATTATCCACACACCCCATCTCATTTTTTTTTCCCCTGGTTCCATCTAAACTTTCGGGCGTATAATGCCCCGCTTGTTGCAGCTCTTGTTACAGAAGGTAAAATTTAGTATACAATTTGTAAAACAATCACATTTAACTTGAAGCTACTTGTGCCCACTGGAGTTACGCATTAATTTCGTATACACAGGTCGATCAGAGCAGTATATAGTATAGTTATGGTTTGGACACTTTACAGGCCAGGGTTCACCGAGACCGTCAGTGAAGTAAAAATATGTACGTATATATGTAATGGTACGTTCACACCGGAGATCTGAAAACCTCGATCAAACTCGATCATGCGGTCTTGAAATATTCTCCCTCGGTCTTCAAGGTGGGGGTCCGGTCTGCAGCGGTCTACCTTGGTCGGGGTTTCAATTTTTTTCTGTGTAGCGCTCGAGAAGCCAGACGGTCTGGAAGCGGTCTGATATACATCTTGTAGAGCTCTGGTAAACTAATGTCTACTCGTGTACAAGGTTTATCTGGAAGACATCTAGTCAATCTGTCTATATAATGTATGCTGCTCAACTTCCATGTTGTTGCTTCCTCGATAATGTTTGGTCAACTAAATACCGAACAAAATACTGCAGTTTTATACCTAGTCTGCTACTATTGTGCCCGTTAGTACATGGTCGGGTAGGTCGGGTAGATGTCGGGTACGGTCTTTGCATTAAATGCACGGTTTTAAAGAAATCATGTAAAATTATTTCAAATAGATTAACAAACATCAATGTTATGAAGATTTAAATATTTGACATTTGAATCCTTTGTATTACACTGACAAACCCTATGTAACTCAGATACACGCCAAATAATTAAGAATTCTATTAGCATTCCGTGTTCTAGATTTGGTTAAAATCCATCAATAGATAACAATTTCAGACATGGAGTACTCGTATTTGTACTTGTACTTACTCGAGTACAGTTTTTTTAGTACTCAACTGTACTCAGCCAAACATACAAGTATAAGTACTCATACTTACTCGAGGACAGAAGCAAAAATAAGTACTTTTAATACTTAATAATTTTTATATAAAATATATAACAGGACTTTTTTAAGTAAAAAAAAGAAAACGGTTGAAAGTTTCTTTAATAAATAGTTGTTTTTTTAATATAATCATTAAATAGGGATCTTTTTAGCCTGTTTTTTCCCTTCATTGTTTGCCCACAATGTGTCTTTTAAGAGAATTGTTTATGTATATTTATGCACTACATACCAAATATACCAAGTGACCCCTACGCCAGGGTCATAGCAGCCTGTAATAAATGTCAGAATATTTTTGTTAAGCATTTGTTACACGTGTTGCAGGACGAGAAAAATATGCAGCCAGTCCGGGACTCAAACCCGGGAGCCTTCGCTTACAAGGCGAATGCTCTACCGTCTGAGCTAACCGAACCGCTTACATAAAAGGTCACGTACACACTGTGACACACGCAGCATACTCAGTTGTAAAAATAAAATAATAGCATACTGCCGCATGTCCTCGATAGTTCCTAACAACTGCAGCATTAAACTATATTAAAAAATCATATGACGTACTGCAGCAGTCATTTTTCAAATATCGACATAAGTGCTTACTGCCGCATATGGCTCAGTGCGCTGTAACACAGCGTATTATCAATCATAAGTAATTGTTCATGTATACTTATATCAATAGCTTCATCTTTGTAATTAGATGAGAGTCATTACATATGGGGTTAACTTTGCTTTTGGAAGAAATATACATTACTTTAGATTTCGCTGCATTGATAGACATGCGATTAGATACACACCATGCATCAACATTATTGAGATCTGCTGTTAAGCATTTAACAACATTTGGAAGATAATTATTTGAAACTGAGAGGGCTGTATCGTCTGCAAACATATCAACGACAGTATTTTGCACAGACAATGGCAAATCATTTATGAATATTAAAAATAAAAGGGGACCTAAGACGGTTTAAATTTATTACACAAGCATGAAAATAAATAAATGGAGTATATTATTATTTACTGGGGTGAGTAGGAATACTGTTACCATATGTCTCCCCCACCTGTCTCGACCACAAGTTATCTGTGATATTGGATGAACCAAATTTATATTATCTTGCAGCTAAACAGATGATTTAATTCGTGTGGGCTAATATTAAGGAGAACTGTATTGTGTATAATTGATATTAAAAGCTTGTACAGCTGAAACAGTGAAAATACTATTGACGAAATGTAAAATATATTTTTCTTAATAAGTATCGTTAGCACTCTTCATCTGCCATCATTCCAATATTTCTTGATCACTAGTAACCATCGTGTACTTCGTCACATGGATTAAATAGGAATATTACTATATCAGTTACTGTCCTTGTTCCTACTTAAAACGTGTTTCAGTTTACAGCGGCCTACCCTGCCTCAGTGTATTCCAAATGTTTAAATGAAATTATACTACAGCAAGTGGATAAAAGGCGTCGTACGGACAATTGTCTTCATTTTACTTTTTTTCTGCGGACAAAAGGCGCCATGCGACAATTCGACGTTTTTGTCTAATTTTTATGCGGTCAAATGCCGTCATGTCTAATTTTTCTGCAAACAAAAGGCGTCATTTTTTCTAAATGGTATGCGGACAAAAGGCGTCATGCGGATATTAGTCGACGTTTTTATTCTTTTTTTTTATTTGCACACACGTGTTCAATACCATATACGTCTTACTAAACCTGTGCATTACTAGAATTTCCACACGACTTTCTAGTACCTTGTTATATTGGGTAAAGTCAATACTTTATTTACACTGAATTACCATTTGGCAGAGGGTACCAGCCATATCAACAAACCTTTAATATACTTTGGACTGGAAGCGACCAGGGAAGTCTACACTATACGGAGTCATTATTGCGTTTGAGGTCGTGCCAGTATCGTGCACACTACAGTGTAATCATGTTTCATTATATTTTTTTATTTTTTACACCATTTGTTAAAGCAAATTACAAATTACAAATAAATCAAATACATGTATATGGCGTATCTTAAATTTTCAAAATTTATTCTCGTACTAAGCATATGCTGATAACGTATCTTGCTCAAGGACCCTACACGTGACAGTGGCGAGGCATCGAACCCACGATTCTCCGATACTTGGTCCGATACTCTACCACCAGACCGATGTGTTATTTCTGGTTATCGATTTAAATGTGACATTTATTTGTAACCATGGTTACATAACGACACGACAGTCAAAATTAATAAAACGTTTTGAAAGTGTTCTTGAGTAACTTTAATCAATATGCTTATCGAAAGTTTAACTACCGGATTACATATTAAGATATTAGGTAAAACTTGCCACAAGAAGTAATGGCAATAGTTTATATCTTTATAATAGACTCTTCAAAAGCTCATTACGTCTCACACTTCACAATTTCGCCCCTTTTTTCTCACGATAACATGATTCGTACGCTTAAAAAAGGCCGATGTATGTAATTTGGTTTTGAAATATTTTCAAAATGGTTCATAGTGGTTTAGATTTCATGCTGCAGAGGAGTAGAGCAAACGTTAGCATAGCATATACTGCAATTAGGCAGAATTAGTGTTAAAACGTGACTTTTATAGGATTTCAACATACGCATGTATTTATGAGCATTTGAGGACTTTTTTTTTAAAGAGCCTCAGGGTGTCACTGCGTTCTCTTTTAAAAGAAACAAGCTGGTCAACCTACCAGTTATTGTGCATTGTTATGTGAGTATACATTTCTGTTACGGAAAAAAGTCTATGTGGAATTCCAGGACCTTGTTTTATATAGAACAAAAAACAACTGTGTAGTAAGACCATAAGTATATGTAAGGATGATAATTGTCAAAATCATATTTTAATGTAATTGATGTTACTTTTATGTTCATTTTGTTACTGTTTGTCTATCCTGTTATCAAAGTTTTCTTGTTTTGGGAAGTAATAGAGTTTGATTAAACGTTGTCTGAATATGGCTTGCAAATGTATAATTATAGACAACAAAAACAGTGAAATAGTTGTGAGTAAAAACTGTTGAAGGCGTCAACATGGCAAAATAGATTAAGGAAAATGTAAATTTAGAATAAAAAACAACAGTCTTATCAGTTTTTTTTTATATTTGACTCTTATAATAATGATTTCTTATTCAAATGATAGAAACTGGTGTAAATGGTATTATATTAAATGAAAATAAACACATTTTCGATGATTTTCTTTTAGAAAAAAAAATCTTCATAACTGGTAACAGTATAGACATTTGAGAGGGCTTCGAACTATATCAGACAAGAGGATGACCGTAAGTTGTCATATTTTATTATTATAAACCTTAAACATTGACAAGTTTGTTCAGCTGATAAAAATGTTTAGAAAACACCATATTTTCTACTCATTTTACTCCTCTGAATTATCTACATATTTTTCAGAAACGACCCATACAGTATCATTATGTTTATTATTTGTATGGGAATGTAATTAAGAGTATGAGTTGAATACTTGACGTGACAATGTGTCTTTATTATATGCACATATCTCCGTCCATTGATATGTCACACCGTGACAGCGAGGAGAGAAAAGTATGGCAGCAGTCCAGCGAAATGTCCCGGGTTCGACACTCGCCCGGTTGCATTGGCGCCAAACATGACTGAGATTTATATATATTCTGAAAAAAAAACATTCACGTGATTCTCTGGTCTTTGTCGATATTTGGGGACGAATTCCAAATGTGTGGGGAATGTGTCACAATATGTTTGTCATGTGAGGAAAGAAATGTCAGCAGACCGTCAGTCAGTCGGTAGAGGTTTGCCCTGCCAGCATAAGGCCATGGGTTCTAGTACCGGACCGACTGTATATTTGTCTCGTCCTGTTACTGACATTAACTACAAACATCTAGATTAACCAAGGAGTTGGGTTTACTCATCATCCTCAACATTTAGCTTAATAATAGCTGACCCGTATCGCAAGTTTCTAGTTATGAAAACCTTAGTCACTTTAAGGCCCCTCTTCCTGACAAATTCAGCAATCTTTGTCTCGGTAATCGACGGCTTGAAGCCCCCAATATAGAAACTTTTTGTCCGATTTCTGATATATGTCGTAAAATCATCGTCGACATCATCCGTTTCCATGTTCCTATTTTGAGTTTTAGGCGAAGTACTAAATTTCCTATCCGGTTTATGTCTATAATTCGTTATAGTAGGTATGTACTGTGATTTAGCTGGCCTAGCAGAAACCTCAGCATAGCTATCAGAAATACGCGCCGACAGCTTCTTGTTGCTACCAATGCCCGTAAAGCGGTCCTGTGATATCGGATTATCAGCAGCGCCATGGTCACCACTGCTCACATTTTTACACGACATGTTTTTATTTACCTAGACATCAGCGGTATAGTTAAAACGATTCACATTATCACCGCTATTTAAAAAGCCATAAACAACAGTTATGTTTGGACATATATTACCGTCACGTGAAACAACAGGCATGGGACGATGCTGCGAAGCAGTCTCAACGTTGATTTGTTCAATTCTTGATGACGTTTCCAGACAGACGACTGGCTGAATAGGCGTAGACAGAGCTGCATGGGAAATGTCACGTTGCAACATGACGTTCTCATAGGTGAGATAGTCCGAGTCATCATCTGGCGAGTTAGTATCGCCAGTGGGTAATGCTGATTGATTGACAGAAAACGAGCCGTCATAGTTGGCAGTAGCATGCACGCTACTGTATGAACTTTTAGTAACACTATCATCATGTGGAAAAGCAACCGAGTGAGACTCATTTTGGCACACATTTGAGTTAATATCATCCCAGGTTTGGAACCATTTATAGTTTGAGTACCCGATTTAATGTCTTGTCTCGATTTCCTATTTGACACCTTTTCGAGAAAAACTAGTTTTCTGTTTAAATTATTCATAGATAATTCAAAATTGTCTTCACATGATTTTACATTGCCTTTTAATACTTTGTTTTCATTCTTTAATCTCACAACGCCGGTTAGCTTGTCCGACTCAACCCTTTCAATACACATATTAATCTGTTTTAAACTGTTTGACAAAATTACCCAATTCCGCTAAGTCATTATTCACACTAATTACAGTTTGCTTAAGGAAATTGATTTGCTCTGTGCGAGCCGATTCGTTAGCAGAATATTTTTCCTTTAGATTTAGCATTTCTGCTTTCAGAGTAAAAACCGAATCTTGTAAAATGGCGAGATCCGGGGATGGAATCTTCTGCCTGGCAGGAGTTGAGTGATTCATAACATTCGGATCTTCAGTCGGTACCGAAACTGAGCGAGTGGATTTCCGTTTACTCATGAGCTCTTTCAAGTCGACTGTATTTAGATTTTCACCTTCGATGGCAGAGATCAGAGTGTGAATGTCACGTCCCAGCTTATCTGCCATAAGATCACCTTTCCGGGTTTTAATACGTTTTTTTCATTTCAACATCTTTATATGGAAAACCTGGTAAACGTTTAACCAGTTCGAACAGATCGACTCGAACGCTATCCAGCTTTACGTCACATTCCCCATAGGCCCGTCTGACCATTCCATTGAACATTGACGTTGGGAACCCGCGATATAGTGTCTTTAACTGATTCAATTGTTCATCAGTAAGTGCTGACACATAATAATTATAATCACTTTCATAAAGTTCATTTTGCATGGACGATTGCAAAAGCACAACCGCATTCTCTCGGTCCATAATAGTGCTGACATCGGCATCCCTTTGCTCTTTACTATGTACAAAAGGAATTTTGGCCTCAGTATTATCTGATAATATCACTGGTGTTAGTTCAGTATATACGGGTTCATAATCAGTCGAGGATTCCATATTGTAAAAACATCCAATTAACAATGTTTACTGGACATTACTCTTGACCAACTGTAATTATCTGGCAATTGTCGACTGCACAGCGAAATTTCAGTGGCGTCACATCCGATTAACGGTTACTCAAGGCTGTGGTGAGCACCATAACGGTCCATGCCCTGAGGCGATGTAAAGAATACTCCAGCGTGACCCTTGTATTAAAGGTGTGATTTGAACTTTAACTATTTAGACAAAGGAAAATGATGAAAATGTTTGTTAATTCATAGATCTACGATCAAAAGAGTCATTGTTTGAGATATACAATAAACTTCACTTAGCTCATCATTTTAGTCCATTTCCTAATTTAGAAACCACATAAATAACACATAATTCCAACTTTTTCTGAGAGCCTAAAATACAACGACATGTTTGTTTTCACGCATGCGCACATTTTACAATTACACTGTTAAACCTAGCAGCTTATAACAAATCAAGAACACAAAAGGCTATGCATTTAGGTTTGAAACATCCACATTTCATGTAGTTAAAACATCAAATTAGATATCAAATACGAGATTTGTGATATATGATCAAATGATAATAATGAATTTTATTTGATACGATTGAGAGGGTACTATAGAGCCCTTGCGTTTCAAGTATGTTAATATAATTTTAAATTAGTGACCACATTAGTAATTGTTGACATGACCTTATAAGTGAGTTCGTATTAAGAATCACATGTTTAATTGTTGTTTAAAATAACGATAGAACATTGATATATAAATACACTTTAAACATTTGTTTTAATATTATATTTTCATCAATAAATGTCAAAATGCCACACCTATGTTTTCCTCTTTTAAACAGTACTTACATAAACAAATAGCAATCGAGGAACAAATAGCAATGAAATACGATAAAATTATCAAACATAACAATAAATGGAGATTTTTTATCCAATAAAATGCCATCTACTAATTTCAGGAAGGCTACATATTATTCTTTTTCCACTTCATGTCCTTTACCTATTCATACACTTGTGTGTATATTCTTTTCTCCATGAAACTTGTCTTCTGTTCTCTAAACTCCCCCCTTGTCTTCCTTCAAAACTTTTCTCGCTTTTATAAAATATAAACCATTTCATCAAACTTTATTTTATAGCGAACATTGACTTAATATTTTAAATGTTTGTGCAACATAGTTATAAAACAAATTTTATGAAAAAAAGTCGAGCATTACAATTTGTCTATATGTGCATAAACTTATGATATTATTGTGTTATATTGTATTGTGACCATGTTTATTGCTATACTATGCTGATTTATGAAAAAAAAAAAATATAAAAATTTTTTTTTTATAAAACTTCTACTCAGGTAGACCAGGATTAATCCTTGCCATATCATAGTTAAAATTAGCAAAATTCATCAAAAAAAAAATGCGAAACCCTTCTCTGGTAGACAAGGATAAATCCTTGCCACATCATATTTGAAAGTAGCAAAAAATACGAAACCCTTCTCTGTGAGGGTAAGTAGCCTAATTGTTAAAACACAAAATATGAAACTTCTGCTCAAGTAGACAACAATAACAATAACGTGGTCATATTTGAATAAAAATCTAAAATTGTGTTAAAGAGCCAAACGACAAGATTAATGTCGAATACTAACAATATTTACATATTAAATCAAAGAATTATATCACTTCACAAAATAGAAAGATAAAGAAGTGATTGCGTACATGCCGAGGCATTTTAATTTAATATTTACATCATGTAGTTTTCAGAAATTGCTGTGTGTGGCATCGGTGTCCCATTAAGAAATATTGTGAGAAAGACTGATGCAAATATGTTTATGGATTCAAGGAATGATTTACAGAAAAAGGGAATGCGGAGTGATTTAAGTCAGGACAATGAGTGGTTATGATTTTAATTTCTCAGTATCGTATGTCAATACAACAGGAGATATTGAACTGGTACTATACTCACTTAAAGTGTTTTTCTGGACAACAATCTTTTTTCGTCTTCGGAACTGGTCGGACTTTTATCTGTTCAGGACTAAATAAAATGCTTAATATAAAATAATACGTGTCGATAATCAATGCCAAGTGGTACCGATTTAGAATATCCAAAGGTCACAACTCTAACGATTGTCCGATCAGGTTGTTTCAAAGAAAGAACAGTGTTCTCATGATGCTCGTAATCTGTCAATTAAAGATCCAGTGTTAGAGAGCGGCAGCACAAACAAAATATGCACAAACAAAATATGACACAGCTATAAACATGTCTCCTTTGTTTTAAAATGCTGGAGTTTAAACAATAAAGCGTTGTGATCGACGGCTATTGAAGAACTTGTGTCAGATGTTATGTACAGCTACATACGTATTACAATTAATTGATAAATATCAAATAACAAATAAAGATCTGTGTCAATGTTGTTAATTTTAACATTTAAATGGCCACAACCTTGACAGCAAATAAACAATTATGCCTGTTTAAGATAAATTTTGGCTCTGGCTAAAGATTTGTATACGCTTCATATTATGATATAATAAGTATCTGGAACTATCATTCTAGGTTCAGTTACCTGAGTGTCAGTTGTTTCTTTAACCAATCGTTGCTCTACAGTAGGCGGAAGATCAAGTTGGGCTGGTAAAGGCTCTTGGGTTTGTGTCTGTTTTTGGCAAGTCTGTAATCCATCTTGATGGTACTGAACGTTTTTTATTAATAAGAGAATTGAAACAATTTTCCAAACATTTTAATTTCTGCTCAGAACTAAAAAGTTAGCGGATATGTTCTACTTGCTTTTTCACTATATCACTGTCAATTCTGGGGAAATCTTGCAACAAATCTCCTTGTTTTCTCCTTGGGTAATACGAAATGGAAGTTAAGTGTGATATTTAAATCACATCAAAAATGAAGTACATAAACTCAGGATGGAAATAAGCTTAAGTCTATAAGATAATTCTGCAGAATGAAACATCTCATATAGTAAACCCATGTAAAATTCAATAACTGCAAGTGGGCCCAAAAAAAATGTAGCCTATTTATTTGAACAAAAATTGATTCCCATTTCAGGACTAGAATTTAACTTTTTTGTGCACTTGCAATTTTGGAAAGTGCCCAAAATTTTAACTAGCCAAATTTGAAACCAACTAACCAAACCAATTATCGCAGAAACTTGTAGTCTTAAATGTCTAAATAAGCCCAAAATTAATTGTTTCAAAGCCCACGTGTTATTTAATATGCATTATTAGCTTGTATTTATTTTATAGACAATGGCATCAAGGTTATTATATATGTTTAGGTATTTCAATATCAAAGCAGTACTTAAAAAAATAAAATTGTCCTTGTTATTTATTAAAGTACCATAAATACATACAATGATATATCATAAATAAACACTTTTAACTAAACAAAAATATGAATCATGGATTCAACAATAGACAAACACACATTTCTATTAATAGAATTAATATAGCCAATGGCCGGTCGTTTTAAAATTAGATCTAGATCTAGCCAAGGACGATTGTTTAACATGTGTAAATGTTGTGATATTTACGAAAGGAATATTTCTCTTTTTTTCTTGCTGGGTTTCGCTTTCATTCGAGTTTCCTTATCATTCGTCTCTCAACGCTGATTTAAGTGTGAAAGTTATCAGTTACTTGCGAAGACGGGTGTGCTCAAGTACTGGTTAACCTTTAAGGATCCCAGACAAAATTGGTTAGGTTAACTGATCATCTGTAAGCCCTAAATGGCATAAAAAGGATGCTAAATATTCAATCAATCCAAACATAAGTCGACCCCCTTTCAGTATACTGTGAACATTTGGGGTACCATACCATGATACTCGCATTATACTCTTGTATGGCAGCGTTACGATAAGAAAAGTTGACAATAATTTTAAACACAATACAAGAACGACTTATTAAGTTCTATAATTGTTTTTTTTAAAAAGCTATTTGACATATAAAACAAGATAATGCTATTTATTAACATACTTTTGCTCTCTTTCCAACCAAATGTGGCAAATTGGACTTGGCTATAATAAAAAAAGCCTGATATTTCAACAATATAATCATTATACGCACAATACATAGCAATGACACATTTTTAAAATGGAAATTTGTTTCAATTTTACCACTCCGATTAAATATTGTTTTTGTCATATTTATCGAAATTGATATATATCAAACTATTAATGTTTTAACCATTAATATAATGAGAAGCTTTGTTACAATTCTAAGAATCGTTTTTAGGCATTTTTTAGATAAAGCCATTGTTCCTGATATACTAACTTTAAAGGGATTATATTGGCATATTACCGGCAATTCCCCGTCCTAAATACACACGCCAAGCATGAAGATACACTTATAACTTAGAGATAAACGCCTCTTAAGTGTCTATTTGCATAACTTCTTTATTACAAACATCGGGTTTGTGAGGGTCACGTTTTTGTTTTTGTTTACCTTCGACATTTTCAACGAACCGCGTTCGGGTTTCCGACCAATCATCGGATAACCTCGTGAAGACTCGTTTCCGATCTCGTTTTCGAGGCTTTGTTCAAAAGTTTGCGGAGTTCAATGTAAACATTGCGCAACACTTTATTGCGGGACGTATTAAAGTTTTGGCCAATATTCAATTACTGTTAATTTGATAACTTTCAAGTAAATAAAGGTTATACGTCAATACATACGCATCGTTTTGTGCACACTGCATACAGGAAAAGTCTGGATAAACAGCATGTCTGTTACTTTCCAATATAATCCCTTTAAAGGGTTACATAACAATATCGAAACCAATACTCATATTCATGCATCAACGCAATCTTCCACATGCGACGTACATGTTACAATTTTTATCTTTCATGACATTGAGTCTCATTATCAGTCGTCTGTTACCGCTGATTCAAGAGGTCAAGTTATCAGTTACTTGCGGTGATGGGGTGTGCTAGTATACTGGTTAACCTTTTCGAATCCCAGGAAACAGTGGTTAACTTATCGTCATTTAATCTTCGATGGCATGAAAATGTTGCTAAATATTTAACCAATCGATTCAACCAACAGATAGATGGCAGACGACATTGAGTGATACGAATAGTTATGTTAAACAAAAATTGTGAACAGAGCTTGTACTTGCTCAAGACCTTGATCACATCTCAATTTAAAACATATGAACTAGAACAGACCACTACTTACATTGATCCATGCCATCAATTATAAGAGATAAAAATGATGATGGATTCTGTCGACTGGCATCTCCTTTGGAGTAATTGTATTTCCGTTCCATCCTGAAAAAGAACCAAGGCGTAAACATGTGTGTTTTTTTTATGTATGCTCAATCAATTTCTGTTATAAACAATTAAGTACAGTCTCCATGGCAGAAGAAACTAACAAATGTCAACAAAAAATATTAGATGTATGTGTGTTCTTTTAAAAGTAAACCTAACTAAAAATGAATATCTTTGCTGTGGCTGTAGCCTTATTATTAGGTGATTAACAGTCTGAAGCTGTAACGGAGATGGGCTGAGCTCGTTCACAAAATTCTTAAATAAACATTCAATTTGGTATAATAAGCCATGTAAGTCATTTAGGCATCTGATACAATATGAACACAGAGTGATACAATGTATTCAAGGTAGTGTTATGCATTTAACAGAATTAAACAGCATTAAGAGCAATGTCTTACATTTGTCTTTGATTATGTTGCTGCCTCTGCTTCAAAAGGTTGTCACGGTCAGCAGGAGAGCGATGGAACTCTAACCTTCTCTCAAGGCTAGCACAAATGTCACACTTACTAAAGGAATTAATCTGAAAATATATGAAACATTTATCAGTATCTTAACCCATTAACAGTCAAAACTGCATTTGTGATGATTCAAGTGTACTATTATAGACTGATATGTGTACATATAGTTCAGATTCACAAAATGGACAAACTGTTACATGAACACTTATTAATCATTTATACAGTACTATGTTGCTCCAAAAGTAAGAGGAAGTATAAACTTTATTGGTTCAAATTGAACAATAATTATTTACATTGAAATCTAGGAGTCAAATAAATACTCCATTGAGTACAATCTGATCTGGCCCATTTTATTTGAGTTAGATATATGTTTCATTAAACAATCCCTATGGAGTGCTCAAGTACTGGTTTACATTTCAGGATCAAGGGAAAGAGTAGAACTTTAGATTAAATTTCAGCAATGAACTCACAATCTATTTGATTTAATATCAAATTATATGCCTAAAACTTAATAATATTAAGGACAAATAGTTCAATTTATGGTGCTAATTTTATGTTTTAATATTATTTGATTGCAAAAATAGGTTTTTCTCTGAACCAGTTAAATAAATTCTTAATTATGGAAGACGTTACCTGTTAAATTTTTAGTTGTGTGAAGTAGACTTTCCAGATACTTTGGAATGAAGATGAAATGAAACAGCTGTTCACCCTTCAGCTGCCATATCTGCTGTGTATGTGTTATAAAGTCCAATTCTTGTTGTCTCGTATGGCAGGAGAACATTCTAACAATTCGGCATTCGGTCACGATAGTATGTGGCATAGTCCTCCAGCCAAGTAATACTTTTTAGAACTTTTTGTGACAAATCTCTAGTCTTACTACATTTAGTTGCCATTACATTTTTATTGATCATTTTTGTACATTTGACTAGAACATTTTTATTTATGTTATACAATTTTAGAAAAGCTCTTTTACACACTTGATTCCCAGTTTCTAAAAACATTTTTTTTAAAAAGCTTCCTTCCTTTTTACCATTTTTCACAGTTTGTAATTGTGCTCGACCCTGTCTACATTTTGACCAGTAACTGTACAGTAGTTCCTTTGCGTTTTTAAATGTTGCTGACTCAAAGCAATTATTTCCACAATAACACATTTCTTGTAACACATTCAAAATATTTCTGGATACCAAAGACTTCTTTAGCATTTTGTTATTTGAAGATGTCAATGCTTCAGCTGAAATGTAAGATTAGTATACTCAAATCACACAGAAGTATGTTGGAATTTTAGCCACAGTTTTATACTCTTTTTTTATAGTTTATATAGTTTTTATTATATGTCTCATCATATATACAGCAATATAAAACATACATTACAATATCACATAAGAAGATGTACATATGTCATTCTAAAATAGAATTATAAGAGACCATATTAACTTATCTAAGAAAACATACATTCAATATATATTACATTATATTTTAAAGGCAATTGATAATAATATAATATATATTAAAAAATAAAAATTGAACAACGGACGTAAATCTTAATCCCACGTTATATCTTTTAAAGATATATCGCACAATTTTAAACTGTAAATAAAAATACTTTACTAAAATTTGACAATGAAAAATAGCGCCCGGATACTTCTCTAATAAACGTTTATTTAAAAAAGTCTCAAAGAATCATTTATCACATCAAATCAGATGTGTTATGACCTGATTTATAGCTGATGTTCAATGTTTAATCTAAAATTTACTGTAAATGTACATTTAAAAGTGATTTAAACCACACAGCTAGCGATACAAGAAACTAGATCTCCGCTGAAGTATTAGGAAGCAGGTTTTGGCAAAAATTCGAATCACATCTGGACTTTTAAATATATAAACCAGTTTATTCTTATCACTAAATGTACTAAAATTAAGATCTAGTGATATTGCTTTCTCGACTAGGTCATGCTGGATATCATTATACAATGGCCATTTTAACATAACATGTAATTCATTTTCTACTTCATTTGTACAGAAAGGACAGACCCTTTCAGCTACTGGCAATCGTTTGTATCTCCCAGTTTCCAAACGAATGGGTGCAATTCCACACCTAAATCTACTAAAAGCTGACCTGTGATTACGTGGAAGTAAAACATTACAATAGTTTTCAGTTTCAAAAGATTGCTTAAATAACTTGTATGTTCTTAATTTATTCCCCCCAACATTACTTATTCCACTATCTGAATTTATATTAGTATTCCAGTCTGCCATGAAATGTTACAGCGACTTTTCTTTCACTTCATTCAAATATTTGTGTTTACCTATAGGCATATTAACATAAGCATTATTGTCACCAATCTTGGAATAGTTATTTAAAATTCTAAAACACCAGTTCTTACACCCCGGACCGATAACACTTTAACAATACAAAAATATTTTCTTATTACACCTTGTATTGGATATATGACTAATTCGTATCCAATAATTGGAGACTGAAAGTATTTGTCTTATAGACACAGGCTGCCACCCCATATCACCGGATATTGCAGCTGTTGGTGTGTTTCTAGTGGTACCCAAATAAACTCGCATAGCTCTATTCCGCACCGCTTCTATACAAGATAATTTTTGTGTACCCCATATTGCTGCACCATAAGCTATAACAGACCATACTAAGGAATCATATAATTTTGTATACACTTTATACGGCATTCCATCAATAATTTTATATTTAGAAATCAAAAAACCTAATGCACTACTGGCTGATTGAGCAACAAAAGACGCAGTGACATTAAAGTTTAAATGTTCTTCTAACACAAGACCTAAATATAAATATTTATCTTTTATCAATATATATCAGCATCGCCACAAGTGAATTAAAAATTTGTTTTCTGTTTAGATCTTGGTCTAAAGTGTACAATGTTAGATTTATTTGTATTTATAGACATGGAATTAACGTTACACCAATGTAATAAAGAGTTTAGCATCTGTTGTAAGTCTTCCTCACATTCAGCCAGTAGAACAATATCATCAGCATACATTAACAAACTAACATTCTCATCATTGCCAACACTAATTCCTAAACCTAGAGATTAAATCTTTAGGGCAAACTCATTTATATAAACATTGAAGAGCAAAGGTCACAAACAACAACCTTGTCTTAATCCAGTAGTAACATCAAACCAATCTGTTTTAAGACCATTGATTCTTAATACAAGATGAAACACAGCAATATAAAGATTTGATGGCGTCAAACATTTTACCATTAACTCCTAAATTACAAATTTTATTCCATAAGATATTTCTATTAACGGTGTCATATGCTTTTTTTAAAATCGATAAATGCAGTAAAGGTGAGCAGTTTTTTCTTAATTCTCGTTTCAATAATATTGGTTAAAGACGACAAATGATCAGTGGTACCTTTCTTTTTTCTAAAACCATTTTGTTCATCTGTTATTTTATTATTTATTTCGGTTCATTTTGATAACCTCCGTTTAAAATATAACAATACAATTTGTACATCGATGGAGCTATTGTAATACCCCTATATGACATAGGATCATGAGGATCATTAGTTAAGATTTTGGAATTGGGTTAACTATACCTTTTACCCATTCAGTAGGAATACTACCAGTACTATAACCTACATTAAAAAATGTGTAATATTGATACAGATGTATTATTACGAAAAATTTCAGCTGGAATTTCATCACTACCGCTAGCTTTATCTTTCTTAGAATTAAAAATAGCTTTATATATTTCATCAATTGTTATTTCATAATCAAACTCAGGTACATTGTTACTATGGTTATTATAATCAGGTTCAACATTTTGGTTAACAGAAGCGTTATATAAATTAGAAAAACTGTTTTTCCACTTATTTAATATTGAGTCTTTATCAGTTAATATATCTCCATTATCATCAATAATTTCCATTGGTATTATACTTTTCTTTAGAAAGGCAACTCTAATCTTTCCAATAGATTTCTAAAATGAGCATGATTTTCTGTTGATGTCAGACAATAAATCATTTTGCATATACAACCAGTATAACCTCTTATATTTCTGTACATTACTATTAAAAACCTTTCTACATTCTACAAAATTAACTTTCAGTCGTTTTCGTTCACAAACAGTATGACATTTTAAAAACATCTTTTCAGCTACAAAAACATCATTCCACAAAACTGTTAAACTGTTAAACTTTCATTCCACCAAGGTTTTCCGATGTTCCTTCATTTATTTGATGAAGCATTGCTTATATTAATTTTACGTTTATTCGACATTTCGGACATTTCATTTTTAATACAATTACACAAAACATTATAAGAATCATCAATATCATGCTGAGTGCGTAGACTTGCTTCAAGATTTAAACAGTATTATGTAAGTCAGACATATACTATCGATTGCACATCAATCTCCGCAGGTTACTTATAACTTATTTACCAGTGAATCAGCAGTGAGAGATGATTGACATTGAGACACTATGTCATATATCAATCATGTATTCTATGGTGGGGCGTGGTCATGGCTCCTGGGTTGAAAGTCAGAGTGCTACCGGTTTAAATTGAACAGACCTCTATTACTAACTAAAAATGCATAAAACTATAAAGTAATGCAATAGTGACTACATCACCATTCTTACAAATTATTAAAGTAAAGTAATATAAAGCTTCAAATATGGGATACAGACTATAAACACTACTTATAAATACTATCACAATATCAACATTTTGTGAAATACACAGAAGACAAGACTAAATAATTCAAGGACCATCATTTAATAAAACTAATACCAGTATCTAGTTTTGTCAGTACTAGAAGTAGTTTGTGGTATTTTAGTTATTTAACTTCTTTGTAAGTTTAGCGAAGATCAATTAATAGTTATCCAAGTACTACAATGCACACAACATACAGTTTACTGTTATATAGAATAGCACTACAGGAAGAATCTGATATATTACAATACTATTATAGTTGCAATCCTACTCAGGCACTGTAGTTGTTGCAATATTAAATAGTTTCATCAAGTTGAACATACACTTACCTAGAATAATTGTTTTTGAAACAGATTGTACTGGAGTTGTTGATATTGTTTCAATGTCTATATTGTTTTGTTTCCTAGGTGTGCTTGTGAGTAGCGGCAAATGAATAGTGTGGATATTTGAGTTCAATGTATCATTACACTCAAGTGACATGTCTTAATGCCCTCTTTATATCATTTCTTCAACCAACAAATTCCCAATTCTTGATTGTCATTAAATGATTGTTCATTTAGCAAAGAGCACACAATACTTATTTCCTCCATCAGACATATTCAGGAGAGAGTTGCCCAAGCTGACATTCATGCCATTGACCTGTAAAATAATTGAATAAACATTTTTCAGACAGGTCGTTTTTTTTAACCTCGTTCTGAACTTTATGTTGTTATTATCTGGTTTTGTTGTTGTTGGGGATCAAATTATAACTGCAATCATATATGTCCCGAAAAGAGTGTATATTTGAACTTATATATATTATGTACATCAACATACAGAAATCAAATACATGTAAACTGAGATATCAATAGTTTTTACATATATGTTGTTTAACAGAAATAGATGTTGTTAAACAGAATTCAAACACATATAATTATATGTTACAAAACAGAATCAATTATCAATAATTTATTAACAATGCTACACGATTTAAATAGATGGGAAATTACTCGCTTAAGTGAGAAATTGTGAAAAGAATGAGATATGGCGACTTAAATTAATTATAGTCTAGTTACTAAATGTAATTCCTAATTTCTTAACAACATATTGATCACAATTGTTCGATGAACAATATATTTTTAAACATAGTTTCTTAATTACAAATCATTAAATCGAGACAGTTTTAACTCAATATTTTAACAGAAGTTTGCGTTATAGTAATTTAATTTAAACAGAATATTTGAAATACCTGCAATCATATATGTCCCGAAAAGAGTGTATATCTGAACTGTGAACCCATTTCTGTATTTCCGCTTACGTTGTCTTATGTACCAAACATCCACAAGTCGATCTTAGAAGGAAATGATATACAAGAGTATATAAGTTGAATTTCAAGGCATGTATATGCAATGGGGCGTTTGACAGAACCCCGAAACAAGTTTTGAAATTTTGACCTCATGACTAACCAGTTACCGATTTAAGAAATATTAACAAGAGTAAACTACCTCATGCATAATTAATTTATAAAGTATTTATATAGTTTCACTTTGTTTTGAATATCATTATTCATGATATGGTTTAATATTCCTGTTCATTATAGTCTTAATCTTTAATTTATACAAAGATACATTTATTTCAAATCATATATCTTCAAAAATAATGTTTTATCTATTGATTTATTAAACTATTGAAATGCTTAAACCTGAAACTATCTAACACAAATGTTATTATTTTTTATTAATGTGGCATGTTATTAGCTTGTATTCACTTTAATATGCGAATTCTGTAATATTGACTTGTATAGATGTATAATCTTCAATTTGTGTCACTCTATATGATGTATTTACATGTTGTATTTTAGGCCGGTGGCCTATATTACTTAATAACATATGTCTATTTATATGTCTAGTTGTCTTTACATATAATTTTCAACATGGATTTTAATTTACTTTTATATCATCATTTTGACGTCCCAATTTATAGCAGGAAAATCGCGCATTTTTCGACCTTAGTTATATTAAATATATAGAATAGAAACATATACCACCACGTACACATTTGAAGAATGTATGGATCTTTAAAAGTAGAAATGACGACGAACGCCGAATTCTGAAAATACTAGCGAAAATCCAGAACTGTTTTTTTCTCTCGATTTTTTTCGAAAAAAAATAGCTTCAAATGAAAATTACTAAAAAAAACAGACCGTGCGATATTTGCATAATTTCTATATGATTTGAAACAATATATTGTACAATTAATGTGAGAGTTTTAAAAAAAAAATGACAAACCAGATTTTATATAATATCCATTAAGTTAACACTGCCCTACGTCGAAAACCCTTTCAAAGCAAAACGTCAACGTTGGTATAGCGCATTAAAAGTAGCATATGTGTTCATTAAATAAAACTATGCAATACTTAACCTTATAAATGTGTTGAAAATGACGTTAAACCTCATTCTACAAAAAAAAAACTAGTATTTGTGCACACTAGTTATATCTACTAGTTTTATCTTTATTTTCGTCTCATCTAATTTCCACTACTACTATTACTATTACTACTACTACTATTACTTCTATTACTACTACTACTAAAATAAAAAAAATATATATATATTACCATTACTACTACTACTACAGTTACCACTACTACTACTACTACTACTACTGCAGCTGCTGCTGATACCACAACAAGGACTTCTACTTCTACTACTACTACTTCTACAACTACTACTATTACTATTAATATAACTACTACTACTACTACTACTACTACTACTACTACTACTACTACTACTTTTACTACTACTACTACTACCACTACTACTTCTACTACTACCAATACTGCTTTTTGTAATACTACTACTTCTACTACTACCTTTACTATACTAATATATCAAATATATGTTTTACCATCACTACTTCTACTACAACAACAACAACTACTACTACTTTTACAACTTTTACTACTATAACTGCTGCTGCTGCTACCACTACTAGTACTACTACTACTACTGCTACTACTACTACTACTACTGTTGCTGGTACCACTACTACTACTACTACTACTACTACTACTACTACTACTACTACTACTACTACTTCTATTTCTACCACTACTACTACTTCTACTACTTCTACTTCTAGTACTACCACTACTTCTACTACTACTTCTACTACTACTACTTCTACTACTATTACTTCTACTACTTCTACTTCTACTACTACTACTACTTCTACTACTTCTACTACTTCTTCTACTACTACTACTTCTACTACTACTACTACTACTGCTACTACTACTACTTCTACTACTACTACTACTACTACTATTACTACTACTACTATTACTACTACTTTTACTACTTCTACTTCTACTACTACTACTACTACTTCTACTACTACTACTACTACTACTACTACTACTACTACTACTACTACTACTTCTACTACTACTACTACTACTACTTCTAACTACTACTACTACTACTACTACTACTACTACTACTACTACTACTACTACTATTATTACTCCTACTACCACTACTTTTACTGCTACTACTATATCGAAGGCACGATGCCATGCTACGACAGCACGACAGCACATTGGAAATTGTGAATGGCACTGGAGTTAACTTAAAGTTATATTCTTAGTTTAGTTTTACCTCTGTGTCAGAACATACTGCTTATGTAATAATTATTCAACTTTCATTCATAAACTTACATTGATCTACTTATTGGAATTAACTTATATGTGAATTGCCCGGTTACAATTCTATGTTAAGCTCAGAGTTTTCTCTATTATTGAACAAACTTACCACGTTAAAGTGAACTAAGTTCATAGACTCATTCATATGATTTTATAAAGCGTATTAATAAGTTTTAATAATTTTAGAAGTTTTCTGTTTAGCTCGGATTATTTTTTTTTAATTTTTGTATCGATTTTTTTATTTATTTTGCTATTCAATAATAGGATTTGTTCTGTTACACTAATCACTATGTTTGTTGAAATGGTTTATACCGAAAACATTATGTTGAAATGTTTACATTACTGACCTTCACTTACTAAATATACCTTAAACCTGAATTGGTCGGTTATGGTTCTATGTTTACCTCAGCGTTTGCGATATGTCACAACAAACTGTTATTGTCATAGTAAATGACCGTCGCAAACGATGAGTATAGTTTAGTCATTTACTACGAATAATACTACTAACAATAATAATTATGATACTTGTACAACAACTACCACTACTTCTTATATACTATACTACTGACCGTTATTGTCAGTTTTTCCAGTACTGCTATTTCTAGTTCTATTACTACATATATAGTAGAGATGAGATCGTATAAAATTCATACAAATGAACGTATTTTTTATTGTAGAAACGTTTGAGGTTATTTAGGGTGCAAATGACACTTGCTTTTAGTCACACGGACATGTACATGTACTAGTATTTCGAAATAGTTTGAAACTTTAATAAATGTCTAACAGCAGTACCAAACAAGTATCATATAAGTATGAGTACCAGTTTAAGATTCGACTTTCTTTTTTTTTGTGATTTCACTGAAAATATAGTTTTACCATACACTTTGCTTCTTGGCGCATAACTATACATTTTTTAATGGGGCTGAACTCCATTTTCAACACATTTAAGGTTATATATGGCATATCAAGTTGGTGGAGGAATACCTCAGACTGAATCTGACTGAGTAGAACCACCGTCCTTCCGTAAGTAACTGGAAATTTTCACATAAAACTTTTGAAGCGAGTGGGGCTCGAACCTACGACCTTAGCGATGAAAGGTAAGTGATCTTGAGACGGCGCTTTAGACCACTCGGCCACGGAGGACCCGTTTGATGCATATAAATGAAGTTGTGTATTTGTCATTTCATATTCTGAAATAGGCTCAGGAACTTGGTTTATGAAGAAATAAAGCATTGAACACATCGTTACATGTAATACTTTAACCAAAGTATTTTAAAGTAAACTTTAATGTTACTTTTATCAAAAAAATACTAAAAGTTGTTCTTTCTATTATTGTAAATCTAGTTATGCAAGTTTATGTAATTCCAAAATTAAACATCAAAAATGTAGAACGAATGGCAATTGTAATGAATATATTTTACATTATACAGAAATATTTCTTTTGAATTAGTAATTAAATATAGAAAAGGAGAGAAAGATAAACTAATCAAGAACTATTTTCTTTCGTTTGAATCCGTTTACTATGCATGTTGTGGAATATGTTGTATATTACTTATGAATAAAATAAGTTTAAACCAAATAAAGAACATGAACATGTCAATTCTATCAAATGCTTAAAAGTATATGTATATTTGAAAAAAACCCAAACATAATTTGATCTATACTATTTTGTTGTTTTTTTAATTTAGGATGTACTAGCTAAATGATTGAATGGCGTTAAATATATACACATTTTGTGCATATTGTATGTATGTACTCTTTGGTAAGTTTATACGTATTGTTTGTTGCTTCTATAATAATATTCATGCACGAAGTGTGCAGCTCCTCTAACAGCCACATTATATGTCATGTGACAAAGATTATATCATTGAAAGAACTATCAAAAGGAGCTTCAATTCACCACCTGATTACTAAGGTCTAAACTGATGCCATTGCCAGAGGATATACTCAAAAGTATCAATTCAAAATGAATACATAGAAAGTACTGTAAGTCAATGGAAGAGATTGTATTGCTTAAAGGTAAAGTCCACGAATTTCAGAGAAAAACTATTCAAAGTATTTTACAAGTTAAAAGAATATCATCAGTCTGCACAGTCTGTCATATTTGATCAATCGCTCATCAGTTTTGACATAACATATAACAAACCGTTTAATGACTCGGGTAAAGACAAGTATAGTTCACGGTATTTTGGCTATCACTTCTGCCTTTCGGTATAAACACTTTACTTCGGCGACAATATACTCTTTACTTAAATGAAAACATTTTCTAACTGTATATCAATCATTTTGTAATTCAATAATTTAACATAAAAGGTGTTTCCTTATACAAAGTATCTATTTACTATAATACATATAAACGAAAGGTATAACGAAAGAAACTTATATTTTCTTAAAAAATACTCTATACTGAAATATTAGATAAAGGAGATAGCATTTACTATCAATTTAGTTCTGTGGTATGGTTCCTATCGGACCATGCCACAATATAGGTTAATAGAAACTGTTTTCCAATTATGTAGTTTTTTTATTGAATGTTTAGATGCAATCATATCAGCAAAATAATGTACATTTCTTCAAAATCTAAAATTATCATCAGCATTAAAATGATATTCAGTTTATTAAAGAATGTGTTTAATCATATTTGTAAACAATAGTTGGAAAATAAGCCAACAATGTTGAGCTAATGTATTAAACAAATCGTACGTTCTCTTTAACAATGATCAACATAAACCTCAGAACATTACTCGTTGTTAAGGTATTAAATAGTTTTAATCGTTATTGTATTAGATACATAAAAACAATGTATTCGTTTTTATTATCATATAATTTACCAAGTGCTTACCTTTTAGATTTATAACCTAAAGGGACACTATATCTTTGAACTTTTTATTACTTAACATCTAAACCATTTAAAACAGTATTACATTTAACAGTGTAATACTTTGTATATTTCAGTTTTTAGCTAACGCTGCTGTGTCATGTGATGATACAAATTGTAACTTGTGCGAAACCGACGGTAAATGTGTCGAGTGTACCAGCGGTAAATGTGCTGAATGTAGAAGCGGTTACTATAATTACAACGGCTATTGGCATATTTGTCTGGACAATTGCCTCTCATGTACAAATGGTAACGATTGTTAAGTGTGTAAAGATTGATTTTATACATTAAAATTGTCTCAGTATGCATCAATCTGTGACAAATGTCCACCAAATTGTAAGAAATGTAACAGCAAACGTTTTTGTTCTGAGTGTCACCTAGGGTATTATTCCACGGTTTGTGGGCTTAATTGTAATATAAGCAAAAACAAATGTAACAATCCATCAAATGGTTCGCCAGTGTGTGATAATAGTGGTGGGTGTTTAATCGGATGTCATGATGGATTAGAGGAACCATTTGGAATACAACAAGTAAAACAAGTAAGTCCTTAAATTTATTCTAAATTTAAATGGTAACATTAAATTACTTGGATTTCTGAAATTAAAACATGTTAAACTATGAAAACTAGTACCGTCTATGTATTGAATATCCGTTTAAGTTTAACATCTGAACATACATTAAAATAATTAATATGTCATACTACTGGTTGTATGTACAATTACAATAGTAAATGTTTCACAATAAACCACTGGATTGATAGATACACTCATGAACCACTCGTATAATAGAAAAAGAGTATCTCTGCATCCAGGATATTTAAAACACCTGCCATTCTGAGTGTGCATGTGTTTATTTAAAAGGAATGCATAGCAGGATAAGTTAGTATTGAATAATTACAAGGCATGAATATACGTGTTACGTAGCTTTATATCTTCCGACCTGGCAGTGAATGAATTCGCAAGTCCTTCACAAGCATCAAGATGACTCAGGGACCCGTTTTATATATTTAAAGGCATGATTCAGATCGGATAACTTTTTTTCAAATTCAGTCAGTGCTGCATTATTTTTTTATAATTGAGTATTGTTAAATTGACAAAAATATGTTCTCAAAAGTGTTTGTTATATGCAGCTTGAAAACAACTAATTATTATATAAATTTATACACATTCAGTAGGCTTGAAACAGTCAATGAATAATGTATTTTAGAACATTGATACGTGACTGACAGGTACAGAATACAGCTGTTATCCAATAACGATTCCTACAATTTTTAGAACATGTTTGGTCTTTAATAGATATAACTAATAAGAATTTTATAATGAAAAAGATATTGAATGTTTTATAATTGAATTTGTTTTAATTTCAAACATGATTCTGTTCGGTTTGTGGATATAAACCTCTGCTAACGCATGCATCGGGCTAAATTGCCAATCTTTCACAGACAACAGATATACTTTCTAAAACTTTAATAAACTATGTTTTAAAGCCATTGAATAGACATCAAGCCCGGTGGCATTTGTTGATAAAGCTACGTTGACTACGACTGTTCTTCCTGTTGGACAAGCAGAAGCAAAGCCACAAGACGAAGATGAGGATACAGTACCAGTTTGTATAATAGCTGGAGCAGTTGGAGTTGTTGTTTTTACATTACTTGTTACTGGAGCTGTATTTGCCTTCATATTCATAAAGCGAAGGTTTGTATTGTTATACATAATGTTGAATGATTAAAATAAATGGCTATTATCATCAACTAACATACTAAGCTAGGTTAAGAAATACTATTCGTTTCTATTGTAACACATTAACAAATTGTTGTTTTCTTGTTGATCCAGATACACGTTTTAATCTATGTTATCGTTATGGATTAGATACGTTTACCATTATTACCATTGCGTTAACTTCATCAAAAGTAATAAGTATAAACAATATTGTTTTGAGCTTAATTCAGTTTGCTAGTACATATTACATGTAGTACAGCCAATATAAGGAATGATAATTTTATTCCCCCCTATCCTTGCTATTTCAAAAAATTAAGTTGTCCCCATTAGTAAAATCGTTAAGTTGAAACAACATTATCCTCTCATATTGATACACGCCTAGTTGCAAACCGAACATTCCTTTACGGAATTACTACGTTATATTCGTGTATATCACTTGATTTTAAGTAAAACATGTGCGAAAAAACGCGTAAGCCACCTTTCGTTACACAATGTTAATCGCGACGTTCCAATGCGTTATTTTTTTTTATCTTAATAATATTCTGTCATGTCTGCAAATGTTCGGTTGTGACGCATGGGTCTTTCTTATGTCTCGTATTAAAGTATCCATTTTACCGTGTTTTTTTTTGCATGTAATATGTTATTTATTGTTTAAATATTTTCTTTACAAATAGATGCATTTTTCATCATAAACTTGATTTCAGAAAGAAGACTGCAACAGAAAGCATAGGCGAAACAGCTATTCCCGCTCAATTGTATTACAACAACCCTGATACAAGTACGATACTGTTTCTGTTGACATTCATTTTATGATCCTTTCTAAATAAATAACTATTTCATATACTAGCTTTCTATATAGGAAAATATCGTCGACAGCTGGTCAAGATTTATCTACATACATATTCTGTTAATCAGACAATGTATTTCAAACAGTCATAACCGCTGTTCGTGCTGCTCATGTTATAGTGTACAGTTCAAATAAACTGAAGAAAACATTTATGCATTGAAATATTCAAAATTAAGGTAGAATAATAAATCATCAAGATGTATGATAAAGTCTTAGAATATAGAGTAACATGGTCGTGTTATATATACTGAAATGACAACACAAATTTATACCAAGCACCATTTTAAATTTGGCGAGGTAAGTATAAACACTTATTTGATGGTGGTGAGATAATGTTGTCATATTCTCAATATTTAGGATGAATGTATGCCATTATGTACCGTTTATTCGGCGCCTCTTTTGGGGATGGACCGAATGTCCAATTTAAAAGGTTGCTTTTATGATATGTGGTTTGCTATTTCAAGAAGTACATGTACGTCGATTACGGTAGTTTAAAACTACACTAGTAATCTAATATACATGGGCCATTAAATTAAATAATCTAATGATTACAGGATATATATATATGCTGTTCCAAACAAAGTGAAAACAAAAACAGAGGACGAATCTGTAAGTATTGAAATAACAGAGCCAAGTGGTCTGATACATGCAGTGCCACAATGGTCGATCCGTCTATCATCTCCGTATAATCAGGAGACCAACGTAAAAGCAGACGACGTGTGGGAATAAAATTGATGAAGAATCGACAACAGTTGGAAATGTACACAGTAAGTCAAAACAGAAACTGGATTTGCTCTGTATTGTGTATAGGTATATACGTGTCTAAGTATGTGTTACGTGATTGTATTTTAACGCATTTGAGTACAGTTAGGGCGTAAATAATAATGAATTAAACAAAATTTAATGTTAATTATACTTGCATATCATATTAATTAACTGCAAGTCATGGGATTCATCTTCGATTTATTCAATATGAAGCAATTTCAAATTGTCATTTATTGCTTAAATACGTTCTACATGTGTACTTTATATAGTACTATATATAGTATAACTTTCTTACAACCATAAGGCATAAACGTTGAAGAAGATTGAATCTGTGTTTTCTTTCTTAGACGCATCATGTGATTCCAATGGGTATCGTATTATCAAATAGCATTAACTAACACAGCTGCAATATGATGCATTATGTTGGAGTCGTCAAAATCACGACGTACTTTGATCTGAGTATCATTACCTCTGATCGTATGAACACACTGACTCAGAGTTAACTCAGCCATGCCGAAGGTTTTGAAGGATGTTGCATAATTCATTATTACACACATTGACTCATAAATATCGAGTTGTTTTCTATGTGTTCGTTCGTGGACAAGTTTCTGTCTCTTTGATCATATAAAGTAAATACGGTAGATCACCAACCTCTCTATGCTATATATTTCAAATCTTTACAAGCCCTACACATTCTTTGTTATTTTATCAGCTAATCCACAGACAGGTACGTATAATAATATTGCTGGTTTCAAATGAAGTAGAATACAAGTTGACAATCTGCTGGAATATGTTAACCAGAAAACAGCTTTTGAAAAGGAGTTCCAGGTAAGTAAAGCATATTAGGACTCACACCACTATTATCTCCCTTGAGTACTCCGGTTCTACAGGTGAAGGGGGTAGAAATTAACCTTTAGTTCTTTTTTCTTCTTTTTACGGGCATTATTTTTTCTAACCATGTGTTAAATGTTAAGTATTTTAGAAATCACCACTGAAAATTTGATGCTGATAGCAGATTTTTTGACGCATTGTGGGCAAAAAGTTGACATATTATTACTCTGGAAATAGAGGTATCGCAAAAGCAATGAATTTAAAAATATAAACAACCTGGTGAAAGTATGATTTTCCCCCGTTATAGTTACATATCTTGAACCAGTGAAGAAATTGAGTCCAGACCCATGCTGCTGACTTTTTTCACTGTGTTTTTGGACATAAATGTTACAATGGAGCCCTATGGAAAATATAATAGTGGTGTGAGACGATAACGGCGTACAAAACGTTATCTTTATATACATTTCTCATAAATGCAATTATTTATGATTATTTCTATGTCTTGAAATGATTTCAAACGCACTAATGAAACACTACATGTAACAATGATTTGTGTTCAATATATATGGATAATGTTTAATTGAACTATTTTGTAGAAATAAGAATTATTCTAATGACATTAACAGAAAAATCATGTATGAAAGCAAAATCGTCGTCTGATGTTAAGAGAAAATGGGTTTTAGCATAATGACATTTTACCAGTACATTGAAGAACTGTCATTTACGAAATTAAAGAGTATTCCTTCGGTGAAGTTCGATTGTTAACAGATGTTGTACACTTTGGACATTAAATTTTACATGATTATTTCTTAGAAATTCCCAAAAGGACTGACTAGACCGTATACAGACGCATCCAAGCCATCAGATACAGAGGTAGCTATCAATGTACGTTTTTTTTTTATAACACGATTAAATATTCAATTATAATAATGATAATAAAATAATAGAATATTAATTTATTTTCTTGTTGCCGTATTTTGTGAAGTATCTAAAACATTCGGAGTGTTATTTAACGATGAACCGTTGCTTCTGAATATGATATGTAATAGATTATTCCGCATCTATTTCAGATACGCTTCAAGAGTTCGACTAAGAGATGGCAATACGGATTTTATAAACGCAAGTTTCTTAGACGTATGTAACTTATCTCGACATGGTATCATTTCCGGATTCATTACACAATTATTAATTAATCTTAAAACATCAAATTTAATAAGAAAGATCAAACATTTATATTCGAAACAATGAAAAAATAACAAAATACCAATTACTCACAGTTTTGTTTCTTATTCCTTGTGCATATTAATTGCACCCAGCACACAGCCTTCCGATCAATCTGCTATTTATCCTAGCACACAACTATTTAATCAGCTCACAGCTTCTTAATTTCAGCA
Source organism: Panopea generosa (assembly GCA_029582155.1). Lineage (NCBI taxonomy): Eukaryota > Metazoa > Mollusca > Bivalvia > Adapedonta > Hiatellidae > Panopea > Panopea generosa. Next base: position 928,595 of record CM055911.1, read on the forward strand.
CACAGTTACTACGTTCAGCACACAACTATTTAATCAGCACATAACTTCTTAATTTCAGCATACAACTATTATGTTCAGCACACAACTATTTAATCAGCACATAGCTTCTTAATTTCAGCACACAGTTATTACGTTCAGCACACAACTATTTAATCAGCACACAGCTTCTTAATTTCAGCACACAGCTACTACGTTCAGCACACAACTATTTAATCAGCCCACAGCTTCTTAATTTTAGCACACAGTTATTATGTTCAGCACACAACTATCTAATCAGCATATAGCTTCTTAATGTCAGCTTACAGTTATTAGGTTCAGCACACAACTATTTAATCAGCACATAGCTTCTTAATTTCAGCATACAGCTATTATGTTCAGCACGCAGCTTCTTAATTTCAGCACACAGCTATTACGTTCAGCACACAGCTTTATTTAACCAGCACATAGCTTTATTAATCGGCACACGGCTTTAAATCAACATTTGTCGTTTGATGTAGCACACAGCTATTACATACACACACATATTTATATATATATGGCACACAGCCTCGCATCTTTACTCTCAGACAGTCAAATTCACTCTACTCTCTCTCTCTCTCTCTCTCTCTCTCTCTCCCTTACAATGCACTTGAATTCACACGCACACATTTGGTACATGAGTTTTATCTATCTCTAACCAATAAACACACAATTAAGATGATGAGAAAGATGACCACCGGCTTGTCTGTTTCCTCAATTAGACATAGAAAATAGAAGTTATCAGTGTGGTGTTTCAATTAGCGAGTACAGTTGTTTACAAATCACTTAGTTACTTTAGATTGTCTGCAGCTGCAGTACTTTAAATTTTCTTCTTATCAGAACTTTTCCATACAGGCACACATGTGTACTATTTCAGTAATACTATACTATATTCACTACGGCAATGCTTTATACATATACACATACAGATAGACATTATACCTTTATCAATTATGTTTCGTGACAAGCGGTGAGAGACGAATGCCATTGAGACGTAATGTCGTTTGTTACAGTGGCCGGGCGGGGTTTCGATTTCACGTCCCCCTTGATTAATATATTGATAAAATCGACTAAGCTAACTGAATTATCTTGGCTAACTGATATATTAGGGTTAATGTTTGCTACATTATCTTGTCTAACAAAACTATATAATTAAACATACTGTAATTTTTGAGTTTGCGATCGTATGTAAGGTTTTTAATGGCCACAAATATATTATACGTTTTATCCTTAAAACTCTCTTGCTGAACTGAGTTACTCAAGCGACAAGAGTTTAAATTAGACTTACTGTTTGGCCGAATGACGTATATCAGGAAAAAATAGATTAGGGTAAAAACCAAACTAAATCGCCATTTGTTTAATATAATTTTTTAACATTTTACATATAACTAGTAAGTAAGATTAACAAATATATTTTAAACTACTGTTAACACAGCTTTCGGTGACGTTGTTAACACATGACGTAGTGATACATAGATACCGGCATTTGTTTATGTCTTGTATCCACTACTATTTGCGTCGATGTTTTGTAATTCATTAAACAACTTGAATATAGAAATATCTTTTTAATTCACGACTTATTGATATCTTTATCAAAAGGTGCCTTTGTCATATTTTACAATTTTCTTATTTAACGCCTGTTTTCTAAAACATAACAAGTATGTGTTGGGTATGATATATGAGTATAAATTATTGTATCGTCTAACAAAAGTATATCATTTTAAACATTAGTAATTTCTTGAAGATAACGCAAATAAACATGTTTCTCATTATATAATGTTAAATATTTAATATTACACAGTATCCAGTCCAACGGATATTACATCAGATACACGGCCTGGCCGGACAGAAGTTTGCCGGATACCGTCATCAGCCTTATTAAGTTTAGACAAACGGTACAAAGTGTACAGACGAGGTTGGGTGGTCCGATTATTGTACATTGCAGGTAAGTTTTACTTTGTTATGGATCGTACAGTGGGTTATTAGTGTTTTTATTTTTCATTATGTCAAATAAAATCAATCGGTTTGTGATGCAATGATATTTTTCCAAAAACAAATGCATTGTAGTATTTATTTAGATAAAGCGGACTTGCCTTAGAACGATAGAGGCGAACTAAACACTATTGATCGTTGATTGTTTTCTCAATTTGTTTCAGTAACAACCTGCGTTAGGTCAAGTGTTAAATTAGATATATAAATTTCACTTAGTCTAGTTATTTTAGTTTAGAAAAAAATACACTACATATGCAACATTAAACTCATACCCGATTTGACATTTTCGCGTTCTAAAATTGAAGGTCTAGCGGTGCAACTACTAGTCTTTATTCTGAGCCAAATCATGTGGCCCATTAGGGCGGCATGCATGTACACTCATTAACACATGAGAGAAACAGTATATCACTATAGCACTAATAAGACACCGTTGCGACTAGAAAGAATTCATCAAAGCGACTTGATTCCGTTATATAACATTTTGACGCTCATCAAATCAGGCTCTTTTTTCTAGTCGTTCATATAATACAGTCGAAAAAAACATCACAACATCGACTGTTAATCCACTGTTTGGGCAGCTTACTGTACATAATATGTACTGCCATCTGTTAGACAAACTCTTGAAACGTCATCTGGAATAGCTGAGGAATAATCTAAAATATATTTTATTGCCAAGATATTGCATCTAAAAACAATGATCTGTATTTCAGATACTTCACAAAGTTTTATTTAAAAACCTAAATCACAAATCAAATTGCACTATTTTGGATAAACAGTTAATCATATGGCCTATGGTTGATACAGATCATTTCAACCCATTGATTCTAGAAAATACCAAGTGCCTTCTTATTTCATTGGTACGTTATTGCTCTAATTGGACGATATGTTATATCTATATGTTGTATACTTGTGCATGAATCAGCCGAACTGAAACATATATAGCAATTGACAGTCTAACTACAGAAGGAGAAACTGAGAAGTCAGTTGATATATTAGGATGTGTTATAAGGATGAGAGGACAGAGGGTCAAAATGGTTGAAATTGAGGTAATTGGATAATTCATATTGATTATCAAAACATAATTTTATACACAATGTACATCTGACGGCCAATGTCTGCTCTACGCATTCAAAAATAAGTTTTAACATCAATTACTTCTCATCGCTTAGATCATGGATACATGCCGAGATTAATCAGCTAGTTTTAAAATAACTGTGGTTACTATGTTCTATTTCCATCAATAAAACTGGATATGTATAAACTGTAATGTATATGATATTGATATGAATATGGCATTTCACCTTTCTGATCTTAATAAACCAAATCGACAAAAACATAAACAAGCACAGTTTGCGAATTTTAGACAAGAAATTCGCAAACAATAAATACCGACATCAATTAAACGGTATAATCAATTTCATTCTACTTAGGTACAATACCTTCATAACGCCGTGGTTCACTCCTTAACATTTGATAATCAACCTATCAAAGCAGACGACTTTCAAAATTACGCATCAGCCAATACTGAACAACTGGAAAAGCATTACAAGGTACTTTGATATTTATTTAATCAATATATTCTGCAAATGAAGTAAGCGAATCTAATCCATTAATTAAAAATTACACACAACATTTATGAATGTCAAATTTTATACAATATCATACAATTTTAACTTTGCAACATTACTAAATATATATTCGTGAATAAAGTGTGGTTAAATATTTTGCTATGTTATGTAACATATATATTATGGCAGATTCGATATTGAATGTATTATCTTCAAATTTTATACAATATCATGCAATTTTATTTTTGCGGAATTGCTAAAATATATATTCATGAATAGGGTATAGTTTATATGTTGCCATCTAATGTTACATATAAATGGCAGATTTGATATTACTAAATACCTGACTGTGTTAACTTCATGTTACATAATTAAAACTGTTTTGATACTCTCAGAATATTAGGTGTTATATATATATATATGATAGTTGTAGTATAAACAAAACGAACGAAACAGACCCTCTATTTGAATTAACAACACAGGTTTATAGACAGTGTCAAGCTACAGAATCAGTACATCCATATCAGACCATAGTCAAGCGGACTTGTTGTTAATCTTTTGACTGCACTGTACAAAATACTTTTAGAAATACATTGACTTGTTTCTGCACTACACGTGCTAATACGAATATACACCTATAGTGGTGAAGTTCCTTATATGGAAAATGAAGAAGAATTTGGCTACACCTATTTTGGTAATGTGTGAATATATATGTTGAAACATGACTTGTATAGGTATATAAAGTTCTTAATGAACTGAAAGCTATATCATTTATGGTATATATTTTTTTGTGAGCTAGTAAACATACACATGAAAATTTATTCTTAAAAATGAATTATTAATATTGTATTCCAATATGTTATTGAAACAGAGGTTGACAGAAAACCTGAAGAACAGATCGACGCGATAGCCAATCATATTCATTACCGTGACAAGAACAGAAAGGGTGCTACCATCCCGCGTATAAAGATTTGGTTATGTTACAATTACATTACTTATACAATTTAAAATTGTAATATTAATTTGAATCCACAAATATATTGAAACAATAGAAATGTTAGTCATTTAGTCTGATTTAGTCTGACTTATTCTCCATACAACAAACAGTGTTGCAAAAAATGATTCCATTATTTTTCGTTTACCTTATTTCTAACATATAATATCCAATGGTGTTATGTGACTGAGTGGTCTTATGACAACTTATCTCTCATCTCTAAGGTCGTGTGTTCGAGCCGTACTCTCTTAAATATGTTATGTGAGAAACAGCTGTGGAAGCATATGTTTTCTTCTCAGATTGGTTCTAAATATTTTAAAGAATAAAATTCGATATTAATGTCATCGTGATAGATTTCCTTGGTTTGCATTCTGCAGGAGATGTATTGCAAATAAAACTGTTAAATATGTTTATGTTTTGTTTTCCTGATGTGTAAGATAAAGAGGTGTGTATAACGTGTATGTACTACTTTAATTAAACAGGAGAACGCTACAGACCTCTGGTAATGGTGCCTAAAAAGACGGGTTCGTCGAGTTATGTAAATGCGGTCTTTATAAACGTCAGTTATTCTTTGCTATATGTAATAACATTATCTAAAATACTCCTTGGATAAACTTTAATGTAGACTCTTAATTTTGTTTAAATTTTGTAAAAATGTGTTGTTACACAGATCCATATGTACTTCAATGAATATGCCAATAAAGTACATGGGCAAGAGTATAATTGTTAATTGGTTTCACAGCTTCCAGGTTATACTTTGTAAGCAGTACGAGCATACAAACAAATGCGTGGAAAACAACACTTGTGTCCACTCCAAATTAATGTCATTAGAACTGTTTTCGATTCTATTGTCTATTTGTGTTACAGCGTGTATAAATGCTTTATTTAAAGTTGATACAAAAGGGTTTGATGAACTTTTGAAACCCTAAACGTTCTGTGTTGATTCACTTTATACATCGTATTATTTTAAAGTTTCTCGCGGAAGAACCGCTTTATCGCTGCACAGACGCCATTACCTGGGACCGTGACCGACTTTCTTTTTTATGGTTACGCAGCAACATGTTTCCTGCATTGTTTGTTTGGACGAAGAGAATATCGATGACAAGGTCATAACTCATTATTGCAGATTTCTACACACTATTCACATGATTCTATATGGGAAACTAACAATCCAATGTCCCATGTCCCTGTGAAGTCCATATATGCGTTATTTGCGAAAAGTTTTTGGCGTTTCGCTATAGGGCAGTTGGCAAGGAAGTCGTCATTAATAAGATAGACGCCGACGTCACATGCACCGTGGGGTTGAATACTTAAAGTGACAAAATATCCCCAGAAGTGTTTGTTGTCAAGTGAATAAGACATGTGTCACTCCTTTCCACTGAGGCATACAGTCGTGGAACAGCAATGAATATCAATAATAATTCGTTCATTAATGACGACGTCAGTTTGTGTTATTTGCGTTACATGTAATGGCATTGTGGCGATAGCACAGTTGTATGTGACGTCATCATTAATGTGGTAGACGATGGTGCCGCATTAATGTAGATGTAGGCACGTACATCAATTAATTATTTGGCATTTGTTCCATCATATTTAGAAACGATATCGTTTAATTACAAAACTATATTGCGGTTACACAAGAAATTTCTTCCTTATAATTGGTTTAATGTACGTTTTGTCGGTTTTTTATTTTATTCTTTGTTTACCACCTCATATATCGCAACAGCGTAAGAGGTGATACTTTCTTAACATTTTAGTCGATAATGTTGAACTTGTACATCCTTTATTCCTTTTTATCAGACGATTGCCACGTAGGTGCCAGCCGCCAACCAGGTATTGAAGCACGGATCGTTCCATATCAGTTGTAAGAAATCAAAATTAACATCACAATATATCCTAAGAATACTTGTGATATCACATCACGAAAAAGTAAGTACTTTAATCAACAACCATGTTTACCGATACTTTTTTCAATTATAGTGGTATAAAGTTTGTAATTACAAAAAAAATAATAATGTGATTATTTCACCAGAAACGAGTTATTATTTCTTATTTGTATTTCTGTCCTTCGATTTTGTGTTAATGCAGTTTATTTAAAAATCAGAATCATGAACCTGTTACATGATTATGGCGCAAACTTAAATTCATCCGTCTAAGTGGGTTAATACACATATATTTGTATAGTATCGGGTACACTACAGTAATATTACATATCTCTGATGATAACAGTATAGCACGTTCTGTATACTTGTATATGTTATCTCTATGAACCGAAAAAATATGAGTTTTTCTGCTTTATTATCTTCCCTCAAATTCCGGCAGTTAAGATGTAGACAGTATAATTCCATATAACACTGTTTTAAAATTGCCATCTCTTACTAATAATCAACCATTTTAACATTAATGTACAGTCTAAATTTATACATATTACTGTTGAGATAATAAAATAAATAAGAAGTAACTCAGTAATTACAGCCACTGTACATTGTTCTCTTAGTACATTTCAAGTTTGTTCAACAGTTACTGGCTACTGAACATTGAAACGTATGGTTTAATGTACAATGTTTGCCTTGTTTTACATTTATTATGCAGTGTTATCCCCATGTTCACGACACTCGTTGACCGACTTTTAGATGAGCCACATTCAAAAACAGGGTGTCACTGGGCAGCCCAGAGGGTGTAGAAGACACCTGAAGTGTCCATTGAAACCCAAGTATTTGCCAAGGGGCGCCATTTCAGGCGGGAATAGAAGCCATGATTTCGCCTGTTTTGGTCGAAATAGCCCAAAACATGCAACTTTGTATGCGTGCACATGTTTGCGACGTCCGTTGACCGCCTTCTAGATGAGCCAGACTCAAAAACGAGGTGTCACTGGGCAGGCCAGGGTGTGTAGAAGACACCTGAAGTGTCCATTGAAACCCAAGTATTAGCCGAGGGTGGTATATTGGCGGCGGGCGAGATGCCGTCTTTTCGCCTGATTCGCTCCAAACAGCCTACAGACTGCAGCCTGGTGTGGGTCCCCATGTTCGGGACACTCGATGACCGACTTCCAGATGAGCCAGACTCAAACACTGGGTGTCACTGGGCAGCCCAGAGGGTGCAGAAGACACCTGAAGTGTCCATTGAAACCCAAGTATTTGCCATGGGGCGCCATTTCAGGCGGGAATAGAAGCCATGATTTCGCCTGTTTTGGTCGAAATAGCCCAAAACATGCAACTTTGTATGCGTGCACATGTTTGCGACGTCCGTTGACCGCCTTCTAGATGAGCCAGACTCAAAAACGAGGTGTCACTGGGCAGGCCAGGGTGTGTAGAAGACACCTGAAGTGTCCATTGAAACCCAAGTATTAGCCGAGGGTGGTATATTGGCGGCGGGCGAGATGCCGTCTTTTCGCCAAACCTATACCATGTTGTTCGGAATGTTGATGTAAGCATTTTGGCCCTGGGATATCTCGATCAGAGTCCCATGGGCTGAGCTGTCTTTCCAAATGGGGCCAAAACAGGCCCCGGTCAAGCCTTTTGAGGGTTGAGCAGGCCAATCAAGGCTGCACCATCGTTTTTAGAGCGAAATTAGAGCCCAGAAAGCTCGCAGGCTTCCCCTTTAATAATACCCCTTTAAATGCGTTCCACCTGCCACTGATTGGCTAATATCTCTATATTATAAACACTGACATCATTATCAATATAGCCGAACATTCGTATTCAAGATGGTTGTCAATTATTATAAAAACGTTTTTCGTTCACATGTTTTCACCACTTGCGTAACTCAAGGAAATATATATATCTGATTATGGGAAAGGACTGTATCAACTGCAGGAACTCGCAGTCTAATTTCAACTAACTTTCGTCGGGTAACGATCACAATACTATTGTAGCGAATGTATGCATAGGGTCACTTAACCAGCTTAAAACAGCCTCGTAGATAAACTAGCTTTTATAGCGACATGTAACAAGTACAGGGTTAGTACATGGATGGGTGACCGCTGTCACTTTATTATTGTAATCGGTGGGTAACTTTCACAGTACTATGTTAGTACGACATATTGCACGTCTCTAAGGAGCCTTTTGACATATTTTATTTTTGCGTCTCCCGAGTGAGTGACTGGAAAATCCGAAAGACACCGAAACATACCTAGATTTAGATATTTAAGGCATAAATGATCATGTTTCTATTATTTTATATATCCGATATGAATTTAAAATGGTTTTTTGCAAAAAAACAAAAAACTTTGAAAAATGTATGATTTGATGTGTTTTTACCCAATATATGTGTCAATTTTCGGTTATTACGAGTTACTTCCCTTGATTTTGATTATAACCAAAAGACATATGTTTATCAAATTTACGTTCATTTCTTTGTTTAAACATCAGTAATGGTTGCCAAAATGTATTATTCTGATATATAAAATAATAGAATCATGATCATTTATGCCTTAAATAGCTAAATCTAGGCGTCTTTCGGTATCTTTCAGTGTCTTTTAGTGATCATGTGTCTCGTTTTTTTCCAGTCACTGTCCCGAGTTAAGGACAGCAAATCCGATATCCAAATAATAAAAAAGCGGTCCATCAACGCCTTACCATATCAGGCTAAGTACTATGTGAAATGACAAATAAGAATACATTTACAAGATAAACCTGTTGCAACAAACACGAGTAATGTATACATCTCCAAAAATATCAGATATTGCACTGTTTTTTTTTCAGATGCAAGCCTACACATTCATTTTAAACAAATTTTGACTTTTAGACCATCACCGCATCTAATTCATTGTTTTGAACAGAGAACAGAAATCTTTTATGTGCTGTCAATATTGTAATGAATGTTAAATTACTACCTTAATAAATATATTTTCTTTGCTATTATTTATTATCTGGCAGAATTCTTTTAGCTCGCAGGAACGAATGTTCAGGAGAGCTATTACCATGACCCCAATGTCATCTTTTAGAAACCCAGGTTAAACTTTTGTGTAAACTTTTGTGTAGACTGTGTTTAGTTAGCCTGTGTGGTTCCGGCTAAAAAAAGAAACACCATCAATCTCTGCAGAGGGGAAGGAATCCTCTGAATAGGTGTCGGTTGATTTTATCACTTTTTTTTGTGTTCACTATTGTGGTTAAATTGCTAACCACTGTGTAGTTCCAGGGAGTCATCAGTGATGGCAAGATTAGGATCACTGTAGCTCATGCAACTAGTAGGAAGTGACAATTTGAGTAATATGGTAGAATTTGCTGAAACTCTGAAGTTCTGCAGGTGTCAAGGTTCTAGGTTTATTCTGCATACTCACTTGTTAAGCTGGTTTTTTTTATCTGTATGTTAATTTGTTGTTATGGTACATGTGAAGTGAACCTGGAATCTTCCTTCCTGTTGGTGTTGAATAACCTGTAATGTGTTGGTTTGGTACACCGTAAAACAATATTCATTCATTGTGTTTATTTTAACCGACAGACTTTTATTTTCATTTCAACAATGGAGCTATTTTTTTCCGGAAAAAAAATTCAATGTGTCACTGGATTCTCCAGCAGCTCTTCTTGTAAAAAGGGAAAATCAAGAACGAGTTTATGTTCCCGTCGACAAACCTGAACAATTCAGGACTTGTAATTTCTAATAAAAACTACTCGTCTTCCCTTTCCAACTTAAATCTTACTCGTTCTGACCAAATGTCGACTCATCAGGAAAGCTGTACTTCAGAGAGGGGGGAAATCCATCAAATGAAATGGGACTTATTGGGAGAATGACTGGTGCAGTTAGGTGTATATAAGGGGTGGTCCTTTCAGTGGGTTTTTAGAGAATTTCTGTGTTACATTGCTTACCTTGTGCATGGCACGCTGTGAGATGTTTTGACAAAAACAGCACAGAGTATGAACAAAAACACTTTCAAAATATAATTATATGTTGAATTTTTTCCAGAGGACACTGAGGCAGTAAAAATCAAATCAACAAATCATTGGCCACCTTCAAGTTTACAACTGTCTTCGGTATTTCTGGGGTGGAAACTTCCAGCTGAGGCATTAAAAGCCAAGGTGAAGAGATCTTCATGTCCAAAGAAGGTTCAACCTAGCATTGGTAGTAGACAGCATTCTGCCCAGACATCAGATCTCTGTAAGTTAACATTTTGATTTTGTTCCATCTGTACCGACTCGCGGATTTAAAATATAATTACAGTTAACTGAAGATGTTTGGGTTGTATAGTGTAATTCTTTCATTCAAATTAAAACGCTATGCAATTTGGTCAGTTGATAAATCATGTTTTTATGCCCCCCCCCCCAAATTTTTTTTTAGTGGCAAATAGTAATCGCAGCGTCCGTCCCTCCGTCCTTCCGTCCGTCCGGTATTTCGTTTCCGGCCTGTAACTTTGTCATGCATAGATGGATTTTGTTGATACTTGCAACAAATGATCAACAGAACATGACGACGTGTCATGAGTAAGACCCACACCCGTACCTCAAAGGTCAAGGTCATAATTTCAGTTTGTTTGACAACACTTTGAGTTAATGTGAGATTTCGTTTCTAGCCTGTAACTTTGTCATGCATAGCTGAATTTTAATGCTACTTGCTACAAATGATCAACATAACATCATGACATGTTGGGAGGCATGTGATACTTAACAGTGACATTTCTTGTTTATCATATTAATATTAAAATTGCATCAGTAGATAAACCTTTTGTTTCATAGAAGTAATAGTTGTATAGAACATCAACACAAATATATTGTATGACAGACAAGAAGATTCTGGGCTTGCTCCCCATGTATAAAAAGACATTATAAGATTGTGCAAAATGAGCCTATACAATTATAATCATGATGCCTGCATACCTTTAGACAGATATAGCAAATAGTATTGAAAAGATATGATGGTTGCCTCTAATGGCATGCTCAAGTCTTGGCATTACCACTACTCATATGGCACCCTTGCAAAACATGAATTTAAGGTCTAACTGAAGAAGATAAGTTTTTAGCTGGGCTATTCGCAGAAGAGGGGGGCTATTGTACTCATGTCAGTGTCAGCGTTGGTTTTTCAGGTTAAAGTTTTTTATCAGCTAAGATATCTATGCAACCACTTATGGGATATGAATGAAACTTCACATGTGTGTTCAGCATCATCAATGGAACTCACAGACATAAGAACCATAACTCTGGGTTGAATTTTGGCAGAGTGATGGCCCTTTTTGGACTTAATTTTTCAGGTTAAAGTTTTTTATCAGGTAAGATTTCTATGCAACCACACATTTAATATGAATGAAACTTCACATGTGTATTCAGCATCATCAATGCAACTCACTGAGACAAGAACCATAAGACTGGGTTGCATTTTAGCAGAGTTATGGCCCTTTTTGGACTTCATTTTTATATTTTTAGTTTTTTATCAGGTAAAAATCTATGCAACATACTACTTATACAATATGAATGAAACTTCACATGTGTGTTCAGTATCATCAATGGAACACACAGAGATAAGAAACTCTGGGTTCCATATTTACAGAGTTATAGCCCATTTGGACATAGAAAATTTGGTTAGAGATATTTAGATGTTAAAGGTTTTGATTTGGTACTTATTTCATCTTTCTATAATTGGACATGAATGGAACTTCACATACATGTGTGTTCAACATCCTCCAGAAATCTCATAGAGACAAGAACCATAACTATTGATTACAGTTTGGCAGAATTATTTCCCTTTTACATTTAGAAATGTTGTTTTTAGCAGATTAAAGTTTGTAGTACAAGGCATTGATCTTAGATGTTTGACAAATAGGGTCAGCTTGTGGTCCTCTCCCAAATGTGTTAAAAACCATGACCATGGGGGCAAAATTGGCTTACCCTAAGGGGTAAAAAAATAAAAAAAAAATCGGGGTTTTTTTTGGTCTTCTCTGAGCGGTAAACAATTTCACTTTTTTAATTTAATCTTTTTTGTAAAGTAAAATCCTTTTGTTTTTTTAAATTTATTTTCTATATTTTCATGAAAGGGTATCCAGCTGTAATAAACTGTACATACTGGTACACGATTATTTCAACTAAAGATCCACTTTCATGAACTGGTTCCTTTATATTGCCCTCTGAGGTGAAGTTGGCCTATATGTCATGCTGAATTAAATAATATAAAAGCAATACGAGCCGTCCATTCACTTTGTTGTTTTCAGAAAAAAACATAATTGTTGATAATGAAAATGAATAGTGTTGGTGAATTATTTTGCTAATCTGTTTAACAGATAAGTAATAATTATAGTTTAATCTTACCACCCCTGAGTTTTAATTGTCTTCTATTTGGTACTAATTTCCTGAAAAAGCTATTATTTTAGAACAGCGTGAAATAGTTTTTCAGACTTTTTTTTATGGCAGCTGTTTCTCGGCAACCATTGCCTGGAATTCAGTGACACTTCACAAAAGTGATTGATACCAAGCCGAGTTGTACATATCATCAGCATGTTCCCCTTGGTTAAATTTTTAATGAGTTATGGCCCTATGTGTGCACAATTTTTCGGCAGACAATATTCTGTAGCCCTAATATATTTCAAAATTATAATACATGTTAAACCTTCACCTTTCTCGTGTCCCCACAATCGAGTGTCTAACACTCACATCTGTTACTCTAATTTCATTCAATGTGTCAAAGCACACATGGCAGTTTACATGTATATGTATATATGGGCAGTAGTGCTGTTGATAAATGGTTCACCTCTTACTTTAGAGGTTGCTGGTGCAATCCCTAACTTGGTCCGATTGTCTTCCAAAAATTTTTTTTCAAACTTTGGTATACCGAGAAAGAGGACTGACTGAAGATTTTGTATTTATGAGCTCTGAGCTTTGCAGTGGAACTAAAATAAATTGATATATTAAAGCCTCATTACACTTCCAAAATGCACACCTTTTGATAATAACAAAAATGATTGTAATTAAATGTGTTTAAAGTATTGCTAAAACCATTCCTGTAGACCCCTTAGTGACTGTTTTTAAAAAAGCGAGAAAATAAAAAAAACTTTGACAGAAATGTGTATTTTTTAGACGAGCGGACGAAACTTTTAACTTTCGTTTACTTTTTTGTAATTCCGTAATGACTCAGTTTCATTCCGACTGGCTCTATTTCAATATTATGTAATACTCATAGCTTCTTTTTGTTTGTGTGCTTTTGGGTTGGCTTTATTTTCTATAACTTGCCATAACTTCATTCTATATTATATTTTGTATTAATTTATTATCTTAATTATCATTCTAATCTATTATCATAACTTAATATAGCATGCTATCTTTTGTTCTTGTGAATTATGGACAAGTTGTCCCTTTGAATACTTAAGATTATTAGTCGTATTAATTAAACAAAAGTGAGTATGTCCTGTGTAATTTGTGTATTTGAATTTCAATTGCAAATAAATAAAAAGAAATGTAGGTATGAGGAAGCTGAAATTTTAAGTACTACATTTGTTATACAGATTCAGGTGTCCAACTGTGTAAGTAAACATTCTTGATTGGTTTAACCAGGGACATCAAATGTAGCTAAGCAAACGAGTAAGTTACTTATACATTAAATAATCTCCACTTATTTTTAATTCACTGAGATGTTGTCATGGTGTTTCATTGATCAAGGCTGCATCGTGATAATGCATTTTAAATACTTTACAGACGAGAGCTTTAATCGTTCAGTAAAACATAGTTTAAAATAATCTATAAGGCACATTAACACCAATTACATTTTGATGAGTTTCTTAATGATTTTAATTGATATCACCATGTCAGTATATTTACCACTTACAAATAAACGGCTATAAATGTATTACAACACATGGTATCATCAATGTTATTTTTATAACTAAGATTACCGTTTGTGTTGGAGACAAAAATGTTTGTTGCATTAATCAACAAATTATTCAATATAATGACATATTTGAAGTTACTTCAAATTTTGATGTTAGAAATTTTCAGATCATGTTAAAAAAATCATATTGCTGCTGCATCCTAACAGATTGAATAATAAAGATTGAGACAGGCAGTTTTGAATCTCAACTACATCTAGCTGAATTTTAATTTAGTATATAGATGTTGATGTTTAAAGACCCACTTGCCTAGTGGGACACCGCATTGGTCTAGTGTTAGGGTGTCCACCTCATATATAAAAGAGCGTTGGTTTGATCCCTAACCGGGTCATATCAACGTCCTGAAAATGGAAATAGAAGCTTTCTCGCTTTGGGCTCAGCATTTAGAGGATAGTTTTAGGTCTGATGAGCTTGGTGTCAGAATAATGTGACTAGATGGGGTGTCATATCATGTGTCTGCGCTATGATACCCCAGTGTGGCAATACTTAAGTACTGTCTCAAATAGACACTGTTACAATATAATAAAAGTGATACTAAACAGTATTCAACATTCCTGTTACTAGGTTTTAATAATCAGAGTATGTTAAAGAATCAGATTACCACTGCACAGAATGCCTAATAGAGAGATGAGATAAACGGTACAAGTGAAATATAAACACATTTAGTGGATTTGTTCATGTTGTAAAATATGTTGATATTTATTGAGGAGTTATTCGATCATGTCACTTTTTTTTTTTTATTTTAGCATGTTAAAGAATCAGATTACCACTACACAGAATGCCTAATAGAGAGTTGAGATAAACAGTTGTGAAATACAAACACATTCAGTGGGAGTATTCATGTTGTAACATATGTTGATATTTATTGAGGAGTTACTGGACTAGTGGAACCACGTCAATAGTTGGTTTTTATTCTCAGAGTACATTAAAAATCACATTGTATAGCGTGTTCATGGGCTGTCTCATCCACTGCATTTTTAAGTGGGAAACAGAAGTTTTAAATGCCATGAAGACTGCTTAATGTGTTGAGATGGAGGCTTCCCACATCAAACACTACACAAAGGATGATGTGATGCGTTACTTTACCAAGCATGAACTTTCTCTTCACCGCAAGTGTACAGCTCATAGTACTGAAGAAACTGACAGTCTTCTTTCACAACTAACTGAAGCATTAGATGGTGAGAAAGGTAGAGACATGCTAGGTTTAACCCTGATCAGTGATAGGATGAGTGAGACATGGAAAGCTCAGAAGAAACATGTCGCTTGCATCCAGGATCCTGTTGATGCTCAGCTGTATTACCAGACAGGGACAATGAAGAGAGGTGGCGTGATCCTGCCAACTTACCGTTGTGCATCAGGGTCCACATCTTTGGAAAGTTTCAATCTACATCTGACCAGATTTATTCCAGGTAAATATGTCTCAATATAATCTGTAGATGTTATTAAAGATACTCAAAATGGTAATTCAGTTTGTTGCAATATGATAATTGAGAATTCAAAATAATTTTCAGCAGAATTTTGACAGTTCTGTGAAAGTGATAAAATAAATATACTAGGAGTTTAACTACATTAAGTTGAGAAAAAATCAGATTAGGTATGCATTGTTTCAAGCTAGATGTATGCTTAGGTTTTCATGATAGTACATCTATAGAGCTGTTAGGCTGTAGTTTGTTTAATTATTATATACTTTCCAATAGATTTAAATATCTCTTTTATCGTAGAGTAACCAAAAAACATCACACTTATTTCTTGAAATCGCAGCATCAGGTATTGGGTGGGGAGTGGAGCATCATATATTGGGTGGGGAGTGGAGCATCAGATATTCAGATATGGGTGGGGAATAGAGCGGGGAGCCGAGCATCAGATATTGGGTGGGGAGTGGAGCATCAGATATTGGGTGGGGAGCGGAGCATCAGATAATGGGTGGGGAGCGGAGCATCAGATATGGGTGGGGAGTAGAGCGGGGAGCAGAGCATCAGATATTGGGTGGGGAGTGGAGCATCAGATATTGGGTAGGGAGCAGAGCATCAGATATTGAGTGGGGAGTGGAGCATCAGTTATTGGGTGGGGAGCGGACAATATTCGGTGGGGAATGGAGCATCAGATATTGGGTGGGGAGCGGAGCATCAGATAATGGGTGGGGAGTGGAGCATCAGTTATTGGGTGGGGAGTGGAGCATCAGATATTGGGTAGGGAGCAGAGCATCAGATATTGAGTGGAGAGTGGAGCATCAGTTATTGGGTGGGAAGCAGAGCATCAGATATTGAGTGGGGAGTGGAGCATCAGTTATTGGGTGGGGAGCGGACCATATTGGGTGGGGAATGGAGCATCAGATATTGGGTGGGGAGCGGACCATCAGATATTGGGTGAGGAGTAGAGCGAGAAGCAGAGCATCAGAAATTGGGTGGGGAGCAGAGCATCAGATATTGGGTGGGGAGCGGAGCATCAGATATGGGTGGGGAGTAGAGCGGGCAGCAGAGCATCAGATATTGGGCGGGGAGTGGAGCATCAGATATTGGATGGGGAGCAGAGCATCAGATATTGGGTGGGGAGCGGACCATATTGGGTGGGGAGTGGAGCATCAGATATTGGGTGGGGAGCGGAGCATCAGATATTGGGTGGGGAGTGGAGCATCAGGTATTGAGTGGGGAGTAGATTGGGGAGCAGAGCATCAGATATTTGGTGGGAAGCGGACCATATTGGGTGGGGAGTGGAGCATCAGATATTGGGTGGGGAGCGGAGCATCAGATATTGGGTGGGGAGCGGAGCATCAGGTATTGAGTGGGGAGTAGATTGGGGAGCAGAGCATCAAATATTGGGTGGGGAGCGGACCATATTGGGTGGGGAGCGGAGCATCAGATATTGGGTGGGGAGCGGAGCATCAGCTATTGGGTGGGGAGTGGAGCATCAGGTATTGAGTGGGGAGTAGATTGGGGAGCAGAGCATCAGAAATTTGGAGGGGAGCGGAGCATCAGATATTGGGTGGGGAGTGGAGCATATGATATTGGGTGGGGAGCAGAGCATTATATATTGGGTGGGGAGTGGAGCATCAGGTATTGAGTGGGGAGTAGATTGGGGAGCAGAGCATCAGAAATTTGGAGGGGAGCGGAGCATCAGATATTGGGTGGGGAGTGGAGCATATGATATTGGGTGGGGAGCAGAGCATTATATATTGGGTGGGGAGTGGAGCATCAGGTTTTGAGTGGGGAGTAGATTGGGGAGCAGAGCATCAGATATTTGGAGGGGGGCAGAGCATCAGATATTGGGTGGGGAGTGGAGCATCAGGTATTGAGTGGGGAGTAGATTGGGGAGCAGAGCATCAGATATTGGGTGGGGAGTGGACCATATTGGGTGGGGAGCGGAGCATCAGATATTGGGTGGGGAGCGGAGCATCAGCTATTGGGTGGGGAGTGGAGCATCAGGTATTGAGTGGGGAGTAGATTGGTGAGCAGAGCATCAGAAATTTGGAGGGGAGCGGAGCATCAGATATTGGGTGGGGAGTGGAGCATATGATATTGGGTGGGGAGCAGAGCATTAGATATTGGGTGGGGAGTGGTGCATCAGGTATTGAGTGGGGAGTAGATTGGGGAGCAGAGCATCAGATATTTGGAGAGGGGCAGAGCATCAGATATTGGGTGAGGAGCGGAGCATCAGATATTGGGAGGGGAGCGGAGCATCAGATATTGGGTGGGGAGTGGAGCATCAGCTATTGGGTGGGGAGTGGAGCATCAGCTATTGGGTGGGGAGTAGAGCAGGGAGCAGAGCATCAGATATTGGGTAGGGAGCGGAGCATCAGATATTGGGTGGGGAGCGGAGCATCAGAAATTGGGTGGGGAGTAGAGCGGGGAGCAGAGCATAAGAGATATTGGTTGGGGAGCGGAGCATCAGATATTGGGTGGGGAGTGGAGCATCAGATATTTGGTGTGGAGTAGAGCAGGGAGCAAAGCATCAGATATTCGGTGAGGAGCGGAGCATCAGATATTGGTTGGGGATTGAAGCATCAGATATTGGGTGGGGAGTAGAGCGGGGAGCAGAGCATCAGATATTGGGTGGGGAGTCGAGCATCATATATTGGGTGGGGAGCGTAGCATCAGTTAATGGGTGGGGAGTGGAGCATCAGATATTGTGTTGGGAGGCGGAGCATCAGATATTGGGTGGGGAGTGGAGCATCAAATATTGGGTGGGGAGTAGAGCATCAGATATTGGGTGGGGAGTCGATCATCAGATATAGGGTAGGGAGCAGAACATCAGATATTGGGTGGGGAGTGGAGCATCAGATATTGTGTTGGAGGGCGGAGCATCAGATATTGGGTGGGGAGTGGAGCATCAAATATTGGGTGGGGAGTAGAGCATCAGATATTGGGTGGGGAGTCGAGCATCAGATATAGGGTGGGGAGCGGAGCATCAGATATTGGGTGGGGAGTAGAGCATCAGATATTGGGTGGGGAGTAGAGCATCAGATATTGGGTGGGGAGTAGAACATCAGATATTGGGTTGGGAGTGGAGCATCAAATATTGGGTGGGGAGTAGAGCATCAGATATTGGGTGGGGAGTGGAGCATCAGATATTGGGTGGGGAGCGGAGCATCAGATATTGGGTGGGAAGTGGAGCATCAGATATTGGGTGGGGAGTGGAGCATCAAATATTGGGTGGGGAGCGGAGCATCAGATATTGGGTGGGGAGTAGAGTGGGAGCAGAGCATATTGGGTGGGGAATGGAACATGTATTGTGTTATTTTAATGATATAACTGTAATTCATTATATTGTTGCCTGACCTGGTTAGTTCAGTTGATAACACGACTATCAATCCAGGGGTTGCGAGATAAAATCCCCATCCAGTCACAATCCTCGTGATGTTTGATATACAACATTGTATCTTATTTTCATTCGTCTAACCTCTGATTTAAGTGGGAAAGTTATTTGTTGCTTACAACAGAAATATATTTACATTTTCAGTACCCGAGCCATAGAGATTCTGTACTAAGCATACCTGATTAATGGATTAGCTAGATGGAATGAGGACAGAGCTGCTTCTGCCATATCCAAGAACAAGGAAGAACCCCATTCTTACAGTGGTTATCTTCAACATGCAACTAACACTCTTGGAGAATCTGTTCTAGGGAAAACTTTCAACCCATAGAAAATACACAAGTAAATAAACTGGCATACATAATTACACAATACTTGGTTTAGTGCTGCAAGTATAATGCCAAACTTCTATAACTCTCCATTATTGACAGGTAGTTATCAGTAGATCACTTTTGTTAATGCTTTCATGTTTTCTTTGAATTTCAAGGTAACTGTTTTTATGTCATTTTAGGAGAGCTCATTGATATGTAATGATAGGTACAGAGAAACTGATATGTAATGATAGGTATTGAGTAAATCATATGTAATGATAAGTACTGAGAAAATTATATGTAATGATAGGTACTGTGAAAATGATACGTAATGATAGGTACTGGGTAAATGATATGTAATGATAGGTACTGAGAAAATGATTGATAGGTACTGAGTAAATGATATGTAATGATAGGTACTGAGAAAATGATATGTAATGATAGGTACTGAGAAAATGATACGTAATGATAGGTACTGAGTAAATGATACGTAATGATAGGTACAGAGAAAATAATACGTAGTGATAGGTACTGAGAAAATGATATGTAATTGAGTAGGGATAGGTATTGTATCAATGTAAGTACTGAGTAAATGATATGTAATGATAGGTAGTGAGTAAATGATATGTAATGATAGGTACTGAGTAAATGATATGTAATTGAGTAGGGATAGGTATTGTATAAATGATAGGTACTGAGTAAATGATATTTAATGATAGGTAGTGAGTAAATGATATGTAATGATAGGTACTCAGTAAATGATATGTAATGATAAATACTGAGTAGATGATATGTAATGATAGGTACTGAGTAAATGATATGTAATGATAGGTACTGAGTAAATGATATGTAATAAGTATTGAGTAGGGATACGTATTGTATAAATGATATTTAATGATAAGTACTGAGTAAATGATATGTAATGATAGGTACTGAGAAAATGATATGTAATGATAGGTACTGAGTAGGGATAGGTATTGTTTAAATGATAAGTAATGATAGGTACTGAGAAGGGATAAGTATTGTATAAATGATATGTAATGATAGGTACTGAGTAAATGGTATGTAATGATAGTTACTGAGTAAATGATATGTAATTATAGGTACTGAGTAAATGATATGTAATGATACGTACTGAGTAAATGATATGTAATGATACGTACTGAGTAGGGATAGGTATTGTATGAATGATATGTAATGATAAGTACTGAGTAGGGATAGGTATTGTATAAATGATATGTTTCGATAAGTACTGAATAGGAATAGGTAACATATAAATGATATGTTATGATAGGTACTGAGTAAATGATATGTAATGATACGTACTGAGTAAATGATATGTAATGATAAGTATTGACTAGGGTTAGGTATTGTATAAATGATATGTAATGATAAGTACTGAGTAGGGATAGGTATTGTATAAATGATATGTTACGATAAGTACTGAGTGGGGATAGGTATTGTATAAATGATATGTAATGATAAGTATTGAGTGGGGATAGGTATTGTATAAATGATATGTAATGATAAGTGATGAGTGGGGATAGGTATTGTATAAATGATATGTAATGATAAGTGATGAGTGGGGATAGGTATTGTATAAATGATATGTAATGATAAGTACTGAGTAGGGAAAGGTATTGTATAAATGATATGTAATGATAAGTACTGAGTAGGGATAGGTATTGTATAAATGATATGTTATGATAAGTACTGAGTGGGGATAGGTATTGTATAAATGATATGCTATGATAAGTACTGAGTAGGGATAGGTATTGTATAAATGATATGTTATGATAAGTACTGAGTGGGGATAGGTATTGTATAAATGATATGCTATGATAAGTACTGAGTAGGGATAGGTATTGTATAAATGATATGTTATGATAGATACTGAGTGGGGATAGGTATTGTATAAATGATATGTTATGATAAGTACTGAGTAGGGATAGGTATTGTATAAATGATATGTTATGATAAGTACTGAGTGGGGATAGGTATTGTATAAATGATATAGTACTGAGTGGGAATAGGTATTGTATAAATGATATGTAATGATAAGTACTGAGTATGGATAGGTATTGTATAAATGATATGAAATGATAGGTACTGAGTGGGGATAGGTATTGTATAAATGATATGTAATGATAGGTAATGAGTGGGGATAGGTATTGTATGAATGATATGTAATGATAGGTACTTAGTAGGGATAGGTAATTTATAAATGATATAAAATGATAAGTACTGAGTGGGGATAGGTATTTTATAAATGATATGTATAGATAGTTACTGAGTGGTGATACATGTAGGTATTGTATAAATGATATGTTACGATAAGTAATGAGTGGTGATAGGTATTGTATAAATGATATGTAATGATAAGTGATGAGTGGGGATAGGTATTTTATAAATGATATGTATAGATAGTTACTGAGTGGGGATAGGTATTGTATAAATGATATGTTATGATAGGTACTGAGTAGGGATAGGTGTTGTATAAATGATATGAAATGATAGGTACTGAGTAGGAATAGGTATTGTATAAATGATATGTAATGATAAGTACTGAGTAGGGATACGTATTGTTTAAGTGATATGTAATGATAAGTACTGAGTAGGGATAGGTATTGTATAAATGATATGTAATGATAGGTACTGAGTAAATTATATTTAATGATAAGTACTGAGGGGGGATAGGTATTGTATAAACTATATGTAATGATAAGTACTGAGTAGGGATAGGTATTGTTTAAATGATATGTAATGATAGGTACTGAGTAAATTATATGTAATGATAAGTACTGAGTAGGGATAGGTATTGTTTAAATGATATGTAATGATAGGTACTGAGTAAATTATATGTAATGATAAGTACTGAGTAGGGATAGGTATTGTATAAACAATATGTAATGATAGATACTGAGTAGGGATAGGTATTGTATAAATGATATGTAATGATAGGTACTGAGTAGCGATAGGTATTGTATAAATGATATGTAATGATAGGTACTGAGTAGGGAAAGGTATTGTATAAATGATATGTAATGATAGGTACTGAGTAGGGAAAGGTATTGTATAAATGATATGTAATGATAGGTACTGAGTAGGGATAGGTATTGTATAAACAATATGTAATGATAGATACTGAGTAGGGATAGGTATTGTATAAATGATATGTAATGATAAGTACTGAGTAGGGATAGGTATTGTATAAACAATATGTAATGATAGATACTGAGTAGGGATAGGTATTGTATAAATGATATGTAATGATAGGTACTGAGTAGGGATAGGTATTGTATAAATGATATGTAATGATAAGTACTGAGTAGGGATAGGTATTGTATAAACAATATGTAATGATAGATACTGAGTAGGGATAGGTATTGTATAAATGATATGTAATGATAGGTACTGAGTAGCGATAGGTATTGTATAAATGATATGTAATGATAGGTACTGAGTAGGGAAAGGTATTGTATAAATGATATGTAATGATAGGTACTGAGTGGGGATAGGTATTGTATAAATGATATGTAATGATAAGTAATGAGTAGGGATTGGTATTTTTTAAATAATTTGTAATGATAGGTATTGAGTAAATTATATGTTATGATAGGTACTGAGTAGGGAAAGGTATTGTTTAAATGATATGTAATGATAAGTAATGAGTAGGGATTGGTATTGTTTAAATGATATGTAATGATAGGTACTGAGTAGGGAAAGGTATTGTATTAACAATATGTAATGATAGACACTGAGTAGGGATAGGTATTGTATAAATGATATGTAATGATAGGTACTGAGTAGGGATAGGTATTGTTTTAATGATATGTAATGATAGGTACTGAGTAGGGATAGGTATTGTATAAATGATATGTAACGATACATACTGAGTGGGTATAAATAATGTATAAATGGTATGTAATGATAGGTTCTGAGTAGGGATAGGTTTTGTATAAATGATGTGTAATGATAGGTACTGAGTAGGGATAGGTATTGTTTAAATGATATGTAACGATAAGTACTGAGTAGGGATAGGTATTGTATAAATGATATGTAATGATAGGTACTGAGTAGGGATAGGTATTGTATAAATGATATGAAATGATACATACTGAGTAGGGATAGGTATTGTATAAATGATATGTAATGATAAGTACTGAGTAGGGATAGGTATTGTTTAAATGATATGTAATGATAAGTACTGAGTAGGGATAGGTATTGTATAAATGATATGTAATGATAGGTACTGAGTAGGGATAGGTATTGTATAAATGATATGAAATGATACATACTGAGTAGGGATAGGTATTGTATAAATGATATGTAATGATAAGTACTGAGTAGGGATAGGTATTGTTTAAATGATATGTAATGATAAGTACTGAGTAGGGATAAATAATGTATAAATGATATGTAATGATAAGTACTGAGTAGGGATAAGTATTGTATAAATGATATGTAATGATAGGTACTGAGTAGGGATAGGTATTGTATAAATGATATGAAATGATAGGTACTGAGTAGTAATAGGTATTGTATATTTGATATGTAATGATAAGTACTGAGTAGGGATAGGTATTGTTTAAATTATATGTAATGATAAGTATTGAGTATGGATAGGTATTGTATAAACAATATGTTATGATAGGTACTGAGTGGGGAAAGGTATTGTATAAATGATATTTAATGAGAGGTACTGAGTGGGGATAGGTATTGTTTAAATGATATGTAATGATAAGTAATGAGTAGGGATAGGTATTGTATAAATGATATGTAATGAGAGGTACTGAGTAGGGATAGGTATTGTATAAATGATATGTAATGATAAGTAATGAGTAGGTATTGGTATTGTTTAAGTGATATGTTATGATAAGTACTGAGTAGGGTTAGGTATTGTATAAATAATATGTAATGATAGGTACTGAGTAAATTATATGTAATGATAAGTACTGAGGGGGGATAGGTATTGTATAAACAATATGTAATGATAAGTACTGAGTAGGGATAGGTATTGTTTAAATGATATGTAATGATAGGTACTGAGTAAATTATATGTAATGATAAGTACTGAGTAGGGATAGGTATTGTATAAACAATATGTAATGATAGATACTGAGTAGGGATAGGTATTGTATAAATGATATGTAATGATAGTTACTTAGGAGGGATACGTATTGTATAAACAATATGTAAAGATAGGTACTGAGTGGGGATAGGTATTGTATAAATGATATGTAATTATAAGTACTGAGTAGGGATAGGTATTGTTTAAATGATATGTAATGATAAGTACTGAGTAGAGATAGGTATTGTATAAATTATATGTAATGATAGGTACTGAGTAAATTATATGTAATGGTAAGTACTGAGGAGGGATAGGTATTGTATAAACAATATGTAATGATAGGTACTGAGTGGGGAAAGGTATTGTTTAAATGATATGTAATGATAAGTACTGAGTGGGGATAGCTATTGTATAAATGATATGTAATTATAAGTGATGAGTAGGGATAGGTATTTTATAAATGATATGTAATGATAGGTACTGAGTAGGTATAGATAGTGTATAAATGATATGTAATGATAAGTACTGAGTGGGGATAGGTATTGTATAAATGATATGTAATGATAGGTACTGAGTGGGGATAGGTATTGTATAAATGATATGTAATGATAAGTACTGAGTGGGGATAGGTATTGTAAAAATGATATGTAATGATAAGTACTGAGTATGGATAGGTAATGTAAAAATGATATGTAATGATAAGTACTGAGTATGGATAGGTAATGTATAAATGATATGTAATGATTAGTACTGAGTATGGATAGGTATTGTATAAATGATATGTAATGATAAGTACTGAGTATTGATAGGTATTGTATAAATGATATGTAATGATAAATACTGTGTAGAATTATGTATTGAGTTGTGATAAGGAGTGAGTTGTGAGGGATTGATATTGAGTTGCGATATATATTAAGTAACTGATAAGTAATAAAATGTAATGATAGATATTGATCTGTGATAGGGATTGAGATAGTATATGGTGTATGAGAAAGCATAAGTAAAGTGACTGAAAAAGTAAAATAATGGTGTCTCAGAAAGTAAGTGGCAAGAAAAACAAATTGCCTACCTCCTACCTATCCAAATTTGATTATGAGGATCGAGAGATGGAAATGAAACATTATTTTAAAGCTGGCCGGACACCTGCTGTAAAGTCCATTTTCTTAGTACAGATAATAAGACTTCTGTGGTGTAACTGGCAAACACATCCACTGTTTCAGTGGAAGACCCAGGTTCAAATCCTGGCATAAACTAGATTTGGAAAAGAAATGGCTTGGATATTGCAGAAGGAAAACCAGTCTAATGTAAAAACCAAAATATTATTGCAATTCATCAACTTTTTACCTTTATTTACTTCCTTTCTTTTTCATGACTAATTGCCCAATAAGTTTTAATGCTGTTTTTGTATGATTTTGCATCACTTTCAACAAATTTTCAGTCATATTGCAATGCTGTCTACTTATGACAGTATTCTGAGCGCTGTCACACTGGAGTATCATGCCGCAGACACATGGTATGATACCCCACCAAGTCACATTATACTGACACCTGGCATCAGACCTAAAACTCTCCTCTAAATGCTGAACATCAAGCTAGGAAGCTTCTAGTACCATTTTTAAAGTCTTTGGTATGACTGTTGGGGATCGAACCAACGACCTTCAGCATGTGAGGAGGATGCTCTACCACTAGACCACCGCTGCGGTAGTATTAATGCATATTTATACAAAGTATAAAAAGTGCAAAGTTTTAAATGCTTTCACTTTATTGGATTCTATTCTGTTTCATGACCTTAAATGACCCTTAAATTCATGGTAACGAGACCCAGTGTCAGAACTCTTAACACAGTCAGTAGCACGTCTGACTATCAATCCAGGGAATATTAACATTCAAAGATGTGTCTCATTGTCATTTGTCTCTCATCGCTGATTCAAGTGGGAAAGTTATGAACAAATTCTTTCATTAATTTTGATCGTTTATACACTCTGGCAATGAGAGTTTTTCATTTAATCTTCACCTTATACTGTAGTTTTATAACCATAAGACCTTAAACTTGCTTTATTAGGAAATTAATGTCAGGGTTATGGTCTCCGAATCATCAAAAATTGAGCTTTTTTGACCTTGTGTGCACTCTCAGATAGCAAATTTTTCATCCAACCTTCACCAAACCTAAACTTATATGACCATAATATCTTGGACAATTTCTTGAACTGACCAAATCAGATAATTAATTTATGATGGAGTTTCGCACTTGAATCATGAAAAAACAAAAGTTAATTGACTTTGTGTGCATTCTTACATCTGCATTTTTCATACGATTTTCTACTTAATAAGTTATACACTAAATGGAACAGCTAACCCGCAACTTTTGTATTTTCAATGTCTTCGTCAGAATATTGTGTAGCGTTATTAACATTCGTATATGACATAAACAGACATTAACAGACAATTTTGTATTGATTTTACAGCCTAAATGTTCTTTCTTATTCAAGTCCAAATTTTATGGAAAGTGCTTTGATATTTTTTGTGAAAATGCATAAAATTTAAGGTAACATAAAATTTCATGTGGCAGTTTAGCTGTTCCATTCAGTATATATCGGGTAACTATAATATCTTGGACAAGAATTTGAATAGGCCAAATCTGATCATTCATGTGCTAGTTATGTTGAATTGTCAAACATTGCATTATTTGTCTTTGTATGCAGTTTAGCACCCGCAGTTTTAATTAGATCTCCACCAAACTTAGTAGTTATGAAAACATAACATCTTGGAGAAATTTTTGTATGGGTCGAAGTTCAATAATTAATGCCAGAGTATGACCCTGAATTGAAAAAAAAGTAGTGCTGTTTGATGCTGTGTGCACTCTAGCACCCACATTTAACCAAAGCTACACAGTTATTCTGGGTAAGGTATCAAACTATTTTACATAGATTGTGAAATAAATTCTTCACAGTAATTACATTTATAAAATCTCAATCAAGTTATTGAACTGGTCAAATGTTAATGTCCTTGTATAATAAAAAATTGCCTTATTTGGCATTGTTTTTTATTCCACAGGTGAGTGGTTAAGGGTCATTTTGGCCCTCCATTGTGGCACCCACTTGTGGCCCTCCATTGTGGCACCCCATTGTGGCCCTCCATTGTGGCTATTCATTTTGGCCCTCCATTGTGGCACCCCATTGTGGCCCTCCATTGTGGCACCCCATTGTGGCCCTCCATTGTGGCACCTCATTTTGGCCCTCCATTGTGGCACCCCATTGTGGCCCTCCATTGTGGCACCCCATTTTGGCCTTCCATTGTGGCACCCCATTTTGGCCCTCCATTGTGGCACCCCATTGTGGCCCTCCATTGTGGCACCCCATTTTGGCCCTCCATTGTGGCACCCCATTGTGGCACCCCATTGTGGCCCTCCATTGTGGCCCTCCATTGTGGCAACCCATTGTTGCCCTCCATTGTGGCACCCCATTGTGGCCCTCCATTGTGGCACCCCATTGTGGCCCTCCATTGTGACACCCCATTGTTGCCCTCCATTGTGGCACCCCATTGTGGCCCTCCATTGTGGCACCCCATTGTGGTCCTCCATTGTGGCACCCCATTGTGGCACACCATTGTGGCACCCCATTGTGGCCCTCCATTGTGGCACCACATTGTGGCCCTCCATTGTGGCACTCCATTGTGGCACCCCATTGTGGCACCCCATTGTTGCTCTCCATTGTGGCACCCCATTGTGGTCCTCCATTGTGACACCCCATTGTGGCACCCCATTGTGGCACCCCATTGTAGCCCTCCATTGTGGCCCTCCATTGTGGCACCACATTGTGGCCCTCCATTGTGGCACTCCATTGTGGCATCCCATTGTGGCACCCCATTGTGGTACCCCATTGTGGCCCTCCATTGTGGCACCCCATTGTGGCCCTCCATTGTGGCACCCCATTGTGGCCCCTCATTGTGGCACCCCATTGTGGCCCTCCATTGTGGCACCCCATTGTGGCCCCCATTGTGGCACCCCATTGTGGCCCTCCATTGTGGCCCTCCATTGTGGCACCCCATTGTGGCCCTCCATTGTGGCCCTCCATTGTAACCCTCCATTGTGGCACCCCATTGTGGCCCACTTGTTTTTGCCCCTACAAGCTCACTATAATCAAGTTTTACTATAGTGCAGAATTTAATTACCAGATTCTCTATAACCTATTAAGAAATTGACTTGAGTGTTTACAGAAATGTTTAATATAATAAGATTTGCATATCATTATTAGGTTAAAATATGGCAAATATTAGTGTAGAAAAAAAATACAAATAAATAAAAAAATATATAAATTCCTCACCTCCACCTTTTTAAGAAAAAAATGTATGAGAATCTAGCAATTAATTTATAATGGCCTTACTAGAAGGTTTTATACACACAAAAAAACTCCTTTGTTAACTAATTACTAGGCCAAGGCCCAGCCACGTACTGGGGTGTTAGGAATAAAACTACTGCACGATAATGCACCAGTTGACTTAGAATATGTTACTTTTGGCTTAATTCTGTCATCAGGCCACCAGTTTGAGTCCTGTCATGTCGGATTAGCGGGTTTTCACTGTATCAGTAGTATACCGATAGTGGGCTACAGAAAGCCATTTCCTGGTTGGATTAAAAAGTGTGTTGATGTGCAGGGGGAATACTTCGAAGGTCTGAAATAGTCAAGTTTTATCAATGTAAGCTTCATTTTCTTATACCACTGCTAGTACACAGACTTTCCAAACGCACGTTTAAAGGATTGAGTTCTCCATGGCAGAGTGGTCTAAGGGACCATCACGCAATGATCATTACCTCTCACTGCTGAGGTTGTTGGTTCATGAGACTGTTTATCAGTCAGTTATTTACAGAAGGATGTTGGTTCTACTCAGATTCATTACGAGATCTTCCTCCAACATTAAAACTCGATACATCATTTATGATACGTTATCGTTTTAAAATTATGTTTTTTTTAAAAAAAGAAAAGAAAAGAAAAGTATCGCACAAATCAAAGTTTGATTTCTCCCAATAATTTCATCATTTTCCAGTTACGCAAACACGTATAAATATTTGGTTTGTAAGCATTCAAATCAATAACAGGATTTTTAGCATACTTTTGCTAATAAAAATTTGTTGTCCATCATGCAATGGATAATATCAAGATGTGTGTAATTTGTATGTTAATGTTAGCGGAAATGAATAATACATTTTTCGTTCAATGTAAACTTTTTATTCCTTAGGTTGGGTCAATTTTGCCTCCCGGGATAAATTTGAGAGAGAGAAGACCACAAACTGACTCTATTTGTAATACATCCTTGTACGTGTATTACAAACTTTAACCTGCTTAAAACTCACAACAACATATCTAAGTCTTTTAAAGAGCAGTACCTCTGCTTAAATGCAGTCAAGAGTTATTGTTCTTGTCTTTATGAGTTTCCTAGATAAGATGATGCTGAAGTTCAAGTTTCATTGATGTCCAGCAGCCCCCTATTCTACAAATAATCTAGCTAAAAACTGAATTGTCTAAGTATAAAAAGGGCCTAAACATATTCCACTTGACCCATGGGAAAATGCACAAAATTTCATTAATGGCTACTAGAATATGAGCAGGTTGAAAATTTCAAGCAAACAATCTACAGTGGTGGTGATGTCAATGCCAACGTTAGAACACTAGCTCCCTCTTTTCTTCAAAAGTCAAGCTACAAATGATTTGGTCTGAATATGAGAAATATCCATGACAAAGAGAGTGAAGTTTATTTTCTGTTCAGCATATTAATGCACTTTAAAATGCAACCCACTTGATAAATACATAATGCACTGCAAGTGAAAAATGAATGTTACTGGGAAAATTAATGTCATTTCATCTCTCTCTTCAGTTGATATTCAAAATGTAATTCGAAATTTAAATGTGTGGCACTGAAGGTAAAGTCCTAGTTATTAACAATATGGCTTAATGTTCTTTGTAAAGTCTGAACTCCTCTGGTTTGTGTGGTGATATGATTATTAAGGACATTCACCGAATCAAGTAGATATCTGATGTCATCCCGTATATGTCACATCTAATCCATCCTTTCAACTGAAACAAGAAATAACAATCACATTTTTTATTTTGGAGATACCAGTACTCGAATCAATATTTCACAGTTTTATTCATAAATTGTACCCTACACTGCGTTGTGCCAAGTGTCCAATTTATTTTTGTTACTAAATTTATTCTATGCAGTATATATATATATATACAGATAGACTATGAGGTTCCTCAGTGGCTGAGTGGTCTAAGGCGCCGTCTCAAGGTCTTGTCTCTAATCGCTTAGGTCATAGGTTATATGTTCGGGCAAGTTGGAAAGCAATTTTGGGTATCAAATAAGAGAGCTGAGTTATACTGAAAACGCTGACCGATGAATTGGTAGTGATGTTACACTAGGCTAATATAAAAGATTTATAGGTCCTGCACCGTAATTAACGTGATAAATACAAATATACCATAAAGATGGAAATCTGATACTGAGATAAAGTTACAAATAATACAGATGAAGATGATATTCAAATGTCCAAGCAGGTAAAATAAATCAAACACATTTATCACAAGCTTCTGAACTTCTGTGAAAGGTGTACATGACTATGTATTTTCCTCATGTATTTTGATATTCTTTACCTGTATAAAATACTGTATTGTTTTGCATACAGTATATGCAATATTGTAAATTTCAAAATTTTGACTGAAAATACACTGACAGATATCAGTAATTAAAGCATTATTTCTAGAATCTGCAGTAGTGTTCTGACCTCATGCCAACTCCCTCTGAATCCTCTGATGGACACATATTCAGTCATTTATCTCAAGACGGTTCTTATGATTCAGCCACACACTGAAGTATCCTGCTGCAGACAGTTGACATAATACCCAACCCAGTCACATGATACTGACACGGGGTTCAAGAGAACTAAAACTATCCTCCTAATGATAAGAACCATTTTTATAGAAGATAATTAAAGAAAAGGGTCATAACTCGAGTAAAACAGAATCACATTTCACAATATTTATGAGTCTGTTTAAATCTTGTCTAAGCCGCGTGATAAATTTGAAAGCAACATCGAGATTCAATGCAACACAATTCTATCTTCATATAAACAAATACGGTAAGGAAATATAGCAGTGTTGTGTTGAGCCATCAATATCTTGAAAACTGAAAGAAAAGTTCTGAAGACACAAACTGTATGGAAGTTCACACTGACAGACAAGTTCAAAACTATACATTCCCCCAAATTTCTAATCTATATTTCTACCCCAAATTTCTATGACCCACACTAAAATGCATGAAGTCGAAAGACAGAAACTGGCTCAAATAAGTTCACTCCATTTACCACTTTGAGAACATCATCAAAGTTTTCCTTGAATTCCGTGAAGAGCACCATCTTCCAGCTCGTGTTACAGCTAACCGAGATGACCTCCTGGCACCCAGGGTTATCTGGCAGGTCGTAGTTACTGGCGGGCAGAGGCGGCTCTGCATTCACCGGATTGAGTATCACTTTATCCCCTACAACTACCTGTGTGGGGTTATAAATAATTAATAATGACATACAGTTTAATTACAGGAGGAAAACCTCAAGTACAGTCAAACCTATGTTAGTGGTCTCATTTTTATTAATCAGCCACTAGTCTTAAACAGCCACATTTTCTATTTATCATTTTTATAATTGAAGTTTTAATCAACCTGTAATAAACAGGCACCTGCATTGAGTGGTCATTTTTTGTCTTTCACTGTTTATGAATCCAAGTAGAACCACAGTCAGTCTAGAAATAACCGCAATTTTTCTCACATGGAACCTCAGCATTGGAGATAAAATTGCAAAAACAGCATAAACATTATAAAATGCATGTACATTAAAATTTTATAAAATTTATACTTAGGTATTCAGAGGTAATATTACCTTTGTCTTCTACTGAATACATCTGAGACACATTTCACAAACCCATAAAGATCTAAGGTAATTGTATTAACAATGTGGACACTTGCAGTAGTTTCATTAAAGCAAAGTTTGAAATCTTTCTGCTTCAGTCATCATGGCATAGTATCCTGTCTTTTTGGCCGTTCTGCTTTGTACCATACTGTTCGATTCTACTTTGTTATTATGTCTGCCATATTACAGCTTGTGTAATTATGTATTTGTTAGTTCTTATAATATTTGATTTCCCTCACCCTTTGTGGGTTATGTACCTATACTTATATTATTTCAAACTACTGTCTGTTTACTATAGTCACCCCGCTTATGGCGGCTACTTGTTAATAGATTTTGTTTTGTACCATATGTCCTTAGTTGGTTTGATTATATTGTATCTTACATGTACATGTATTGTGTAAATTTGCATCATATGGTAATCAGTGCACTTACACAGGTTGGAACACAGTCACCTATGGTGGTTAGTTCCTACTAATTACTTACTGGATTATGGTTTTAGACTGAAATGTCTGCTAGGTTCTGGTGGACTCCAGCGTACCGTTAAATAGCTATTGTTGCTGGGGGAATCCGATTTCTATAACGCAGCTTTTTCAGCTTCGTTGATTTTTTGCTTTCCCCCATATATTTTAATAACTAATAGAGATATTCCAACTTTAAGATTTGATATTTAGTAGTTGAATTTGTTCACATTTTTCAATGTTTTATACTAGTAGTTGATATTTTGATATTTGAATAAAATATGTAATGTGATTAGTATATTTTGTGATTTAATACCTTGTCATTTATATCAACAAACTAGTATACAGCTGTATATCGTTATATCTAAACACATATATTTTTTATAACTTATTTAAAACTACGACGTAATAACTATGACAAAAACACACTTGTCTTTTAGACAAAATCGAGACACACTGGAGAACAGAACCCAACTTTCCCCAGCGATGTATGATAGGTTGCTAAACATTTTTAGAGAGGGGTCCCAAGGCCACGTGACTTACGGTTCCTACGTTACTTAAAAGAAGAGAAAATATTTAACTATAAAATGATGAAAAACAACTATATGAACGAATTGTCTTGAAGGCAATTATGTTTAATATATATTTTTTGGACATAAAGTAATACAATGTTACAGACGTACACTATAATTCACATCAAAATACATGAATAAGATTTTTAAAAAGTTTGAATGCATAAAAGAAGATGAACAAAATACCCAGAAGAAGAATGCATTATCAAGTTGTAAATTCTATTCAAACATATATACGGAGGTCTCCCGCAGAGGACATTGTTCAATTGTACATGTAGTAAAAATAAATATCACGATATTTACTAGTCGTTAAAACGTTTTGTTTGTTAATGCCTGTCTGAATTAAGTCAAATAGATCACACTTTTCACCATAAGTTAAAACTATTGCTGCCAAACAGAAGTTTTTCAATACTCAAAGAATAATGTGGTCGTGTTTTCC
The DNA here is from genome assembly GCA_029582155.1 of Panopea generosa. Classification (NCBI taxonomy): domain Eukaryota; kingdom Metazoa; phylum Mollusca; class Bivalvia; order Adapedonta; family Hiatellidae; genus Panopea; species Panopea generosa. The sequence goes on from CM055911.1 coordinate 962,589, forward strand.
AAAATAACTGACGCCGTTGTTAAATTAAAAGAGGACGAAAACAATGACGCGCGTTTAAGATCATTTACCTTTTCATTGTTTAAAACTAGAAATCATATTGGCTTTTGTTTTGCATTCGTTACGTATTGCGATAACTGCCAGTTCTTATTGAACGTCATGCTCGGACGTAATTGCTAGGCGGGGCGTTGGTGTAATGAATAAAGTTTTGGTTGATCACGACAAAGGTTGCAGGTTCGATCCGTAACTCGACCCGATCCCTCAGTCTAAACAACAACACTCAGTACTGGTCCTACCCAGGAGTCGGACTCGAGATCTTCGAGATATTTTCGCATAAGAGCTAAAATGAATTAAAACACGTGGTCATTGTCTGCTTAGTAATAAACTACCTCCAATCAGGATCCGGCGAACCAAGACCAGAACCGCATGATGCTATGTGAAGGAATGAACCTAAACCAGACCAGCATGATGCTATGTGAAAGATCGAACCTAGACCAGACCCGCACGCTGCTATGTGAAAGATCGAACCTAGACCAGACCTGCACGCTGCTATGTGAATGATCGAGCCTAAACCAGATCCGCATGATACTATGTTAAGGATCGAACCTAGACAAGACCCCCATGACACTATGTGAATGATCGTACCTAAACCAGATCCGCATGATACTATGTTAAGGATCGAATCTAGACTAGACCTGCATGATACTTGTGAAGGATCTAACCTAGACAAGACCAACATGATGCTTTATGAAGGATCGAACCTAGACCAGACCCGCATGCTGCTATGTGAAAGATCAGACCCAGACCAGACCAGCATAATGCTATGTGAAGGATAGAACTTTGACCAGACTCGCATGCTGCTATGTGAAAGATCAGACCTAGACCACACCAACATGATGCTATGTGAAGGAATGAACCTAGACCAGAACAGCATGATGCTATATGGAGGATTGAACCTAGACCGGACCAGCATGCTGTTATGTGAAATATCGAACGTAGACCAGAGCAGCATGATACTATGTGAAGGATCGAACCTAGACCAGACCCGCATGCTGCTTTGTGAAAGATCGAACATAGACCAGACCAGCGTTCCTGTTGGCATTAAATAAACTATAATGTGTTGGTACACAGTGGAACCAAATTCATTCATACAAAACCATTCATAATTACATCTGATGCCTGATATTAACAATAATATACTCAAGCCAAATATCATTATGCTTGTTATCATCTTTCACCTTGCATTGCTGATGGTCGGTTGTTTAGGTACCCTCGCTGGGGTAATTTGGTGTAAAAATAAAGTGAGGTGGTTGGCACGAGTATTTCTAAAGAAGACAAGTAGGCGGATTTAATAGGTCTCATTACACAGTTGAATTTTGTTATTTGTTCTATATAGACTAAGGTCTAGGGTTTCCTTAGTAAAAGCAAATCCACTTAGAATCTTCGATATAATATTTTCGTTCATAGCAAGACACTGCAGTAACGCCCTAGGATTTTAAACAAAAGAGTCATAAATGCATCTGTTAAAATCATATACCTTTTTAACATCAGTGATGTCTTATTGCAATATATGCTATACCAGATTTTGCTATTATCATCTGCAACACGAAATTACAGATCCTATCAACCATTTTGAAAATATTTACAAAATCACAAAATTACGTTTTTAAAGTGCAAGAATCACGTTACTGTGGCAAAAGATGGACACAACTGTGTAGTGAGATCTATAACGAACGGTGTGTCAGGTTTGCCAATGATAATTTCATAACCTGGCTATTTATAAAAAATGAAACAGTCATGACTATAAAATTTCGAAGCTCTGTTGTATTTTACGTGTTTTACAAATTTGCGTAACAAAAGAGAGTAAATTCTTTTAAAACGTTTGCAAGATTCGTGTCATCGTCTGAATTATGATGCAATACTAATATGTTACCCGTAAGAACACCAAACCGTTCCGTTTTCAGATGTTTTGACAGATAAATGACGTCAAACTTAATCATTACAATATATCTTTTTATTCAATACCAATAAGCAAATTTAATAGCACATTATTTCAAGTATATATTTTATATAACTATGGATTAACCAACTTACATGTATGTTATGACATGCGAAGATCGATATAACGCAGGCGTCAGATTTACTGAAATCATTTAGCACGATTGCAAAGTAACCTGTGATATTTAGTAAATCACTATCGATTGTGTACTTTAATGATACATCGTTCGATCGAATCCGTTGTTAAACATACAGCAACCTCTTTATCCGCTACATCATCACCCCGCGTAAACGATACTATTAATATACACATAAAAGCTTTATTTCAAATTTATTCTTTTTGCTTAAACAGGCTTAGAAAATCACCGAAGCAACACATAATTTAACGATTGACAGATAGATTGCGAGGGATCGTAGAATTTGCATTTGGATAAATATGAGATTCAAAAAGTTATTTGTCGAGCAACAAAGTTGCAAATTAGTGATATTTTTTTATATATTTTATCAATTTGTTATAAAGTCAATGTTTCCTGTCTGATTTATTTAAAACTGCGTGTCCAAAACTAAACACAAATACATTTTACAACAAACGTCAGTAATTCAATAAGTCATCTAAATATAACAGCGAAATAAGCACACCATCTAGCATCTTCTGTTAAGACATTTTGTTGACAATCAATTATTTTAATGGAGAATGTTTTTGAAAGGAAATACTTGACGTCAAATTTAAAATAAGTTGAACGAGAAATTCTTCAAGTAATTAATGCTTTGACAAATTATCTGTCGCTTGGCACAAACTTTGTTGTTTTGGGTATTTTCTAAAGCTCCTCTTCAAGTGTGGTCGATAAAAAATACCCTCAATAAGGCTAATGATTTCAACCTTTTAGAGTAAAATCTGTCTTCTGACAGGCAGACTGTTTTGTAATCGTTCTGTATTGATATTCTTCTCTAAAGATAACTATATAAACAAGTTTACAAAATATCAGCTTCGCAATTATGAGTGTTTACTTGCTTTTCTTTAGTCTGTGATATCTATTTTGGTAGATTTAATTGGGTGTAATTTACATTAATTTTAAAGATGCCAAGTAAACAACTTTAATTCATCACTAGTTGTTAGCATCTTTGGAAATATCTTATTCCCTAGATTTGGAACTATAAAAAGCATAACGTCGTTCAAAACGCGCCTATAAAGGTCTCACTAAACAGTTGATTTTTGTTCTTTGTTCTTTATAAAATAAGGTTTTGGATTTCACTGCGTAAAAAAAGAATTTCACATAGATTTTTTTAAAGTATTTGTTTTTCATAGCAGGAATGTATACCCTCATAAAAAATGCACAATAACTGGTAGGTTGACCACGTTGTTTTTTTTTAAGAGGGTGCAATGACACCCTGAGTTTTTTTGAAAAATAAAGTCCTCAAATGCTCATAAATACATGCATATGTTGAAATCCTTTAAAAGTCACATTTTTAAAACCAGTGATGTCTTATTGCAGTATATGGCTATGCCAACTTTTGCTCTACTCATCGCAGCAGGAAACCACAACCACTATGAACCATTTTGAAAATAATCCATAACCAAAATACATAGGCCTTTTTTTAAAGCGTAAGAATCTTGCTACCATGGGGAAAAAAGGGGCGTAACTGTGTAGAGAGACGTAAAGACTAAAATATACGGCAATATATTTCAGTCAATCAATTACTGTACTGTTAATAATATTTCCTTTGGCTTTGCCAACATTCGCGATATTCAGCAGTTAGATAAAATATTAAGAAGTTTATAGCCACATATAACCACATATAAATACATCTGTAACTAATTTAATCAATGCTTCGGTTTTTGTTATAGCTTTATTTTCACATTAATATATAAATTTACCCTGTGTTGATTCCGAAATTAGCTTTTTTATTTAATATTATGTATATGTGTTAGAATGTGAAGCCACATTAGCTCTAATGTGTATGCAGACAAAGTTGATATGTAACGAATTTTGTGGTCAACATAAATCTTGAAATTCTAAATGCATACATTGTATAACCAGTTATACTTACGGTTCAGACAAAAGATTTTGTTATCGTCTCCAAAAATATTTTATTTTGCAAAATTGTGTTTATTTAGTTTTACATTAATTGATTCGACATCACATTTAATTAAAAACAAATTCGATTGTATGGCGAATATGTATAGTAACGAAACATTTATAAAGAATACGTATTATACATATATGCGGTTGATTAACATTTGAAGCAATTTCAGCATAAATGCATTGCACATCTCATATAATTATTGGATTCGAACCCATGACCATATACATCCTAGTCCAATTACCTTGACGTTAATGACGCATCTTAACAATCCATTGATGCCACATGACATGTCGCGTGTACAGCCAATAATATGTCCATATCATTAGCTGAAGTGGTTAAGATAAACATGATCATTTGGCATCACTCTGTTTACCTTTCTGAACTAACGTGTTTATCACATAAAATGTTTGCAAAATATTGTCTGAATATGGAACACATTGCACACGGTAAACAATTTAATTGATCCATATTTTTAAGAAAAGACGAATACGACAGCCATAAGCCATATGTCATAAATAGTTTTTTATGCCCTTATGCCCGCAGTCTTGCACTTACTATTGCCATCAATATTATGACAGTGTTTCCTACATTTGCTTTAGACATGCAATATATCTAAGATAATAATAATTGAAAGTAAGTAAAACAGAAGAGAGGAAGCTAACAGAGAAATACCACAAGTTCTGATTGTTTACAATAACTGAGACACATATAAATTAAATCACTGACAATATAGTTTAACCTGTGTTAGTGGTCACCTTTATTAAGAAACCATTTGTTGTGAACAGCCACAACCTAGACACTGGATTATGTCAGCCAAAACTATAATATGAATGTTAGTGTTGTATAAAACATTCTGTACAAATTATTTTACCAAATAATTCTTTAAGGACTGCAGCCAAATATATACATCTATGGGTTGTTGTTTAACTACCTGGTATTTAACCATAATAAGTGATATCACTTAATCGAATAGATAATATCACATATTTGAATAAGTGATATCATTTATTAGTACAAGTGATATCACTTATTCGAATTTAAATCGTGATATCCTCTATTCAAATAAGTGATATCACCTATTTAAATAAGTGATATCTGTTATTATGGTTAAACAGTAAAACAGTACCCCATATACATAATCTTTTCGTGATTTTTCAAAAAGTGGATTATTCAACCAGTGACTGGTTTATGTCACTGATTCAACCGAATTTGAAAAATTAAGTATTATTGTATACCACTTAAAAAGACTATTTCACTGATATATAATTTATGAAACACATTAAAAATAATTGGTGGCAATCTATTCCGTAAATAGATTTGACATAAAAATAGCACCTCTGCACAAGTAAGTCGATTTGTATCCCGCTATATACCTTTGGTAACTGAGGTTACTTGTTATATGTCTTTGGTATCCTACAAAAAAACATTTATGTTAAATAATTTTTCACATTGTAATTAAAATTAGAAATATAAAAAAAAATGTCCCTATACCTGGTTACTCGTTATCCTTCTTGTCTTTCGGCCCTCTAGATTACTTCATTAAATATACAACATCATAATTAAAGAAATACTTAAAAAACATGTCTTAATTTCTGGTTACTTGGTTATCCTTCTTTGTGCGGAGCCCGTGATCCAGTGGTAGAGCACTGAACCCATGATCAGACGGTTGTGGGTTCGATCCTCCGCCACGTCTATATGTGGTGTCCTTGAGCAAGACACTTTCCCGCATATGCCTAGTACTGGTTCTAACCAGGAAGTCGTATATTCATTCACGATTTGGAGTAAAACGTACTTATTATCAGCTAAAATGAAACATAATTCCATTTCTCAGAAAGTTGAACCATCGCATTTTGTGTCCCTGTATGTACTATCGCGTTCATACGTATTGCAGTACTGTCTGTACTTTTTCACTCTCGAAGTTCTAGTAATGTTCAGAGCAAGCCGATCATTGGTTGTAGTTGTATGTTAACCCTGTTATATTATTGAGGTAGATACATTGAAGATTCACTGTTCTATTCTGAATAACAAAATAACCATTTGTTCAGGGCAGTATTCTCTCTCTCTGAGCGGCCATGTTTGATATCGTGCAGCACACACATTAGAATATTCAAAATCCACATTTTGTTAAGTTTAACGCAGTATATGTGTAACGGAAATGTTTTAGATGAAAAATAAATAACAACAACAAAGTGATGTCTTTTTTAATTTGTGGAAAAATTGGGTCGGCAGTAAAGATTAAGGACGGTCAACCAACCGAAACTGATGATTTTTTAACCTTATCAAATATGAAATTAAATACCTCAGTAAAAAAAAAAACAAATCCCAAGTAATATCATTTCATATGTTCAAGCATTTCCCGGACACGTCCATTCAAAACTAACATGACTGCACTTGTTAAAATTACAATCTTCGAATCCCCGCCCGGCCCAAAACTCCGTGATGATTTATATACATGTACTACTGTAACAATGCCTCTCATTGTCATTCGTCTCTCACTGCTGATTCCCAGCGAAAAGTTAACTGTTTCATGCGGAGATAATTGTGCTCAAGTATTGGTTAACCTTCTAAGATCGCAGAAAATACTGGTTTGAGTAACTGATCGTCTATTAGCCTTCGATGGCACAAAAATGATCTAATATTCAAATAAACAAACTAGTTTTATAAAAAATATCTTCACATATGTACGAATTATTGCATTATGAATGTATTACTATATGAAGATATTAATCATTCATAATGCAATAATTCGTTTGATGCGAAAATGAAAGTAAAATGAAATTTAACATTGGTGTGAAACACAATACGTTCTAAGAAGAGTTGTAGCACAGCTGAAAGAGTGTTGACCTGTTACTCCAAAGGTCGCGATACAGATTTGCCAGTTCTCGTCTGTTAGAGTCAATGAGCCTTACAACATAACTAATTATGTGTCACTGAAACGCATATGAATTATTTTGATTGCTGTTTCGAAAAAAAACTTAAAGTGCCTTTTCGTCATACTTCTTTTAAATGTTGAATTTAGTATTGATACAACCTAATGTTTTGGAAATCTGCGAAAGGGTGATTTTACCAAAACCACGTGGAATTGTATTTAATCGGAAGTAGAATACTGCTGATCACGTGACTACCCACTTATGTGTTTCTGCAAAATAAACATTTTCACAAACAATAGTAATATTATTTGATGGAGCTGGATGGAAGGGTGCTCCACCGTACGTTCAATGACGATATACCTGAATCATGGCTTTTCACTGCTAATCATAGTCGGTTTTGATTCAAGCTCATTTGATGAATGTGTAACAGTTTGATCCGACTTTCAGAAAAGTCAGACTTGTTATAATAATTGGCAACCATGATATCCACATTTCACTAGCAGTCGTGGAGGTAGTCAGAAATGAGAACATTGTTTTGGAATCCAGTTCCGTGTAAGTGAAATAACTGTACAATATGTAATATAAAAATCATAAAAAAAATATGCAAAAATCGCTCGGTTTATTTTTTGGTAATTTTGATTTGAATCTGTTTTTAAATAAATCGAGAAAAAATAGTTCCCGTTTTTCGATAGTATTTTCAGAATTTGGCGTTTGTCGTAAATTTTGCATTTGCAAATCTAAACATCCGTCAAATGTGTACAAGGGGATATGTGTTTTGACTCTGTACATTTGGTATAACTCAACTGAGGTAGAAAAATACGCAATTTTGCTGCTATAAATTGAGACATCAAAAAGGCTGAACATGGCCATGTTTATGACGTCACATATAAATATATGTTATAATTACAGCAGAAAAAAATACATATGCACATTGGAAATAACTTTTAGTTTCATAATATACTAATTATGCCACTGATTTCGAAAATAATTTAGCCCGTGTGGCTCCGGCTAAGAATAGAATCACTGTCGATCTCTGCCGAGGGGTAGGAATCCTCCGAATGGGTGTCATGTTCATTTTATCATTTTTTGTCATGTTCATAATTGTGATTAAATTATCAACCCCTGTGAATTTCCAGGAAGCCATATGAGTAATGGCAAGAATAGGATAACTGCAGCTTATGCATGTCGTAAACATCGACAATTTGAGTAATACGAAAGAATTTATTTTAATTTGTTGTTTTTGTAAAAGTAGAGTGAACCTGGAATCTTTCTTCCTGTTGGCGTCGAATAACCTATAATGTGTTGGTACGCCATAAAACCCCATTCTTTCATTTCGAAAATAAGTTAAAAGGTATATTCCTCTTTAAGTAGTATCATTGGAAAGGTGACGTCAAACCGGTCATTTCTACACTATCTAATCCCCTATAGGGTTAATTGTTAACAATAGTGCACGTGTCGGCACGTGCTTCTGGTGGCGGGATAAAGCGTGTAAAATTTATATATTGTAGTGCTCATTATTCTGAACATTATCCGAAAGTGGCCAACCAAAATCCCCGTTGTTGTGTTGTTTTTTTCTTAATTTAAAATGATCCTCAATCACTTAGTACATGTATATGGTTAAAAATTATTTTCCTTACACCAACCGCTTCATTTTTTACCATATTCAGAAAAGAGAGTTAAAGTTCAAGGTCGAGTTAGTAACACCTGGCGAGCCGGTCAAACTGTGCCCGGCGAAAAAACATTCGGAGTTTCTCAAAAAACGTCAACATTACTATTTCTGATGCATGTTTAGTTCATACTAATTTATTTTAGCTCGATTGGTTTAAACATATTTATTCATAAATTATGTACAGCATATTCCACAACATATATAGTAAAAGGATTGAAACGAAAGAAAATATTTCTTATATAGTTTCTCTCCTCAGTAACTTATACAAACATTTGTGTAAGGTGGCGAAGATTCATTAGATTAGTTTTGATATATTAACAAAACACAGTTCTATAAAAGATATATGATTTTTACATCGATAGTTGTATGTCTTGTTAAGTTTTGCAAGAAAACAAAATTTTATAATTAATCATATAAATAAGAATTAAAAAAAAACAACAGAAAAAAAGGCGGACGAGTTCAGGACTAAGGCGAGCGAGCCAAGGGAAACAGACAAGCAACATATAAATTATTATTATTATTATTATTATTATTATTATTATTATTATTATTATTATTATTATTATTATTATTATTATTATTATTATTATTATAGGTCATTATTTACGAGTCTACAGCTTTACAGCGTTGTTAGATAAGTTTTTATTTTTCGTTATTAAAACGCTTACTCGAGAGTATATATTTGCGGACAGCTTTAAACATTTCGACGTTAGTATTGTGGGGGAGATGAGGTTCTCCAAAGAGAAGTGTGTGAAGGGTAACAGTGCATATATGAGAGATTGATGCGAGAAGTGTATGATAAATAAGACACACGAGGAGGTAATGATTTGTACTTTCAATTGCTCAACATGTACATAGTGGAGAATTTTCAATATTTTTTTTGAATAAGTGTTGTTTCAGCGTGCTACAATTCGTACGAAGACGAGTATGCAAGACCTGACATTTTCTTATGCCTGTGTAAAAGTGTTTTGATGTTTTGGTAAGATTTTTATTTAGCTGGTGCTTAAAGGCATTGGTAGAAACGGCTCGTCTTGTTTCAATAGGTTGATTGTTCCAATCACGGACAACAGATGGCATGAAAGAATTATAGTAGCTCGATTGCGATGAAAGCTCAGAGCTTATATGAACCGCTCTCGAGTCCGCTTCCTGGGTAAAACCAGTACTGAGTGTAGTTTTATGAGAGGTATCGGGTCGAGCTGGGGATCGAACCTGCAACCTCTGGCGTGAGCGGCCAACACTCTATCCATTAGACTTCCGCCCCGCTTTGATGCATGCTTGAGCATACCGGACAGGTCAATAACCGTGGTATATGGTATGTTTGATTTGGATGGGGTGGGCTGTATGCATTGGGTTCTCTAAAGAATGATGTAAAACTCATCTATCGAGTGCTAGGAATAAGGTCCCGGCGATGCGTGGAACATGGTGAAAACTTTTGAAAAAGTCATATTTGCCGGTTTGCGATTTTTTTTCGAAAATACTTATCGGAACCTATCAATCTGGATATCAGAGTGTACGTAGATGTTCCCTGTACGAATTGAACGACTACCAACAACTACCAGTGCATGTTCGAAGCACGTGCGCTACAGCATAAAGAGTAAAAATAAAATTTCTGCGCTTAGGTACAGTCTTTGCCCGTGCCACACGGGTCGTAAATGAGTTTTTGAAAAACTATTTGGGGTAAAATAAAGAAAATATACATGTTCCGATAAAGAATGGAACAACAATCAGAGCTGTAGACCAATTATTAAGGCCTGTGGAACTTTTTGAATATGATGAATTTTGACTTTTTCGAAAAAAAAAAACCATGCTAAGACTTGCCATGTTGAAATCGCTACAAATAGTTCATTCCTTGACCGATTTTGTTTAACTTGGTATCATCGTGTAGGATTGCCTTAATGGTTCAATTTCTAGGCGACGCCAGCGGGTCTAAGTTCAGATTGGATTCTGTAAGGGGGCGGAAAAAATTAAATCATTCATCATGGAATTGCTTTATAACCACATATGTTGTAGATTTAACGATTCTAAGCAACTTTTGTTCTTAAACAAATAAGCTATCTACCACCGTTGCGCCAGAAACGCGTCCGTTCCGACACATTCATGGCGGGAATTGGGGTGTCATGTTTAAGCCCCTGTATTGAGCTCATTCTTGAGACGTTTTCAACCAGAAAAAGGGTTCGGCGATAATTGAGTAGGTCTTTTGGTTGGCATAAATTTTATTTTAAAAGATTGCCGCCATTGGTCGCCAGCGGGTCTCGAACTTAGGTCATGTTGTAGCACGTGCCGGAAAATGAGAGGCACGTGCATTTGGGTCATGTTCAAATATATTGTAGAACATTTCATTCCGTGCAAATTTGTTCTTAAAGTGATAAGCTATCTGTCTTTGTTTAGTCAGAAACGCGTCCCGTGCATACCCGTACAATTCAACCCGACTCAACATATTTGGTCAATAGTATGTGCCATGTTCAAACCCCTGCCCAGAGGCCATTTCTTTTCAAAATTTGATAATCTTAGTGTCGTTCAACAGGTATTGAATAGATCTTAAGCTTGCTGTACCTCATTGACCTGAATGCACTCGATCAAGGTCATTTCCGTGGCTTAGAACTGAGGTGGTCACCCTGGCACGTGCGCCATTCTGAGAGCCACGTGCATTGTGTTTATTTCATAAATTTTGTAGAGAATTTAATTGCAAGCAATTTTTGTCTTTAAACTATATGGCTGACTCTTACTGTTTAGCCAGTAGAGCCATAATCCGAACTCGCATACGGTCAGCCTGAAGGTCAAAAAGGGCCTGAGAGCCGAGAGGCCATTTCCGGTCCGATTTTTTCAAGTTTGGTATCATTGGAAAGGTCTTGGCGAACTTTATAAAGTGGCATCAAGTTTTTAAAAAAATCTGAAACCCGTGTGCGTGCACGTACATAAATAGAAATAATAGACCTAGGGTAAAATATGTTTTTATAAGCTCGTCAAATAAAGGCTAGTTCATTTTTACCGCTTCGAAAAAAAATAACTATGCTTTTTTGGATAGCTTGGGTCGAAATTGGTGACACGTGCGAGAATATGAGAGGCACGTGCATTCCAAAAAATGTTGGCAATTTGGGGTGCCATGTTCAAACCCCGGTACTGAGATCATTCGTGTGACTGTTTTTTTTAAAAAAAAAAGGGTTCGACAGGTTATGAGTAGCTCTTGAGGTTGGTACAACTCATTTTTTAAAAAAAGTGGCCGCAAAGAGTCGCCAGCGGGCCTCAAACTTAGGTCATGTTGTAGCACGTGTCGTAAAATAGAGAGGCACATGCATTTGGGTTGATGCTCGTATATGTTGTAGAGAATTTAATTTTGACCATTTTTTGTTCTTAAAGTGATAATCTAACTGTATCAGTTTAGTCAAAAACGCGTCCCGTGCCAACACTTGCAATTTAACCTATTTTTTACAATTTAAGGTGACACGTTCAAACCTATGCCCAGATGCCATTTCTTGTCGGAATTTGATGATCTTGATGTTGTTCGACATGTATTGAATAGGTCTTAAGGCTGCCGTACTCAATTGACCCGAATTCACTCGTTCAAGGTCATTCCGGGGGATAGAACCGAGGTACCATGCGCCATTCTGAGAACCACGTGCATTGACTTCATCATCATATAATTTATTTGAAGCGAATTTAATTTTGAGCAACTTTTGCGTCTTAACTATATGTATATCTCAAATCGTTTAGCCATTAGAGCTTTAACGCCAACTCACATACGGTCAGTCAGAGGGCAAAAAAGGATCGAACTTGTGCCGAGATGCCATGTCCTGTCCGTTTTTTTCAGGTTAACAAAGTTGCGTCGAGCCTTTATAATAACTCTGAAATCCGTGCACCTGCAAAAAATTGAAATAATTGAATTTTTAAGCAAAGACGAATTTGTTCTTACCATTTTAAAAAAAATAAATTTGACGATTTTGCCCTATTTTGCCATTTGTGGCCATGTTCGACTCTCCATAGAGGCCTTATGCCGTGCCACAAGGCTATAAAACTATATATTTTCTGAAAGCCAGCTCTAGGCCCAGATGCCTGAAAAGGTCATTAGGGGTCATCTGAAAATGACATCAAATTTATCTTGATGAAAAAGTCCCTGACCAAAAGTCATAAACAAAATCGGGAAATCGTTCATATCTTTGATAATTATGAACACATTAATCTGAAATGTTCAATAAATGTTCCTCTATTCATATTCTACGGATTTCTATAATTTGCTATGGAGAGATCTGAAGTTTGAATATTTTTTTTTTACCTGAACGCATTTTTGTTCCCTTGCTTTTCAACCTTTGGTTCAGGGTCAAGGTCAAGAACTGTTAAGTAGGGTGTGATATGTTCATTGGTAAAGTGTTTAGAGTGTTAAGAATTCCCCCCCAAGGAAATAGAGAACTGTATAGCCTTGGGGGTAAAAAATAGTATTCTGACCATCAGGAGGGCAAAGCATGATTTAAAAAGAAGGACTAGACCCTGAAGGATGTTCAAAGTTACCACCGTGGCTAACCGAATTAAACGTGCGGGAAATCTATTTTAGTCTAACCTAGGCGCGTAGCCCAAGTTCGGAAATCCGTTTTCAATATATCATTTTGGCATATTTAAATAAATATCCTTATAGTCATGATATTTTGGAAAAAAATGTTTTAGCCAGTTTTAAAATTTTGAAAAATCCTGATGAATTCCCTTTAAAACATTTTTTTGTATTTTTCAGTGCATACAACTGATAGTGTTAGGTGCATCATTTTTTTTATTTAGTGCGGATTTTTAAGTGACTGTGTTTTTAGGTGCGTACAACTAAAAAATGAATAATTCACTAGTGTATTAGACACCATTTTTTCAAATCATTTTTTAATACATTTTATTCAGTGTAAATTGTTTGAGCGCCTCTTTTTATGTGTTTTTGGGTGCATACAGCTAAAATTGTATTTCGCTTGTGTACAAGACACCCATGTTTCATTTTTTAAGTGCGATTTTATTTTTTCCCTTACTAGCTTACAACCTTTTCGTGGTGCAAGGGGGAAAATGCAGATGTCTTTGTATAGTTAATCAACCATGATAAATGGCAAATTTACATATATAAAGCATTGCGGCTCATTGTAAGCACAATGATAACAAATTATCATTGTAATAATCATACTTCTAATAAAGTCTTTATTTAACCAGACAACTCATTTGATCAAGTCAATCTTGCATGAGGCCCTAAAATAAGTAGGATTTTCCACGAGGCCCTCACATCATTAGGAACCAGCTATGAACATACAAAAAATGGCATCCACTCGAGTAGTGTATAAATATTTTATAATTGTGATTTTTACATTTATGTGGGCATCTAAATGTACAGTATAGTTCGTCATCGCCAAAATAATTGTGTCTTTGTCCATCGCACAATTGGTACAGCGGTATATAAGAATGACTTGATTAACATCTGTAACGATGATGACAAGTAGATTCTTTTGATTCTGGAAAAGAAATGGAAACAATACTGATTTGGTTAAGCTCGATTGCGAAGAAAGCTCAAAACTTACTTATCAGAACCGGTCTTGAGTAAACCCCGTGTTGAGTGCTATTGTTTTAGAGGCATCAGATCAAACTGGGGATCGAACCCACAACTTCTGGCGTGAGCGGCAAACACTCTATCCACTACAACGCCGTCCCTCTTTGATATAATTGCATTATTATAATAGTATATCTAGTATCAATGTCGCTGATCATACAACCTCGGAACGTATTTATCATTAAAAGGGTTATATTGGCAAGTTACACAAATACGCTGTTAATCCAGACTTTTCCTGTATGCAGTGTGCACAAAATAATGCTTATGTATTGACGTATAACCATTATTTACATGAAAGTTATCAAATTAACATTAATTGAAATTTGGCCAAAACTTTAATACGTCCCGCAATAAAGTTTTGCGCAATGTTTACATTGAGCTCCGTAACTTCCCGAACAAAGCCTCGAAAACGAGATCGAGAACGAGTCTTCACGATGTTATCCGATGATTAATCGAAAACCCGAAAGCGGTTCGTTGAAAATTGTAAATGTAATAAAGAGGTAATATATAATATGTTTATGTAATATGGTTTGAATATATTCAAAATGGTTCATAGGGCCAATGATAGCATATAGCATATACTGCAAGAAGTATTATTGGTGTTAAAAATGACCAAAATATTGATAAGCATTTGAGGTCTTCTTTTTTAAATATAATGCTAAGAGTGTCAATGCAATGTCTTTAAAAAAAAGCAAGCTGGTCCCCTATCAGTTATTGTGCATTTTTATGTGCGGATACATTCCTGCTATGAAAAAAAAATACTTTAAAAAAAAATTATGCGGAATTTTTGACCTTATATTATATAGAACAATGAAACAAATTCAACTGTGCAGTGAGACCTGAATAAATCAATGTTTGAATGTAAGTTTTCTACTAAATGGAAGTCGGCTATAAACAGGCCTCTTTTAAAAAAGCGAAACGAACGTGTCATCTAATTACAGATCAGTTCAGTTATCAATCTGCATTACTAATGCAAACGAGTCGTATGCAAACATTTTTAAGTTTTTTAATAAAATCGATTAATTTATACATTATTATAGACTATAATCAGTATTCTTGTATGTTTTTGTGACGTGTCGAAAGCTTTCGATCGTGCTTAATGGACTGTTGTATATTGAAGCAAAACGGTCAACGCGATAGTATTTTAAAATGGATTGAAAGTAATCTAACGGATAGCTCGTAAGTAAAATGGTTTAATAGGTTCTGGTTTCTCAAACCTTAAAGGTACATCTGAAGACATGTCGTAGGGTTTTCTTTTATGACCAATTTCCGGTAACGGTGACACCCGGTGAATATGTTAAACTATATGTACTTCAGATCTATTAGAGTAGTGTACATAGCAAATAATGCTGAACCTTGTCGCTAGTTCTCGGTAGTGAGAATTTAAGCAAAATTTATCCATACACTTTATCAAAACATTAAAAACAACTCTATATTTTTATTGCAAAATTGAAAATAAATGACGCTCAGCCGAAACGATGTTGTTTTTAATATCAAACATATGATTACCTTTTCGATGACAATTATTATCATCTGCATGCATCTACGTATTGTTTTTAACTAGTAAATGATAGATGGAAACAATGTAAAATACATTTTCGCCAAATTTCAAGGACGGACATGTTAGTTTATACTAATTTATTTTAGCTCGATTGCTATGAAAGCTCAGAGAATATATGAACCACTCTCGAGTCCGCTTCCCTGGTAGATCCAGTACTGAGTGTTGTTTTATGAGAGGCATTGGGTCGACGGGGTGATCGAACCCGTAACCTCTGGCGTGACAAGGAAATGTAACTATTATTCTATCATGATGCAATGACAAGGAAATGTTCATTGTCAAATCCCATACATTGGAATATTCAAAGTTTATATATAATTATTATTCTATCATGATGCAATGAGAATGAAATGTTCATTGTCAAATCCCATACATTGGAATATTTAATTAAATTATTAATTATTAACTTAAATTATCGTCCTGACCTCCCTAAATTAGAAAATACGCAAGGATTAATCCTCTCACAAAATATGTTTGTGAAAAAAATCCTCTTCTTTTTTCAAGATATGACACCTGCAAACTAGTAAAAAACAACACAACATCTAGTTTCAGCTATAAATATTTATTACAAAATATACACATTGACTAATCAAAACTAAAATTAAGATAGAACCTAAAATATGCAATCCCTATTCTGGCAGAGAAGGATTACTCCTTGCTATGTGCGATTTGGAAGTATCTTAATTGATAAAACACAATATATGCAACCCCTTCTCTGGCGGACAAGGATTAATCCTTGCCATATCATATTTGGATGTATCGTAATTAATAAAACACAAAATATGCAACCCCTTCTCTGACAGAGAAGGATTAATCCTTGCCATAACAATTTTGGAAGTAGTTCAACTGATAAAACACAATATATGCAACCCATTCTCTAGCAGACAAGGATTAATCCTTGCCATAGAAGCTTTGAAATATCTTACTGGATGAAATACAAAATATGCAACCCCTTCTCTGGGAGAGAAGGATTAATCCTTGTCATACCAATTTTGGAAGTATCTCAATTGACAAAACACTATATATGCAATCTCTTCTCTGACAGACAAGGATTAATCCTTGCCATAGAAGCTTTGAAAATCTAACTTAATGAAATACAAAATATGCAACCCCTTCTCTGGGAGAGAAGGATTAATCCTTGTCATACCAATTTTGGGAGTATCTAAATTGGTAAAACACAAAATATGAAACCCCTTCTCTGGTAGAGAAGGATTAATCCTTGTCGATTTGAAACTGAATTGATCAAACACAAAACATGCAACCCGTACTCTGACAGACAAGGATTAATACTTGTCGACTTTGAATTATCTAACTTGATGAAATACGCAATATACAGCCCCTTCTCTGGGAGAGAATGATTAATCCTTGCCATAGTAGCTTAATTATTAAAACACAGAATAAAACCCCCTACTCTTGCAGACAAGGATTAATCCTATCCATATCAGATTTGAAAGTAGCTAAACTGATAAAACACAAAATATGAAAACCCTTCTCTGAGAGAGAGAAGGATTAATCCTTGCCATAGAAGCTTACTTGTTAACACAAATATAAAACCTCTACTCTTGCAGACAAGGATTAATCCTTGCCATATCAGATTTGAAAGTAGAATATATTGATAAAACGCAAAATATGAAACCCCTTCTCTGGCAGAGAATGATTAATCCTTGCCATAGTAGCTTAATTGTTAAAACACAAAATATAAACCCCTACTCTTGCAGACAAGGATTAATCCTTGCCATATCAGATTTGAAAGTAGATTAATTGATAAAACACTAAATATGAAACCCCTTCTCTGGGAGATAAGGATTTATCCTTGCCATAGTAGATTAATTGTTAAAACACAAAATATAAAACTCCTACACTTGTAGAGAAGGAAAAATCCTTGTCAATTTGAAACTAACTTGATCAAACACAAAATATGCAACCCGTACTCGGGCAGACAAGGATTAATTCTTGCCGACTTTGAATTATCTAACTTGATGAAATGCAAAATATGAAACCCCTTCTCTAGGAGAGAAGGATTAATCCTTGCCAAAGTAGCTTAATTGTTAAAACATAAAATATAAAAACACTACTCTTACAGACAAGGGTTAATTCTTGCCATATTAGATTTGAAAGTAGCTAAATTGGTAAAACACAAAATATGAAACCTTTCTCTGGCGGAGAATGATTAATCCTTGGCACATCAGATTTGAAAATGGCTAAATAATGATAACACAAAAAAACATCAGATTTGAAAGTGGCTAAATAATCATAACACAAAATATAATACCCCTTCTCTGGCAGAGAAGGATTAATCCTCGCCATATCCGATTTGGGAGTATCTAAATTGATAAAACACAAAATATGTAACCCCTACTCTGGCAGACAAGGATTAATCCTTGCCATATCAGATTTGGGAGTATCTAAATTGATAAAACACAAAATATGTAACCCCTACTCTGGCAGAGAAGGATTAATCCTCGCCATATCCAATTTGGGAGTATCTAAATTGATAAAACACAAAATATGTAACCCCTACTCTGGCAGATAAGGATTAATCCTCGCCATATCAGATTTGGGAGTATCTAAATTGATAAAACACAAAATATGTAACCCCTACTCTGGCAGACAAGGATTAATCCTCGCCATATCAGATTTGGGAGTATCTAAATTGATAAAACACAAAATATGTAACCCCTACTCTGGCAGAGAAGGATTAATCCTCGCCATATCAGATTTGGGAGTATCTAAATTGATAAAACACAAAATATGTAACCCCTACTCTGGCAGACAAGGATTAATCCTCGCCATATCAGATTTGGGAGTATCTAAATTGATAAAACACAAAATATGTAACCCCTACTCTGGCAGAGAAGGATTAATCCTCGCCATATCAGATTTGGGAGTATCTAAATTGATAAAACACAAAATATGTAACCTTTCTCTGGCGGAGAATGATTAATCCTTGGCACATCAGATTTGAAAATGGCTAAATAATGATAACACAAAAAAACATCAGATTTGAAAGTGGCTAAATAATCATAACACAAAATATAATACCCCTTCTCTGGCAGAGAAGGATTAATCCTCGCCATATCCGATTTGGGAGTATCTAAATTGATAAAACACAAAATATGTAACCCCTACTCTGGCAGACAAGGATTAATCCTTGCCATATCAGATTTGGGAGTATCTAAATTGATAAAACACAAAATATGTAACCCCTACTCTGGCAGAGAAGGATTAATCCTCGCCATATCCAATTTGGGAGTATCTAAATTGATAAAACACAAAATATGTAACCCCTACTCTGGCAGACAAGGATTAATCCTTGCCATATCAGATTTGGGAGTATCTAAATTGATAAAACACAAAATATGTAACCCCTACTCTGGCAGAGAAGGATTAATCCTCGCCATATCAGATTTGGGAGTATCTAAATTGATAAAACACAAAATATGTAACCCCTACTCTGGCAGACAAGGATTAATCCTTGCCATATCAGATTTGGGAGTATCTAAATTGATAAAACACAAAATATGTAACCCCTACTCTGGCAGAGAAGGATTAATCCTCGCCATATCCAATTTGGGAGTATCTAAATTGATAAAACACAAAATATGTAACCCCTACTCTGGCAGATAAGGATTAATCCTCGCCATATCAGATTTGGGAGTATCTAAATTGATAAAACACAAAATATGTAACCCCTACTCTGGCAGAGAAGGATTAATCCTCGCCATATCCAATTTGGGAGTATCTAAATTGATAAAACACAAAATATGTAACCCCTACTCTGGCAGACAAGGATTAATCCTTGCCATATCAGATTTGGGAGTATCTAAATTGATAAAACACAAAATATGTAACCCCTACTCTGGCAGAGAAGGATTAATCCTCGCCATATCCAATTTGGGAGTATCTAAATTGATAAAACACAAAATATGTAACCCCTACTCTGGCAGAGAAGGATTAATCCTCGCCATATCCAATTTGGGAGTATCTAAATTGATAAAACACAAAATATGTAACCCCTACTCTGGCAGACAAGGATTAATCCTTGCCATATCAGATTTGGGAGTATCTAAATTGATAAAACACAAAATATGTAACCCCTACTCTGGCAGAGAAGGATTAATCCTCGCCATATCCAATTTGGGAGTATCTAAATTGATAAAACACAAAATATGTAACCCCTACTCTGGCAGACAAGGATTAATCCTCGCCATATCAGATTTGGGAGTATCTAAATTGATAAAACACAAAATATGTAACCCCTACTCTGGCAGAGAAGGATTAATCCTCGCCATATCCAATTTGGGAGTATCTAAATTGATAAAACACAAAATATGTAACCCCTACTCTGGCAGACAAGGATTAATCCTCGCCATATCAGATTTGGGAGTGTCTAAATTGATAAAACACAAAATATGTAACCCCTACTCTGGCAGAGAGAGAAGGATTAATCCTCGCCATATCCGATTTGGGAGTATCTAAATTGATAAAACACAAAATATGTAACCCCTACTCTGGCAGACAAGGATTAATCCTTGCCATATCAGATTTGGGAGTATCTAAATTGATAAAACACAAAATATGTAACCCCTACTCTGGCAGAGAAGGATTAATCCTCGCCATATCCGATTTGAAAGTATCTATATTGTTAAAACGCAAAATATGAAACCCCTTCTCTGGCAGAGAATGATTAATCCTTGCCATACCAGATTTAAAAGTAGCTAAATTGATAAAACAAAATATGAAACAAATACACTTGTAGAGAAATTGAAGTATTTGTCATAACAGCGTACAGTGGGCTACATGTGCCACATTTATTGTCAGAGGAACTAGCCTGCTATATCACAATAAAATGTTTCTACATTTTAAACCTCAGTATGTTTAACTCTTCCGAAGATACCATCTCCTTGGTACTTTATCGAAAACACTGAAATGAAACAAAAAATGGCTCAATTTGGTGAAAGATATTTTTCAAGAGTTAATATATAAATATGTGATAAAAGTTTCAGAAATGGCAGAATAAAGTAATTAAACAGGTATGTAATTATTAAAGGGCCGTACGTAATAACCCCGTTTCAAGTCTGGACGCCCAAACCATTCCAATCTTTTAATGTGGTCCTGAACGCCATTATGATTGTTCTATATATAGTATATGTTATTATATTACATTTATCATAATTTAAAGAACATATTCGATTTGACATATTTATTCCAACATTAACAAGAATAAAAAAATAGCTTGTGCGTATTCATTTTCAAATTGCGCATGCGCCGTCAATACCAAATAAATGGTTGAATCTTGAATAAATTACATCTTCCTATTAGCGAAAATTCTGTAATATTTCACTGGTGGCTAGCTTGTCAAAACAGTTGTATCATTTTATTTTTCGTAGTTAAATTGATTGAAATTAGGGAAAATGCACATCATAAAACACACTTGACCGAAATTTCATAACTTTTAAAAAAAAAAAAAAATTATCTTGGAGCAAATCTTGTAAAGTTTAAATTTTTCGGGACCTTAACAAACAGAATACAAACTTATCTGTGCCTAACTTATGTATACGTTAATACACTTATTATAAAACCATGACACCTCGAGTTACGAACAATAAACAGATAAGGAAAACGCAATTACGTGTCATAAACTACCGCATGGGAATTTCGCGGTCCAGTACATCCGTGTCCACCAGCTATCGGACAGGTGGTATCCATGGAGACACACTTTATGATCGAAAGTTAAGGACAATGAAGAGTTACTTTATGAACAAATCATGGCCATATAGCTAAAATATTAGCATATTTTGTTGGCGCCAATCACTTTCGCCAAACTGAAAAAACATACGCCACTTTGATTTTTTATCACATTTGGCGCCTTTGGCGACCGACAGCGTGAGCCCTGTAATATTATATTAATTAATAGTAAAATATGAAAACACAACAATACCATCCACTGCAAATTCAAATTCAGTTTGCAAAGCGTGTGACAACGACAACAAGCGGTCGTGAGTTATCAATGTTGCCATCATGAAGTTTCCCTGCGTTCTTTTTATAAATATGGTCCATATTTCAGCGCTATATGACAGAACACTGTATGTTGCATAATGTATAACTGTGCGATCATTTAAACGTTTGATATTTTACATTAAAAAACCAACACCAAAATAATATAGCCGGTATAAATGAATATGTAAGTGATAGCTCGTGAGTGCGTGCATGTGTTTTTGTGAGTGTGACCCTTTAATGTGTATATATGTAACAAAAACTTTTGGTATGTATAAGTCAAATAAAATATACTTGTCAGTTCAGTCGGTTAGTAAAATATATTATTAAAGGTATGAGTGGGTCAACCAATCAAGCGTTACGGTTTAACCAACTTTAAGCCCTTAGAACTGCTGTTATATAATAAACTACCCAAACAGGCGCACCATAAAGTGTGTGTATTTTATGCGTGGGGCGATTGCATACTTTAATTATCACAGTTCAACGTGTGTTTTACATCTGATAAACGCATGTTTGATAAGGCTACTATCATCTAATTCATATAGGTCTTTAACGTGCCCATGGTATTATACATACACACACATACGTTATGATAAATGTATCAAAAAATAAAATATGGGCTGTTTAATCATGTAATTACAGCATCCCTTACTTGTGTTTTAAACTGAATTGATATTTGATTCATATTTATATTTAACTTGCTGAAATATTTTTAGTTCGTCTTGAACAATTTATGGAACCGTTACACTACAACAGAACGATCCACGATGTACAGTGTAAAACCTACTCTCTTAAACCAATATATTTATTGATAAAACTAATACCCGAAATATATAAAACTGTTCCCGAATACTTGATCGTTTTTGGAATAATAGTTACTATATATCGAATACAGACAGTTGGTGATAACAACTAATTACCACTACGTTAAATTATGACTTTATATGCACGTGTTCTCAGTCAGACACAACGGGTTGATCCATAAAACATTTTGTATATCATCAGCTAGTTTTACATTTTACATTATGTTTTTTTATGAAACAACTAATCAATAATATTTACTTTGTTAATAAAATACTCCTGAACATATCTTAATTATTGTTGTTTTTGTTGTGTATATAACCTGAAACGTGTTTAAAATGGCGATAAATCCCATTCAAATAAAAAAATATAATTTGGAATTGATAGCGTTCAATGAGAAAACAGAAAGGGAAATCTTTAAATGTATATAAAATGTAAACAATAAACTTTTACTTACAGTCTATAAATTATCCCTAACGGCAGAATCTCTGGTCAATATAAACACATGGCCTGTTGATGAGCTTTGATGTGCCGATTAGCGGGCGAGTCCATTTCACTAATCGGGTGGCCGGATAATGATAATTGTGTTTGCGTTACACTATTGTATATTTAACCGAATTAAAAACACTTATTGTTGAACAAAGAGTGTTAAGTCACAGCTATCGCATCCAATTTGAACATGTTAACGAACTTAGCTTTGTGGTGAAATACATTTGAACAAAACGACACCCCCTATATCCGATTAGATTCGTTCAAATTCGTTATCGATTTAAGCGTCAATCAGGCGTAGCGTCATCTGAGAGGAAAAACAGCGTGATATTTAATTACATTGTTGACGTGAAGAAATGCCACTTTGTTATTTTACATGGATATATCGACCATGCTTCAAGCGGTAAGTGTTTTTGTTCTTTTTAGTAGCAATGAAAAAATAATGATACAATTTATTTTCTGTAATACTGACGATTTTGGAAAATATTATGTATTTAATCATTAGTTTATATCATTGATCATGTACATGTATTTTTGTGATTTGTTTGCGTCTAAATCCTTTTCGCATATTTCCTTTTTGTGAAATGTGTGATTGGTTAATTGAATATAAAGAGCGACATTTTTTATGTCATCGAGGGCTAACAGAGGTTAACCTAACCACTATTTCCTGTGATCCTGAAAGGTTAACCAGTACTCGAACACGCACCATCTCCGCAAGTTACTGATTACTTTCCTACTTGTATCATCGGAGACAGACGAATGGTA
Organism: Panopea generosa; assembly: GCA_029582155.1. Taxonomy (NCBI): domain Eukaryota; kingdom Metazoa; phylum Mollusca; class Bivalvia; order Adapedonta; family Hiatellidae; genus Panopea; species Panopea generosa. The sequence goes on from CM055911.1 coordinate 986,381, forward strand.
ATGAGACACAATGTCGTATATCAGTCATCACGGGGACTGTTGCCGGGCGGGGATTCGAACTTACGACCTCTGGATTGATAGTCAGACGCGTTTGAGCTAATCAGGCCCGGTTTGCGAACTGTATGAACAATTATATGCTTTGTATAGAATAATATACAGCAGAGAGAGAGAGAGAGAGAGAGAGAGAGAGAGATGGCTTGTTGATTTGTTTTTACTCCGCATATAATAGTTAATATAATAATAATACTTCATTTTTCTTGGAGATTTGAAATTAAATAATTAAATACATGTAATATAATTAAAAAAAAAAATAAATTGAACTAATTGAACGACGGACACGATACATATTCAATGAGTTTTAAAATAGCATTTAAGATGTCACACTACCTTCATAATATATATACTACATACATGAACTGTACTATTTCTATTAAATTACATAGATATGTTTTGTATAGCTGGTAACATTCTATCTACCGCCCTGGTTTTTGGACAGAACATAATAATTTCAATTTAAAGTGTATTACCTTATTTCGCCATGATCTCTTTCCACTAAAACATGACAATGCTTTCAAAATGTTAAAAACACATCAATAATGCCATTCAACTCCCCACACATATACACACAAACGTACGTGCGTCCGCGTCTGTGTGCGTGTGTCGTGGTTAATGGCGTTTGTATATTAGCTGTACCCAATTGCTTCCATTACTTAACTAACCGAAACCGCCGATATGTATCTGTCTCAGTTCTTTATTGACTGAGTGACAATTTAACAGGGCTAGAATTATATGCAGCTACTGCATGACTGGAGCCCTGACTTCTCGATTAAAAGGCGACTAAGCGTCTTTGGGTGCTTGTCTACATTTTCAAACGTTACATCCACACTGTGACAGTAATATTGTAATAAATGCATGACTGTAAAGTAAGTAGGTAGTTCGCAGTTGGTAGTTGGGGATTCAAATAACCAACTACCGATCAGCTGCCAGTTGGGGATTGCTCTCAGCGGTGAGAGACGAATGATAATGAGACACAATGTCGTATATCAATCAACACGGAGATTGTTGCCGGGCGGGGGATTCGAACTCAAGACCCCTGGATTGATAGTCATACGCGTAACCGACTGAGCTAATCGGGCCCGACTTACCGTATTGAATCTACTGGTTCGTTTAATTAAATTGTTGTCGTTTATAGTTATCAATGAGTGTCTTACTTTAATATCATTTTCATATCCGTGTTTACAAGATATGTGAACAGAAGTCACTAACTAATTCCCCACAAAATTAAAACCGGAAGATTCATTGTCGTAGGACAACATCCTATTGAATCATTACAGATAGTGTGGTTGAGCTCGAATTCAAACTCACGATCGCTTGTTGTCGTTCACACGCTTTGCAGACTGAATTTGAATTTGCAGTGGACTGTATTGTTGTGTTTTAATATTTTACTATTAATTAATATTCTTGTTAATGTTGGAATGTGTATGTCAAATCGAGTATGTTCTTTAAATTCTGATAATTGTAATATACTACATACAGAACAATTATAATGGTGTTTAGGACCACATTAAAAGATTGGAATGGTTTGGGCGTCCAGACTTGAAACAGGGTTATTACGTACGGCACTTTAATAAAAACACACCTGTTTAATTGCTTTATTCTGCATATTTATTCTGCCATTTCTGAAACTTTTATCACATATTTATATATTAACTCTTGAAAAATATCTTTCACCAAATTGAGCCATTTTTTGTTTCATTTCAGTGTTTTCGATAAAGTACCAAGGAGATGGAATATTCGGAAGAGTTAAACATACCGTGGTTAAAAATGTAAAAACATTTGATTGTGATATAGCAGGCCAGTTCCTCTTACAATAAATGTGGCACCTGTAGCCCACTGTACGCTGTTATGACAAATACTTCAATTTCTCTACAAGTGGTGTGTTTCATATTTTGTTTTATCAATTTAGCTACTTTTAAATCTGGAATGACAAGATTAATCCTTCTCACCTAGAGTAAGGGTATCATATTGTGTGTATTAATTATTTAGCCACTTTCAAATCAGATGTGCAAAGGATTTATCATTCTCTGCCAGAGAAGGGGTTTCATATTTTGCGTTTTATCAATATAGATACCTTCAAATCCGATATGGCGAGGATTAATCCTTCTCTGCCAGAGTAGGGGTTACATATTTTGTGTCTTATAAATTTACATACTCCCAAATCTGATCTGGCAAGGATTAATCCTTGTCTGCCAGAGTAGGGATTTATATTTTGTTTCTTAAGCTACTATGGCAAGGATAATCCTTCTCTCAGAGAAGGGTTTCATATTTTGTGTTTGATCAATTTAGCTACTTTCAAATCTAATATGGCAAGAATTAAACCTTGTTTTTAAGAGAAGTGTTTTTATATTTTATGTTTTAACAATTAAGCTACTTTGGCAAGGATTAATCCTTCTCTCCTAGAGAAGGGGTTTCATATTTTGAATTTCATCAAGTTAGATAATTCAAAGTCGGCAAGAAGTAATCCTTGTCTGCCCGAGTACGGGTTGCATATTTTGTGTTTGATCAAGTTAGTTTCAAATTGACAAGGATTTTTCCTTCTCTACAAGTGTAGGAGTTTTATATTTTGTGTTTTAACAATTAATCTACTTTGGCAAGGATAAATCCTTATCTCCTAGAGAAGTGGTTGCATATTTTGTGTTTTATCAAGTTAGTTTCAAATCGACAAGGATTAATCCTTCTCTACAAGAGTAGGAGTTTTATATTTTGTATTTTAACAATTAATCTACTATGGCAATGATCAATCCTTATCTTTCAGAGAAGGGGTTTCATATTGAGTGTTTTATTAATTAAGCTACTTTCAAATCTGATATGGCAAGGATTAATCCTTGTCTGCAAGAGTAGGGGTTTTATATTTGTGTTAACAAGTAAGATTCTATGGCAAGGATTAATCATTCTCTGCCAGAGAAGGGGTTTCATATTTTGCGTTTTATCAATATATTCTACTTTCAAATCTGATATGGCAAGGATTAATCCTTGTCTGCAAGAGTAGGGGTTTTATATTTGTGTTAACAAGTAAGCTTCTATGGCAAGGATTAATCCTTCTCTCTCTCAGAGAAGGGTTTTCATATTTTGTGTTTTATCAATTTAGCTACTTTCAAATCTGATATGGCAAGGATTAATCCTTGTCTGCAAGAGTAGGGGTTTTTATTCTGTGTTTTAATAATTAAGCTACTATGGCAAGGATTAATCATTCTCTCCCAGAGAAGGGGCTGTATATTGCGTATTTCATCAAGTTAGATAATTCAAAGTCGACAAGGATTAATTCTTGTCTGTCAGAGTACGGGTTGCATGTTTTGTGTTTGATCAATTCAGTTTCAAATCGACAAGGATTAATCCTCTACCAGAGAAGGGGTTTCATATTTTGTGTTTTATCAATTTAGATACTTCCAAATTGGTATGACAAGGATTAATCCTTCTCTCCCAGAGAAGGGGTTGCATATTTTGTATTTCATTAAGTTAGATTTTCAAAGCTTCTATGGCAAGGATTAATCCTTGTCTGTCAGAGAAGAGATTGCATATATTGTGTTTTGTCAATTGAGATACTTCCAAAATTGGTATGACAAGGATTAATCCTTCTCTCCCAGAGAAGGGGTTGCATATTTTGTATTTCATCCAGTAAGATATTTCAAAGTCGGCAAGGATTAATCCTTGTCTGCTAGAGAATGGGTTGCATATATTGTGTTTTATCAGTTGAACTACTTCCAAAATTGTTATGGCAAGGATTAATCCTTCTCTGTCAGAGAAGGGGTTGCATATTTTGTGTTTTATTAATTACGATACATCCAAATTTGATATGGCAAGGATTAATCCTTGTCCGCCAGAGAAGGGGTTGCATATATTGTGTTTTATCAATTAAGATACTTCCAAATCGCACATAGCAAGGAGTAATCCTTCTTTGCCAGAATAGGGATTGCATATTTTAGGTTCTATCTTAATTTTAGTTTTGATTAGTCAATGTGTATATTTTGTAATAAATATTTATAGCTGAAACTAGATGTTGTGTTGTTTTTTACTAGTTTGCAGGTGTCATATCTTGAAAAAAGAAGAGGATTTTTTTCACAAACATATTTTGTGAGAGGATTAATCCTTGCGTATTTCTAATTTAGGGGGGTTAGGACGCGAATTTAAGTTAAAGTAGATATATGAACCCCCCAAAACGACACATCCGAACCACCCCTTTTACACAATATAGGTCCTAAAAGAGTACTTCATTGGCAAATCCCTATTTAAAATGTCTTCCATTTATGGCAAATACTTTTGGGGATCTGGGGAACAATGACCATTACTTTAAGAGATCCAGGAAACAGCGATTGAGAGAATTGTGCCTTTTTTTAGAAAAGTACCGAACTGGAAACAAACATAGTACAAGGTCAACTAACAATTTAATACCAATACCCACTGTGAGACTTTCAAAATGGTGGGGAAGGTGGCCGCCAATTTTAACAATTTTGACGTCTGTCCTGATATTTACAGTATTTTAATATATCTAAAGTGACTAATATACTGTTTAACTCATTATTACTAATATTATAAAATTATACTTTTAAGGTCCAATGCACATATTTTACTTGATGGAGAGAAACTGGTGTTTTTAGTGTCAGAAAAACTAGACACGATGTGCATTTTGTACTTGGCTTGACAAGCGGATGGTAGTGTCTTGGATATTGGCCGCTTATGCCAGAGTTCGAATCCAAACCCGACCATCCGGCCTCTCAAAAACAGCGCTGGTTCTATATAGAAAAGGAATTTTAGAGTGATTCATATAAATTCTGATCTTACTTCGTAGTCTAGCTAAATAAATTGTTATAAACTGAACCTATATCATTACCTGTGTCTTATACCAACATATCTCCAGAGTGCTCTACAAATTGATGTACCATTGCTTTCATAGTCACAAAGACTCAATATGTCACAATATGTTTATACCTGCACTGTAAGCAGGATGGTATTGATTTAAAAACACTATTTTATCAAATGAAAAGAATGCATGTTAGTTTCAAAGTGAATGTCAGTTCTATTACTAGTGTAGTATAATTCCTGCTACATTTCCTTTCAACTGAATTTATTAATAGTTTAGGTTTGTAAATATATTTTATAGCCCAATATTGGTCCTATTTTCCAATCTAATGACTGGGCTATTCAAAAAAATTGTTGCTGCCATTTATTCTCCTTTTCTGGCAGTTTGTCTTATAATTTGTCAACACTGTTACCGATTAGGTTATTCCTGTTAAGTATTCATGGCAACAGGAATGACATGTCTACATATTGTGACCCTTTAAATGTTGTGCAACAATCCAATACAGAACCCATATGTTTATATAAAAAAACATACACATCACTGAAGTATTGTGGTGATAAACATAACCTGGCACAACAGTAATGACATTTGTTGAAATATCATTTTTCCAATTACCTTTTCATTTTTTTTTAATTGTTCTCTTCAATGTGTCTTCTGTCTTCAATTACTTTTTTAATTTAATACGCTATCAGAACAGCATATCGAATATATAGATCTAAACAATAAAGAACAGCTTCCTGTACTAGGAAATGCCAGGGCACGGTCTGATAAATAATTTATGCACAATTCAAAAACGAATGGACTCGTTCATTTTAACAAAAAAATATGTTAGCACCTTGACCAGTTATTTAAATCATTTTCAGGGACAGAAAATACGCAACTTCTGTACAATGACCGACTATTACTGTAATTCGTATTGATTGTGGCTAATAAAAGACATTGAAGGGTTATTAACGATTTAAAGTATCAAAATTGCAAAAATATCAGATTCCTTTAAATTAAAACACTATCAGAAAGTGATGTGTTTACGAAATAACAAGCAAAGTCAAAAGATTTTTCAAAGATTTGATACAGGCATACTTAAGTTATTGCACATAAAGCCCCCAAAATACGATTTTTTAAAAAAATCAAAGGGGCTTACATGTAGAACGTAGCTTGGGCTTTGTCATTATAAAAATTGTATTAAAGTTTTAAAAGATTTGATTCAGGCATTCTTAAATTATTGCACAGAAACCAAAGTGTGACGATTTTTCACAAATTTAAGGGGAGCAACTCTATGACGACAAAAGTCACAACCACGGAAATCGAACTTAGCCTGAAATTTGTCATTATAAACATTGTATCAGAATTCCAAAATATTTAATTCAGGCATTCTTAAGTTATTGCACGGAAACCAAAGTGTGACGGACGGACAGACCCAATTAGTGTCTCCCATTTGTCGCAAAGCGGGGGACAATAACCTTTACCCGATATAATACACGTACCTTGATAAACGCAAACTATGGTCCATTAATTTGGTGGGAGTGGGAGTAAAGATACTAAATATGTTTACTGAAGAGTGAAAGAAAAACGAGAGAGAGAGAGAGAGAGAGAGAGAGAGAGAGAGAGAGAGAGAGAGACATTTCGCCGTATTAAGGTAGAGTATATGTATGAGGATTTCAAACATGAATCCAAAACTTTATTACTGACAGTTTTATTTATTATTCAGGAACGTCGTGAGACTACTGTTTTCACCAATCATGATAGACTGTGTTGCCAGCTATTCCCATTTTAGAGAGCAGATTCCCAATGGAGAGATGGTGCCTCATCCTTGTAACCCTAATTATATATGGGAAGGGGTTGGACATGTTGCCAGAAGAGGGGGTGGTGAAAGAAATCCATTTGGGCTGGACTTCTACCGTAATGGAATGGTACGTGTGTGAACTCATATCCGTTACCGAATGATACTTGAATAAGTTATTGTAGGTACACACAATCTTGTTTATCAAAGTTTATTAATATTTTAAACGGGGCTATAACGGCGGCATTTTTACGATTATTTGTCACCGCCACCGAAATATGCGGACGGCAGGAGGGACATACAGCGTTACCCACCCATGCCCGACCCCTCCTGTCTTGTCTTGTGTGGCTCGTTCATCTTGGTTTAGACGAAACTATACGAAAATGTTCAGTGTAATTGGAAGATGTGCATTTCATTTCATTTTAATTGAGTTATAATACTTTCGACAAATTTCCATATTATTTAAATTTTGGAAAATGTGATTTATATTGTCGTGCTGTAAGTCGCCAATTAACGTCAATATTGTCCGGCTTTCACCCATAAACAGCAGCCAATTTATAAACTACATTTAATAGATGAATGGAATTTATGTGAATACATCCGAGGCATAAATTAATACAATATTTTTTTTAATAAGATAAATCCAGTATGGCTACTTTAATATTTTAGGTATGGAACAAGACACTCTGCCGTAAAGACTCCGACGGGGACGGTAAGACTAACGGAGAAGAGCTCGGTGATCCAGACTGCATCTGGACCCCTAACGAAGATCCAACCAGAAAAGTCGGATTGTCACATCCAGGTAACAACGGGTGGTGGCCTTTATAACGAGTATTCACAAGTTATATATGAATTTTTGCATTTTGACGGGGATAATTTTATTGTCTTGTCTTATAGTATGGAAAGAGCAATGTTTGCTGCACCGTTAACCATGGGGTAATGCTCATCAGAAGCGTCATTTGCTACTGGCCGATCTAAAGCGGTGACTTTTAAAGTGCCAATTTCTCCTTAAATGTCACTTAAAGATGCATCACGTACAACTTTACGTTCAGTAAATGATGAAAAGCTCATTGAGTCACAAAGAGGAAGGTCCCATTCGAAGATATGGTTGATTCCTTATTTATGAGAGATAACAATCTTACATAGACCATTCTTAATATTGTCTCATGAATATGCATATCTACACCATAACGAGACTAGGAGCACGTCCTATTTTACACTAACACTAGCGTCCAAGGACAAGTATTTCTTTGGTAGACTCATTTTTACATTAGATTTTACCTGTTGTCAATAATAATAGCGTACATCAGTGCTGTTTTAAGTAACTATTGTCGCGGCTACCGTGCATTATTTATTGTTATTTGAATCGAGTGCATCTCCTATATAATAACACTGTCCAGCAACAGAGTTGCCTTTGTTGTATTTAATACACTCTGCGCCCCCCGAAACCGACCAAGGTTGGAATTTGTTTCCATTCCAACATGATACATGTCCTGAAGATTAATCGTTGCGAGTTGCGCAGACTTGCAAGTTTATCAAAATTCCTGGATTAATGATATAATTGTCAATTGAAGTCTGCTGATGGTCAAATTGACTCATATGGATGGAGGGATTGGTCACTGTTGGGCATGCCACAACTTGTGGGATTGGTTGGATGAGCGGCATTGGTATCCTCACGGCCTCGGGCGCCTCCAGTGGCTGTTGTATAAAGTCACAACCACAGGTCGAAACCGTTGATGCTGATGGCAAGTACGTTTGCGTGGTTGTCCATGGCTACAGACTTCTGTAAATTAGGCTGCTGGTACGCCACGGTTCTCACTAGCCGCTGGTGTGGAAGCGTTTGCAGCAGCCATGTTGTGTGCTCCGCTAGATGATGAAGTCATCAGGGACAACGGATTAGTAGAGGGCACACACCGACTTGACTCATTCTGTATAACATTGTGTGGAGTGTTCAATCAGTCCGGAAATAACTGAGGTTGTGCGATTGGTACTCCACCGTTCAAGCCTAAATCGTGGTCATATACAACCCCCTCCTCCTCAAAAAGGCAGTCACCCTGTCTAAACTACTTCGCTGACTTTTCCTTCGACAACATTGTCATGATTGAATGTACATTCACAGGATTGGTTAACCTTTTCAATACCATTGACTGGTTACTGTCACCATACTTGGACACTTCCTCCTTGTGTCGGCGATAATTTGTCACTCGGCTGATGAATGTTTCCTTTTCTAGGCAACGGAAGTTGCATAAGGAGCAATAAAACGGTACCTGGTCTAGCGATACATGATGTTAAAAGATATGGGCCATTGTCCTGTTTTTCCTGTCAACCTTCCCGCACTTCTGGCACTGGTAAGCCCTGCATCGATACGTGGTTTTCGTCAATGAAGCCTGAAAATATCAAGAAACCCAATGTAAGACAAAGACATACGTCTAAATTAATGCGTTCACAGTACACCAGTGCTTATAACTTTGATACAGCGAGTGCGTCTTGATTATTTCTTCTTCTGCAGCGACGCGTACATACACGAATATGTTTAAATATATTTGTTTCTAATTGACACCAACTGGATACACTCTATCGGGTATACGTCACATTTCCGTGAATTTGTTTTAAATTGAACATCCTTGAACATTTAGAACAAAGATAATCATAAATGTATTTTAAAATATATATTCTTAAGATAAACAGAGGGATCTTATGTCATTAATGTCCTCACTCCCATGCCGAAAAGACTATTTCACATCTAGATAAATTTCTGCTTTAACATGTATGTATAGCCTGTAATATTATAATAAAGATTTATTGCTTTTAATACTGTTTATGAATATATCTACCTTACACTTAAACATTTTTAAACATACCCATATGTGTTGATCACAGAATAATAATATACAAGGTAACTGGTTATTTTTTTTTATTGTGTGTGTTTTATAACCTTCATTAGGCTTAAGTTTGTTATGATGAACAACACTTTCATGACCATCACTACTGGGTTGAATTACAAAGTATAAATTTCCTTTATTGGATAAGGACCGTTTTCTCTAATTTTGGATTCACTCCAACTCTCCGCGTTTCATGTAGACACCAGACGATGTCTCCAATCTGGTAACGGTTAAAAGCTAATTTTACACTATAAATTTCCTTGCTTCGTTTAGCGCTTTGTCCTATGTGCTCTCTGCACTTGTAGGTTTTGTTTCATCTTGCAATGCCCTCACTATTGGTGCAAGATCAGTGTCCTTCATCTGTATTTCCTTAATGGCTTCTGGAAAATGAGTCAACCACCAGCTTGGTTTTATATTCTGCATTGACTTCCTTTTTTATGGTCCTGCAACTGGTTCAGGATTTAAGGTTACTGCCCGAGTTTGACAGACATCATCAATTGCTGTTTCCTTGTTAATGACGAGTACCATACTATCTACTCGTCTCTGACATTTTACAATGTCCGCACTTTAATGGTTCGCTCATGTCGTCCTCGGCACACGAACAATCTTTTGGGCTCGAACATCGAGATAAAGCATCACATTGAGTCTGTTTTGTCCCTGCACGATATTCGATGCAGAAATCATATTGAGCTAAAATTTCTATCCAGCGCGCTATCTTTTCACTTGGTTCTTTCTAACTGAATAACCAGACCAGGGCTTGATGGTCACTTCTCACAATAAACCGTCTACCAAGAAGGTACTGCCTAAAATATTGGATGAAGTAGACAACAGCATGAAGCTCTTTTTCGGTGTAATTTTTTTTCTGCTGTGTTCATCGCTCTGCTCGCATATGGGATGACTCTTTCTCTCCCATGTTGAAATTGAGTTAGAACCGCCCCTGTTCCAACTCCCGATGCATCAATATCTAGATAGAAATCCTTACCGTTATTTAACGGATACCCCATTATGGCTGGACTTACCAGTATTTCTTTCAGCGTTTTGAACGTTTCTTCGCAAGTATCGTTTCAAATGAACTCTTTATCCTTTTTGGCGAGTTCATCAGTGGCCTTACTATTTTTGCAAAGTCCTTTACAAACCGTCTGTAGTATGATCCGGTTGCTACAAATTGCTTCACTTGTTTTGCGTTCTGTGGCCTAGGCCACTGCAATATTTTAGCGATGTTATTTGGATCTGGTTTTACTCCCTCGCTAGACACTACATGTCCAAACAACACAATTTCCGTTTGAAGCATATTGCATTTTTCAGGCTTAAATTGTGTCACTCTTTGTATGTGTTGGATGAAATCAACTCCGTACACAATAATATCATCAATGTACACAAGCCATGTATCCCATTATAATCCTTGGAGAGCCAATTCCATTGTTCTTTGGAATGTGCTCGCGGTATTGTTTAAACCAAATGGCATTCGGTTCATCTCATAGTCCACAGAATGCACTGTTTAGTATGTCTCCTTTCTTAATGGAATCTGGAAGCACCCACTTGTTAATTAAGTCGAAATTAATAAACAACGATGTTCCAGCAACTGCATCTAGACAATCTTGTACGCGTGGTAGCGGAAAATCGTCTGGTTTAACAAGTGCATTAACTCTTCGGTAATCCACATATGGTCGTGTAGATCCATTTTTCTTCCAAACTATAACAATGGGTGAAGCCCATGGTGAGGTACTTTTCGGTATAACCCTTTACTCAAAATATCTTTAATGGCCTTCTTTTCTTCTTCTGCATACGCAAGAGATATTCGCCTAGGTCTCTGCTTGATGGGAGCAGCATTGCCAGTGTTGATTGGGTGTTCGGTTAGATCTGTCAGTCCAATATCCCATTCGTTTCTCGAAAAATATTCTGGTATTTTTTTAGCAAAGCAGCTACTTCAGATTTGCCAGCTGTCGATCTTTGGAACAATGCTCCGAGATGCTCACGTAACTCTAGTGGATTGGCTTTTGCAAATGATGGAATATTGCTCACGTTCTCTTTAGCACTTGTATGTATTCTTCTAACTCGATTACAATTTTGATTCTCTTCAGTGTCCTCTTGTTCAATCACTACACTTACTACTCTTTCTATTCTCTCTGCATTTCCTTTTTTCGGCCTCTTGCAATAAAACTATTTTTGAAGGAAATGGATTCAGAATTCGCACTTTACACGTTGCCGCGTTGCAAACATCTACAAATGTTAATGCCATTAGAAGCCTATAACTAGCTCTGAAGTTATCTGTAGGCTCCACCAGGTAATCTAATTTCTCATCATTATCGTCTTCCTCTACTCTCTCAACAAAGACATATACTAGTGCTGCCGTATTAACCGGTATGCTTGTATTGTCCACCACCGTAACCTTTCGTACTTTTCTATTTCTAACCATTTGTATGCACGATATCTCGGAACCATCTAGAATGATTGTATTTTTACTCAAATGAATGTCCGCCGGCTACTTTTCACCTCCCTTCAGTATATCGTATCTCAAAATAGATCGTCCTCTATCTCAGCTACTAAAGCTTCCCTGACAAGCTCTAGTCGTCATAACTTCAGTGAAAATATCGCTTTCCTTCTCTCTTTTACCAGGAAACTCTACCTTGATCTCTTTATTGCATTTTATGGGCCTCTTCTATCTTCGTTAGCCGCTCTAATACCTGTGTCAACTTTTTTATTTGTTCCGTTACTATTCCCTGTTCTTTGGTTAAATCGTATTTCTGTGAATGTGTACTATGGTCACTGCCAATGTTAATTGGACATTTCTCATATTGGACCCGATTCCGTCTAGTACTATCGTACTCAGTTGATGTTTCGTCACAGTCCTCAAATTCTACCATTTACTGTTCTTCGGGTACTTCTTTTATTTTTTCTATCGTAGTCATCCCTATTGCTAGTTTGTACGAGTTTTACTACATGGAAAACCGCTTCATCAATATGCTCGGGTTCTTTGTGGTACTCTACTTCAAACAGTACTTCATCATCTATGAGTCCACCTAGAAAAAGACGAACTAAATCTTTATCCTGTGTTCTGATATCTCTGTAGCCATGACCTTCATCATACAACCGTTTTAGGTCAGCTACATATTCTTCTGCTGTTTCACCATGTCTTTGTAAACGTTTGCTAAATTATGCAGCAAATGAGCAGGCAGTCTCAATTACTCTTAATCTACTGTTTAGCTCCGATATTAACTCGCGATATTTAAATAACACCTCTGGTGGGAGTTTTGAAAATACGAATTGAGCTGCTTGACCTTCAAGTCGAGGCAGAAGTTGATTTATTTTGTTTTCATTACTCCACTGATATCGTAATGCTATCGCCTCAAATCTAGCAATTTATACGGCCCTTTCTTCTTTTCCTACAAATGCTTGGTTTTTTACACCGCTCGAGGATGTGCTGCCTAAGAAGTCTACCAAATAAATAATATTTTAAATTATACCCAATTATGTGTTTATAGAATTTACTGTTTAGGTTTAACTAACTTCAGAAAGTACAATTAAAAAAAGAAGGCCAAAAATCGTAAATCTTGAAGACAGCGTAGATTGATTTACTTCCAAAATGATTTAGATAAGACTCGCCCTGAACTGAAAGAAAACATAAAAAAAAACGTAAACGTTAATGTTATCCATTAAACAGTGAATATTAAAAAGGTATTTAAAATTTTTACAAGTATTAAATAAATAAGTATCACAGGGCGGACAGTAGGCATATTTGATATGCGGTTCATTTCTATATATAGTGTGGCTATTCAGTATCACTCGTTACTATGGTTAACAATCCCATAATGCAACATTCATGATGGCCGCCGCTGTAATTTTGTTAAGTCGAGTTTAAACAGTGGGATTGTTGTAGTTACATAAACATATATGAGTCAGTTATTATGGCTAAAACCATTGGATACGCGCATTCTTACAGCTAGTGCTCACAACTAGTTATATATGTGCATTCTTACAGCTATGTGCATTCTTACAGGTACCGCTCACAACTAGTTGTATATGTGCATTCTTACAGCTAGTGCTCACAACTAGTTGTATATGTGCATTCTTACAGCTACCGCTCACAACTAGTTGTATATGTGCATTCTTACAGCTACCGCTCACAACTAGTTGTATATGTGCATTCCTACAGCTAGTGCTCACAACTAGTTGTATATTTGCATTCTTACAGCTACCGCTCACAACTAGTTGTATATGTGCATTCTTACAGCTAGTGTTCACAACTAGTTGTATATGTGCATTCATAAAGCTACCGCTCACAACTAGTTGTATATGTGCATTCTTACAGCTACCGCTCACAACTAATTGTATATGTGCATTCTTACAGCTAGTGCTCACAACTAGTTGTATATGTGAATTCGTACAGCTAGTGCTCCCGGCTAGTTGTATATGTGCATTCTTACAGCTACCGCTAACAACTAGTTGTATATGTGCATTCTTACAGCTACCGCTCACAACGTACAAAATTGGTTTTTGTCAGATAGTATGCCCTTATGAAAACGTTGGGAACTTGTTGGAGATACAAAATACCGGTTTGCATTTCGTTTGCGACCAATAGTATTTTGAGCGAGTAACATGACGTTTATCTAAGTAGCCTACATTTTCGCACTCTTATTCAGAATGTTTGCAATATCAATGATCCAACAGTAAAATCTGATCTAGAGAGTAAGATATAGGTATTAAAAGACTTGCGTACTAGGGGAAAATTAGGGTATTGAAAACTCCCACCTTTAGTGTGATATACTATATTTAAATTAGCCGCTACACAGAGTATAATTATGATTGCTTTACTACAGGTATCTGTGATCCATTAGATTCACCTGTGTGCGGTGACAGGAGCAGTTTCGTTAATTGTACGAAGATGGACTTCCAGTGCGACGCAATCAAAGCTAAAGGTGTGTATCAGTTGGTTTATTTGTTTTCCATCGTATTCTATAAAGAAGCATCTGGTAAGATTTGCTGAAATATAATTACATAAAAAAAAATGCTAATACAAAACTTATACATTCCAATATTATTGGTATATACAACTACCAATCACTGCTCTACACGTCTCGTCTGAAATATTCTTTACTTCTCTTGAAATGATTATCTTGAGTTTATTAGTATCATCTGGAATTGGTGTGTACACTCTGTACATGTAGAGCAGTAACTGTAAACTTTACGAGTAGCATTACAGATAAGGCTCATCACTTAGAACAACTTTTGCGAGATTTGTGTTTCTAGATAATAAGATGTACATGTTATGAGCACATGTAGGAATGATATTTTGATATAACACAATTTGAATGAATATTGTTTTATGTTTTTTTTGTTAATTACAATGACAACAGGGTCCAACGGCATTCCAAACTTGGCAGAACTCATGAAAATGTTCCAAAATTCTCGCATGTACAAAAAGATGTGACCATTTGAAGCATTTTCAACAAAAATAAAGCGCATTGTATCATTTTCACGTCCATGTGTATAAAAAACTTCTATTTAAATTCTAAAGTATTTCTGCTCATAACAAATCCCTAAGAGTGGGTGATTGAAGTTCTAACAAATCATGGGGCTAGGTTGTATACGGGTTCTGTACGGGACTGTATTTTTGTTTACAGATGAATGGTATGGGAATTTAAAGTATTTCCTTTTCATAGCAATTAACTTTTTGTTCATTATGGTTATGATGGAGGGTATTTATTCAGAAGTTGTTAAGACGATCCCCGAAAGAGGGTAAATATTGTGAAATGTCAAAAAATGCTATGGCCACTATGAGCCAGTAGAGCGTCCTCTGGCCCTCTTGGGCTCTTGTTTAACTTTGACTTTACTTTTTAATGTCTGGTTCGCAAAACTAGTTTTGTTATGTCTCTTTTGGATAGGAATCATCAATATTGTTGTTACTATTGGAGTTTGTTGTTGATGATAATGATTTTGTAGTTATGACGGTGTTTGTGATACATTGTACTATAATATCATCACTTTAAAGTTTATGTATCATTGGTAGTGGTGGTGATGATAATGATGTAGTGGTGACGGTGTTTGTGATACATTGTATTATTATGTCATCACATTGGTGACTAAGTTTCTTTTTAAGTAAAAAGCGATCATTTTACCCGTATGTAGAGATGGATGTGCTGGTTAAACTTTCAGGATCCTCCCGGGAAAGAGTGATTAGGTAAACTGTTCGTCTTTTAGTCCTCGATGACAGATATGACTGTTAATAAATCAAACCATCTTAGTTTCTTCAATCTTTTCCTATTGCAAATACCTGGTTTATACAGAGGCCTATACACATTAAGTTATGAACTCGTAATTTTAATGATTGTAAAGAGTTTCAATAGTAAGTTTTTGATCTTCAGTTTACAACAATTGCTAATATATAATTTGGTAGGTCCATCATACAAGCAGAGTTTGCATTTCATTCATTATTTGGTACCTTCCAATGAAAAGTATCGTTTAAATTGAAACAATATATATATTAGTGGCCATCAGGCGATAACAGCGTCGATAAATACACATTCTCGCTGGACCGTACAGTATAAATTTGTCATATCAGAAATACACAAAGCAGGGTGTAATTTGCGCTACGCAGCAAGTTTTATGGTTAGATGTAGCATAGCCTTTACATACTATATACATTGATATATCTTTTATAAATTTACTTATAAAATTATCGGAAAGGATATTGCACTAACTTTTTACTTATACACGATTGGTTAGATTAAAATATACTAGTAAAATGTATGTTATCGTCTGCTATTGTTCAATTTATTGAACAACACTATACACGCTACATCGTCGTGTCTTTCATTCATAAAATGCACACAATCAAACACTTCAATGGCGTAGTAATATATTCAACACAAGTATGTTATTTACATTTAACAGATTCTTTTTATACATTTGAAGCAAACAACTGAATATTATTTTATTCAGGTATATAAAATAAGTTGTTTATTTGTAATTAAATATTGAATATTATGTACTTTTTGGGATTGCTTTGCACTAAATCTTTGGTATGTTGGTACACTGAGTTATGAAATGTATACAGGTTATGACGCTGCCTGAGTTTTTCACATGTAACCTCTAGAGGGTTGCGTATGAAATGAGCTCCATTTCCAGTGTAAAACATCCTTAACAGTCACCAAAAATGCAAAACTGATAATAACCTGTGATACATGTACCTGATTTGTATTGGTATATAACACAGATGTGGGAATTATCGTTTGATACAGAACAAAATTTGAATGAATATTGTTAGATGTATGTTGGTATATTACAATGCTAACGTTATGTGTATCACTGGCGTTTTCCACATTGCTGACAGAATCGAAGTAAATTGTAAAATTGGTAAATATATAGAACATATAAAATTAGACAATAATCTCTTGTATATTATATGTGAAGACATTTCTTGTTTGGCTAATTTACTAATTTATTTGCTATTTCTATTTTATAGATGTGTTTAATTTCACCATTCGACTCCCAACAACGCCAGTCCCAGCAGAAGTAACAACTTATACCTGCATGACGTTTGACTTTCCAACAGATGGTGATTACCATGCCATAGCCTTTACTCCGCACGTGGACAACACGGATGTGTTGCACCACATTCTCCTATACGGCTGTCCTGATGCAGGTAGATGTTCGCACCACATTTTTCTATACTGCTGTAGTAATGCAGGTAGGTGGCCGCACCACATTCTCCTATACGGCTGTCCTGATGCAGGTAGATGTTCGCACCACATTTTTCTATACTGCTGTAGTAATGCAGGTAGGTGGCCGCACCACATTCTCCTATACGGCTGTCCTGATGCAGGTAGATATTCGCACCACATTTTTCTATACTGCTGTAGTAATGCAGGTAGGTGGCCGCACCACATTCTCCTATACGGCTGTCCTGATGCAGGTAGATGTTCGCACCACATTTTTCTATACTGCTGTAGTAATGCAGGTAGGTGGTCGCACCACATTCTCTTTTTCGGCTGTCCTGATGCATGTAGGTGGTCGCACCATATTCTCCAACACCGCTGTCTTGATGCAGGTAGGTGGTCGCACCAAATTCTCCTATATAGCTGTGGTAATGCCGGTAGGTGGTCTTATACAACGTCGGGTTATACTAACAAAACTTAGCCGAGGGTCTCGCCTGGAGGTAACACTTTATGTAAAATAATACAACAAACTTAACTAGGTCACAAGTAACATTTCCGTCTTGAGACTTACGATACAGCGGAGTATGTTTGTTTCAACTTTAACATAGGTACCTATTTATTCAAAGGGTGTATTTACACAACAACGGGGATAATCTGCCCCACCTTTAGTAGTGTAAACAAAGTTTATGAGAATAACCACGAAACTTGGTATATAAACCAAATAGTTAAAAGGGAATAAATCGAGATTTTTTTCCAATTTGGCATGCTTATTTATACCCACTGAACCCGTTTTGCCAAAAATAATATTTATTTAAACATGCCCAATATTATATATTGAAAAGATATGTCCTACCTCTTACCTCGGTTAGACTACAATATATTTTCAACTGATGTGACGAATTAAATGAGTCACTTGGTTTCATTTTGATGTCAAATTGATCCGTTATACCGGTGTTTACATGTAAATAAAATTGTTTCGTCTCTGACATTCTCGGTCCGAATGACGATGTAAAGTCGTTAAGCAGTAGTCAAGAGGTGTCTATTTTAAAAATGGGGATTTCGTTTTAAGTTAACCATTCCATCTTAAATATCGATTTGATGGATTTAAAGGACCAAACCATTTGAAATTTATTTAATAATGATAATGAGATGCCTTTTATCCATATTTTTAAGGTATAAGCGTTTGTCCCTATAGACTCCATTTATCTCTGTACATTATTGTCAGAATTCGGTCTTGTCAATGGCAGCTTTGCACTGATCACAACAATGGTCGGGCAGATTTCTCGCTCGGCCAGTTGTATTTCCTTCTTCTCATACATCTACTTTTGTCGTGTGTCGGATTGACAGGTGCGAGATCGACTGTATAACGGACCCAGCTCCGATACAGCACGTTGATCGATAAGTTGTTTCAATGAAAGCTGGATGGCGTCACAGTTTTGTAAGTGTTCAATAGCTAGTGACTGTGGGACTGGCATAAAATCTTCTTTTTTTCCATTAGGCTTGAAAAGACCTGATTCGGGAGATATCCGGGAATGGGCTAAACTAGGTGGGGCAGCGCTCGAGAGCTTATTGGACAGATTTATGCGTATTGATTAAGAAACTGCAGTATGTTATAAGACATTAGAACTGTTACACTCTGAATAAAACTTTAACATAATATTCATTCATAGATTTTGATGTCAGATTGATTTTTTTTTTATAATAACAACACAATCACATAAATGTGTGTTGATTTAAATTTGACCAGCAAAGCATACACGCTTATTACATTTTTTTTTCAAGACAATAAGTATTATCATGCTAAATTAAACGTTTAAATTATAGCATAACTAATAAATTATTTGCTAGATTCTCATCCATTTATTGTAAAAAGGGGGAGATTTTTTTATGAAAATAAAAAGCGTCGGGACAACATGGAAATTGGGAGGTGGGCGGGGATGATAATAAAGCAATTAATTTGTATGGCGTAATGGGTTTAAGGGAAATATTGTCTTTACACAGGATTAGGTTTAACTATAAAGGTAGAAGTAGATATTAGTATGACTCGTGTCCCATTGTTATTATGCTATCTGTTTGCTCATTGTAATTTGTGACTAATGCATAA
Source organism: Panopea generosa (assembly GCA_029582155.1). NCBI lineage: Eukaryota > Metazoa > Mollusca > Bivalvia > Adapedonta > Hiatellidae > Panopea > Panopea generosa. The sequence continues at coordinate 1,005,660 of CM055911.1, forward strand.
TTTAAATGAACCCGTGACGTCTACGGTTAATTTGGGATGAACCGAAATTGGCATATATCAAGGAAAAGCTTGTTCAATGCGTTATTTTCTTAAATGGTGATTGTTTGACAAAAACCTAACGTTAAAACATCTTGGTTTACGGTGTTTAGAATTATCGCCTGTTCTGTATGAGGCAAATCACAGTCTAAGAGCAATGTAGAATGCAAGTAACACAACGGCTGAGGCTTAATGAAACGAACAAGATAAGAGAAAAACTCGGTCTGGGTAACAAATAAATTGATGCTATAGAGTGCTGCATTATGTATGTTTTGAGCATCCAGTTGCAAAAAAGATCATCCATTATAAGACAGTATGTCAGAGTTTTATGTCCAGTGCTTCTATTTAAGATGCTGTAACACATGAGAAAGACAAGCCCTACGGTTGTTTCATGAACGTTATCGATGGTTGCAATACGTTACTGTCGGCTTTGGGACTGGGGTCGGATGGAATATGTTTACCTCCGAATGCGGGCCTCAGGATAGGCGCAGGAATAAAAGTTGGCCTGATTCAGGTCAGGGTTTCTAATAGCTGTAATAAGACATCATTTTGTGCTTAAAAATAAAAGAAAAATGAAAATGGGGGAAAGGGTGTTAATATAAAAGAATAACTGTATTTGTTATATAATAAAGTATTTTTGCCTTATTAAAACAATCAATACGTTAACAAAAGTAGGTGACATTATTTTTTCTTTTAGTTTAAACGTATTTACCCGTATATGCATAGTGATAACAAAACTGGTGAACAATAATAGAAAAAGAATAAGAACGAAGGCTAATGAAATTCTTCTAGAATTAAAATGATGTATTGGCTTCAAAAAGACCAAGCGCTCATCAATGTCTGGTAACAGTCCGTCAAGTTAAGCCAAGAACACCACACAGCCACAATAATATTAAATACACCATTCCTCGTACATCGTTACTGTGACTTCAGTGGACACACTGTTTAGTGAGCCTTCGGTAGAGATAGGTTTTTTAAATCTATTTAGACATATATATCTAAAAACTTCCTTAGACATGTTATCATAGAATAATCACTCCTGCAACAACGCCCGTTAATGTAAGCCGTTATTTGCGTGTGGGCACATATCTGTTTAACCCACGTTCAAACCTGTCCGTAACAATTGTAACCTGTATATTAAGTCTACGATCGAATCAATAAATAAACAAATATCTAACACGGTATTTTATACAATGACTTTAATTTTTTGACATAATGATTGAAAGAAATGGTAGACTATACTTAGATTATTCAAGTTCTATGTTTAAAAAGTACACAACTCCCTGGCCAATTCCTCAGACGATAATTGGAGAAAATCACAAGTTTACAAGAACTGTTCTTGTGTCCTCACATGTACAGTTACGTGTATGTTAATATGTTCTAACACATCATAGTCAAACTAGGCACAAACCTAGAAATGCCTTAGACTACCTCGGCAATATACATGATATTAAAATTATCGTATACTAAGTGTTCTAAACCAGATATTTTTTGATGGGAAAGTAGGAAGATAATTGTTTTCAATCTGAAAATCAAACAGTGATACCAAACAATAGAACTGAATGCAGCTAAGAAGATTTGGGATGGGGAAGAGGAATAGGGGTGTAGCAAGGGGAACATTCAAAGAATTACGATAGTATGGCAATAACTTTACTATTTATTCCCCAAGTTGTCCACTGACAATTATAAAACACATGCCTTGATATTGAATTTAAAACTGTACTATCTGTACTATCTGTTACCCATTGACAATTGCTGACAAAACTTTATGATTATTCATATTAAAATCACACAGAGCTGTTCGGAGTGCAGAAGTCCTGAATAAATATTAGTGTTTATTTAAGAAACTGTATGGAAATGCCACCATTATAACAAGGCAAATTTAAGTCTACCCTATAAGTGAAAGCTATGTAGGTCAATTATTATTTCAATATTTGTGCGATGCAAATGTTTCTTTTTATGACACGTATATACTAATTTTTGTCATTACAAATCTGACATACAAAATAGCTCCTTGTTGGCTTTAAATATTAAACATGAATTAATATGATTCGATATTATTTGTGTTATAATTAAGGTAGAGACACTGTACGTCAAATATGAATTTATTGATTTTTAGACTCTTTTTATGACAGGTTTGTCGGACTTGTCATCTTCCACACATTGGTAGCACGACTCAAATCTGAAGGGACTCTGCATCTCTCTGTATTTTGTGCTTCTACACATTGGTAGCACGACTCTGTAAGTCTGAAAGGACTCTGCATCTCTCTCTCTCTCTCTCTCTCTATCTATCTATATCTCTCTCTCTCTCTCTCTCTCTCTCTCTCTCTCTCTCTCTCTCTCTGTATTTTGTTCGTCTACACATTGGTAGCATGACTCTGTAAGTCAGAAGGAACTCTGCATCACTCTCTGTATTTTGTGCTTCTACACATTGGTAGCACGACTCTGTAAGTCTGAAGGAACTCTGCATCTCTCTGTATTTTATGCTTCTACACATTGGTAGCACGACTCTGTAAGTCTGAAGGGACTCTGCATCTCTCTCTCTCTCTCAGTATTTTGTTCGTCTACACATTGGTAGCACGACTCTGTAAATCTGAAGGGACTCTGCATCTCTCTCTCTCTCTCTCTCTCTCTCTCTCTCTATATATATATATATATATATATCTCTGTCTCTCTCTCTGTATTTTGTTCGTCTACACATTGGTAGCATGACTCTGTAAGTCTGAAGGAACTCTGCATCTCTCTCTGTATTGTGTTCTTCTACACATCGGTAGCACGACTCTGAAAGTCTGAAGGGACTCTGCATCTCTCTCTCTCTCTCTCTCTCTCTCTCTCTCTCTCTCTCTCTCTGTATTTTGTTCGTCTACACATTGGTAGCATGACTCTGTAAGTCTGAAAGGACTCTGCATCTCTCTGTATTTTGTTCGTCCACACATCGGTAGCACGAATCTGTAAGTCTGAAGGGCTCTGCAACTCTCTGTATTTTGTTCGTCTACACATCGGTAGCACGACTCTGTAAGTCTGAAGGGCTCTGCAACTCTCTGTATTTTGTTCGTCTACACATCGGTAGCCCGACTCTGTAAGTCTGAAGGGACTCTGCATCTCTCTGTATTGTGTGCTTCTACACATCGGTAGCACGACTCTGTAAGTCTGAAGGGACTCTGCATCTCTCTGTATTTTGTTCGTCTACACATCGGTAGCACGAATCTGTAAGTCTGAAGGGCTCTGCAACTCTCTGTATTTTGTTCGTCTACACATCGGTAGCACGACTCTGTAAGTCTGAAGGGCTCTGCAACTATCTGTATTTTGTTCGTCTACACATCGGTAGCCCGACTCTGTAAGTCTGAAGGGACTCTGCATCACTCTGTATTGTGTGTTTCTACACATCGGTAGTACGACTCTGTAAGTCTAAGGGGACTCTGCATCTCTCTGTATTGTGTTCTTCTACACATTGGTAGCACGACTCTGTAAGTCTTAACCGACTCTGCATCTCTCTGTATTGTGTGCTTCTACAAATCGTTAGCACGACTCTGTAAATGTAAAGGGACTCTGCATCTCTCTGTATTTTGTTCGGCTACACATCGGTAGCATGACTCTGTAAGTCTAAAGGGACTCTGCATCTCTCTGTATTGTGTGCTTCTACCCATCGGTAGCACGACTCTGTAAATGTAAAGGGACTCTGCATCTCTCTGTATTTTGTTCGTCTTCACATCGGTAGCACGACTCTGTAAGTCTGAAGGGACTCTGCATCTCTCTGTATTTTGTTCGTCTTCACATCGGTAGCACGACTCTGTAAGTCTGAAGGGACTCTGCATCTCTCTGTATTTTGTTCGTCTTCACATCGGTAGCACAACTCTGTAAGTCTAAAGGGACTCTGCATCTCTCTATTGATCGTCTACACATCGGTAGCACGACTCTGTAAGTCTGAAGGGACTCTGCATTTATCTTTTTATTTTGTTCTTCTACACATTGGTAGCACGACTGTGTTAGTCTAAAGCTACTCTGAATCTCTCTCTGTATTTTGTTCTTCTACACATCGATAGCTCGACTCTGTAATTCTGAAGGAACTCTGCATCTCTGTCTGTATTTTGTGGTTCAGCAAAATAGTAGCAGATATCTTTATCATCAAAAGCAGCCGAGTAGTATGGCCTTTAAATGGGACTTGTGCCGCTCAACTGAAGTCTGACAAACATTCTGCGCTGCAGGCTAATCCCCTGAAATATTGCAAATATCAATAACATTGGAAATGTTACAACACTATCAGCTTTGATTTTTTATATAAACATATTATAAAGCTAAATACTTTTTTTGGAATTTATAACATCAAAATATAAGTGAGGAAACAAACAGGGAAACTTTGCATTTGCATTAAAGGGATTATATTGGCATATTACCGTCTATTCCCTGTCCTAAATACACACGTCCAGCATGAAGATACACTTATAACTTAGAGATATACGCGTCTAAAGTGTCTAATTGCATAACATCTTTATTACAAACATTGGGTTTCTGAAGCCACGTTTTTGTTTTTGTTTACATTCGCCATTTTCAACGAACCGCTTTCGGGTTTCCGATCAATCATCGGATAACATCGTGAAAACTCGTTCCCGATCTCGTTTTCGAGGCTTTGTTCGGGAAGTTTACGGAGTTCAATGTAAACATTGCGCAATACTTTATTGCGGGACGTATTAAAGTTTATGGCCGATATTCAATTACTGTTAATTTGACAACTTTCAAGTAAATAAAGTTTATACGTTAATACATAAGCATTATTTTGTGCACACTGCTTACAGGAATAGTCTGGATTAACAGCGTGTTTGTGTTACTTGCCAATATAATCCCTTTAAACATTTATAGAACCATACCGTCAGGTGTAATGGTTGATTCACAACTATAACTGTACTTCTCAAGAAGTCGACGGAGTACCCTCTCCTCACACACAGACAGCAACGACTTACTATAAATACATCGAGGCGTACCGCATTCATAACAGTTCACAGCCATCCGTACGTGCTGTGTTACCCGCATTCGACAGTGCCAGAGCTGTAATAAATACACTTTGAAATATTACTTAAAAGTCCATCTGAGCTAAATGCAAACACATAACCTCAATAAGCAGGCCCTAAAATTATACGTAAACCAAAAAAACTTTTTTGGAATATTTACATTCTGATTAATGTTGTTATGACTGCCATCAATATACATTGTACCACAGGACATCCACGATGACAATTATTAGGCTAGTCAGTTCATCGTTAACAAGTGATGCAAGAAATTTAATCTTTGTGACATCAACAAAGTCCTGTACAACCTTTCATTTGCTGAAAATATTAAAGCAGAAACAAAATTACCACTGACTATACAAAATTTAATTGATAACAATTAACCTAATGTCAATGGAAAATGGACTTAATCTCAAAGCTTCAATGGTTAATTTTCGTGTTTTTAACTTTAATATTTTATTTAACAATTATTTTGAAATAAGTTCCTAAAACAAAATTCCACACAAAGCCTTCCTGTCAGCCACTACATTTCGAGCAAATTTTCAAAATTACCGATGACGTTTTTCGGAATTTCAATACCTTCTGTTGAAATGTCGAAAACATCAAACCACCTATCCATTCTGTTGAATATTCTAATTGCGTTTTTAACAACACACGATGTTGAATTGACATCATTAACTGTAACGGAAAAAGTCACACTGTCGGCTTACTTACCGGTAGCCATTTTAACTTGTTGATAACCGAATGCGCCCTATTGGCGGAATGAAAAAGAACTATACCGGAACGTAAATATAAGTATATACGGGAATGGACGCATCGGCGCCGATTTTAGCTAGAAAAAAGATTTTATAACGTTGGTTCAATAAAAAAATATGTTTTGGGTAATTTTAGCGAGTCGGTCGAAGCACAGCTAACATTCATTTTTTACTGAATGATGGTCCTACAGATGTCTTAGATTATCTCATCACATGCATTTGACTAACAATGCCGTAAGCTACCTCTTCAATATCCAAAATGATTATCAATTACGTAGCTTATTGTAAAATCAACCATCTCAACAGCGAAATCAGTGAAGCAGCGATGTGCTAGCAAAGTGGATATTGTTGGTCGCTCACGCCAGAGGTCGTGGGTTCAATCTAATGACCCAGTAATAGTAATTCAGTAATAGTTATGCCCAAATACCTTAATAAAATGGGAACCGAATCAGCTCCGAGCTTACTTCGAAATAGAGCTAAAACGAATTCATATAAACCAGTCGTCTGCACCAGTAGTATATATAGTATAATTAAAGTGGCCGATATGTTTTTCGATCTTAGCAATAAAACTTCATATTTTTATCAAACATTATATATCATGGTTATTCTGTACAATAACTTATGTTGTATTTTGTCTCTGAAGTGTACAATTATTTAATTTTGTTGACCAAATATTAAATCGCGACCCACGATAAAGTCACTCAATGGCCAATATTGGGTTATGCTAAAACACTGACAAATAAAACGGAAAATGTCGATCTGTATATTAACGAATTTCTCATCTTCAAGGATAGACTCAACCATTTTATTGGAATGTGATTTAATCCTCTTTGTGATTTAATAAAATTTCCATTATTTACTGAACAGAAAGTAATAGGTGATGCATCTTTAAAACGGTTACATGAAAATGTTGAAATCGATTTTTCTCATGTACTCGAATCCATATTTACGCTATAAACGTTTTACCTAATATTATTGTCTGATTTTTTAGTAAGTATCAAATTTAACTAAAACTTGTGACGTCACGCTCATTTGGGGAATATAATGTTAATATATAAAATACATTTTTTCTAGAATGTTTCTTAATGTCAAAACGATAATAAAATATGGAGATATTAAAATATATATTACTCTTTTTGTTGTAAATGACCACGAATCTGCGAAAACGGATGCGTCCAAGCATTTTTGTAATAATGCCCCTTTGCGGTATAGAAACGAAATTGAATAGGTCTGAATAATCTTAATTCTATATATGCAGCATGAGAAAATATATCATATTTTACAAGAATAATGTTGAGGGAAAATCGTGAAAATCCGAATTAGGAACTATCCTTCATAAAATGTAATTTTACATTCCAGGTACACTGGAATAATCCAATTCTAGCCGAAAATACAACGGACAGTTCCGGAATTAACATATATCTGACATCTAAATTACGACCATTCGATGCAGGTATGCTGATGTATGGGCAAACTCTGTTGCAGATTCCCCCCGGTGAGAATCATTTCTCGGTGGAAGGGAAATGTGGATCCGTGTGTTCGCATCTTATTATGAATGGATCCGTAAACATATTCGGGGCTACCAATCACATGCATTATTTAGGTCAGTATATTTTACGTAACATTCCCGGGTCTGCAGAAATCTTCCAATTATATAAGATTCGTTATTCATTGTATACCATCGAGTGTTTAACACTCTGAACGCTGATCCCTTTGATTGCAGAACCCTGTCAGTTATGTACAGTTCAGCCCGTCTTAAGCAGCCAATCAAATCAAAGATCAATAGTGGCATTTTAAGGCAGGTTGCTAAATGCAAGTTAATATGCTCTGAGAGCATAAAAATGGAAAATAGCAAATGTTGCTGCTTAAGACAAGTGACTGATTAATATAGGCTTCCGCTTACACATATTTGAACGTTTCACACACCAATTAATTTTGTACTGTTCTACAAATAGAGACATGCACTTCTTGAACACTGGATACATTACAAATGGTTCTAAAAGTGCCTTATTCCCATAGATAGTCCTCTGTTGGTCCAATTATGTTTTTTGACAATTTCGATGGTTTGATGGCACCCCTTCATTTTTTGACAATTCTGCCCATTTGTTGCAGTGTATCACTACGCATATTTAAACTGTGATAACATCATCAAACAATTCCCAATGTCACTCAAACTTTGCAGAAATCATGAAATTGTTGTAATGTTCCCATATGCACAAAGAAATGTGACATTTTATGTACTTTTAACAAACAAATTGCCGAACCGCTTTACACAGCTCTAATTTCTTAGGCGTAAGAATCTCGCTACCGTCATGTATGGAAGGTAATTCTTCAGTGAGAATTAGACAGTTTATGTAAAAGTTCATCGTATGTCATGTTTGGCACTCTGATCCCCGGTGCTGCAGAACTAATTAAAACTAACTTCGATTCCCGGGTCTGCAAACCCCTCCGGATTACCTATATATGATACAAATCTCGCTGTTCATTATTTACCATCGTTTGTTGAGCATCCGCTGAAACCTTCGATATATCTATACATGTATATGATAAAAATCTCGCTGTTCGTCGTTTACACGGTGCCGAATCCACATGATATCATGTTATGGAGCGGTGTAAAAACACGGAGGAAAAGTGCCTGCTTCAGCTAACATTTTTGCAAATAACTTTATATTTCATGAAAATACATTAAACATAGTTCTATCAGGTTGCCATGCCCATCTTGTATTTTTGCAAAAAAGTGCAACTGCTTATTTTGCCCATTTGAAAATGTTATGGTAGGGAGTGGTGCAACTGACAAAAATACGATCATGGCCACTTGGTAGCAAATTTCTAAAATTCAGATATATGGGTTACTGTTATAATGACTAAAATGACAGTTCCCTTTTCTGAAATATATATCGTTTTAGATATATACTTGGCACGAAAAGAGGTTTTATTTGATGGATTAAATGTGAAACTCTCTATTAACAAAAATATACAGCGGTAGTCCGGTTATTTCTGGATCATCCCTTTGTTTGCAAAAATACAAACAGACATATAACTGTAAACGTCAAATCTTTTATATCAATAAAAAATGGCGTATCAATAATATAGTAGGTACTTCACCTCACATATTAATAAATAACCTTATGATTACAGTATTAACTACTTATCTTTCGTTACATAAACATTAAAGAGATGAAATGCCTCTAGTGTTTAAAATACAAATAGTAATATCTTTCTAAAGAAGGCGGTAACGCGAGTTCGGTTCTTGTTTACATTACTATCGTCTGTCGGGACCAGTGATCGCATGTAACACTATCGTGCTCCAACTTTGCTCACAATGTTATTTCTGAATAAGGCATTATATAGAGTTTACTGGCGGTTCGTTTTATTTTTTTATAAAAATTCGAAAAAGAATATTCTCAAAAATCGACAGTAACGTTAAATATTTCGATTTTTATCGTGCATGTTTGCTTTTACATGACCGTGGTCGTGGTCTATTTATCTGTCGGGCTTCTGATCTATATTATTGGCTAATCGTACTTGTAATTATTTTGAAATGAATTCACTTGACATTTATTTCAAGGCACCTGCGCTTTGTCTTCGCTTGTAAAACCAAAAAGAGTACAGAACCTCGCCTTTGATGAAAAGTTTAGCTATGACAGACCAATTCTACACATGTAAGGTCATCCATTTAGAAATTTAAAATGCAATATTAGGCCTATGTCAGATAATCGATTCGATATGTACAGAATTATAGTCAAGAGCAAACCTCGAATCTGGTAAATAAAAAAGTAGTGAGTTTATATGTAGGACTATCTTTTTTCTTCCAGAAATCAATGTAATGATGATACTGTTGCGGTTTGCAAATCCATTTCCTCAGGTCATCTGTACAAAAGTAACAGCTCCTAGAAAACATCTAGACATAGTCTTAACGATATGCAACGGCTATATCCAAGAAACAATAAAATACTACCATTAAAAAACACATAAAAGTGGGAAAAGCAGCTCCGGAATTTCCCATTTTATCAGTTGTTCTTTTTACAAACTTGCCATATCTGCATTGAAACTCATACAAATTAGAGAAAAAGTTATAAAACGGATATCTTTGATAAATCGTAATTTACCTCAAAATTTATTAAGACTATAGGCACATTATTCCTACCATAATATGATTTGCCTAACCATAAACTTCTATATAGTACAGCTAACTTCCGGAAAAGGGCGTGGTTGTGCAACCTATGATTAGCAATCTGCAACATTTACTGTTGTTATGTACATATGTATATATACTTTTTATGTCACTTTTAACTTTGTTTTTATTACTTCTAGCTTTGACAAAGAGGCAATAATGGATCCCGGAGATGAATAAAAGATCACGTGTCAATTCAAATCGGCATCAAGGACAATGACCACGCATTTTGGCCAAGGAACCGATGACGAAATGTGCCTAGGATTTATCTTCTACTATCCACAGGATAGCTTTTTGGCAACAGGTAAGTGGACGAAGGTGTATATATATTTCTGTTTTCGAACATACAGACCTTGATATACGTTCTCTCTGTTCGATTGTATTAGTGCTTATTATATCTCAGAAAAAACGATATTTAATATATTTTATGAAATGCTTTATATTTGCACATTTTGAACAGCCCATGATGTCGTGCTTTCAAATGACATGTTTAAACTCGCACAACAGTGACGTGACGTGACGTATGGCGGTTTTAGTCCAACAGCAGCTTTTACGTGACGTATGACGGTTATAGTCCAGCAGCAGCATTGACGTGACGTATGACGGTTATAGTCCAACAGCAGCCTTGACGTGACGTATGACGGTTATAGTCCAACAGCAGCCTTGACGTGACGTATGACGGTTATAGTCCAACAGCAGCCTTGACGTGACGTATGACGGTTATAGTTCAACAGCAGCCTTGACGTGACGTTTGATGGTTACAGTCCAACAGCAGCCTTGACATGACGTATGACGGTTATAGTCCAACAGCAGCCTTGACGTGACGTGTGGCGGTTGTAGTCATCAGTCCTTACAATGAACAACAAATCAGAGACGGAAAGAAAATGAAAAAAAATACAATGGAAGAACTTGATAATTGATTTGTTCATTAAACTTAGACTAGATGCCTTTATCCTGAAGCAGGAATTACTCGACTGGAATAATCATTAAACTCCATATTATTAGTCTGAGTGAAGCTAAGCTTTTCCCATGGACAGGGCAGGTCTTCTGTTGTCCGTCTGTACGTTAATATGTTTTCAATTTATTTCTAAGAAACCACTAAAGAAATTGTTATGAATGAGTTATTTCAGACTGTACGTCATACGGTGATATCGGCTCCTGCGAATGGGATCAGCCATTGATTCAAGGATGTGACTTGGAAACGTTTTCAAACTTTTCGTAAGTAGTCGCTATGCTGTATTAAGTTCCGGAGAACTTTTATGGTAAAAGTGTAAATTGATGCTTTACTATTTACTGTTGTTCGGGGTACATGTTTCATTCAAAAGTTATTGATTTTAATTTTATTTAGGACTTATTTTCTCTGAATTCCCTTGATTTAATGTAGGGAAAACTAGTTCTGTTTCAGTAAAATATTGTATTGTATATAAAATAATCTTTTTTCAAATTGGCTTCAATGCTTTTTAAAATGTCCAAAAAATCATTTTTGTGTGCAAATTTCTCACTCATCAAATATTGCATAAATTTTACACTCCAAAACGATTTTGTTGTGATATTGTCAAAAATATCTAGATGTCTTCCATCAAAATTTTGCATTGAAATGTGTACTCCAAGTGACTTTTTGGGATATTTCAAAAAGAATTCAAACAAAAATTAAAACAAATCAGAACTTTACGTTACAACTTCATATTTAATACACGTAAAATGTCTGAAGTTATATAAAAAGTTATTGCAAAACATCAAAGTATTTCCTATTTTTGTAATTCTAAATTTGTATTTAATTTAAAGTTTCCACCGCTGCACAGTTTGTTTTCCTCGACAGATTTTCAAAAGTGAAATGTTTATTTACCACTTACAATTGTTATAATAACAGTAAAAAGAAATTAAACATGTGCCCAAACAATAATACGAGGTGCCTACGACGAAATGCTGCATAATACAGTAAACCGACGAATGTACATAAAGCTTGTCTTACAGTATCATTGTCATATCTGATAATAATAGTTTTTTCATATCTACTCACTCTTCCACCATTGTGCAATATATATTTTAGACACCCAGAAACCATTGCTAGATATATGACAGTGACGAAACATTGCCAGACCGGATACTGCAAAAAGGAGTGCAAGCCAATTATCAAACAGCTTAACCAACATAAGTGTTTATCCGGTACTGTGAGGACAATTTTCATGAGACGGCTTTCACGCATTATTCTAGGCCACGAATTCTGGTCACGTTTGACGTCATGTGACGTACAAATTGCCTTGGAAGAGAAATGTGCGAAGTCAACAGATGTTATCTTATCAGCTGCTGCTTCAACGGTCAGTGTTGCAATGTCATTGGTGATCGTGTTCAGTATGATAACTGTTCTCTAAATAACATTGATAGAGAGCTGGAAGAAATGTTTTTTACTTCACATCCAATCGGTCATGTTAAGTATATATATTTACATGTAACAGTAACAAACTGGCACTTTGAATAGGATGTAAGTGATATATATTTATACTGCAACACTTTATATAAAATATTTTACCATGTCATGTTTTCCCGAAAAATGACATTTCAAATATAAATAAATATGTTTTTTGATTACTTTTTTTTGTATATTAAGAATTTTTGTTTATTGAGACACGATATTTAATGTAGTGTTCGTTGTAACCGTATGTGAGATAGACACACTTATACAAATAATGATACTGGAAAAAAATCACATTTCTGATAGAATTATGCATTACATTTAAAAAAATTATATCATATTTCCTACCAAAGTTAACTTTTTTCTTTACTTCTTTAACATTATTGTAGTTGTGTTTAAAGCCATTACAACGCGTGACTGTTTATATAAGCCACGTCGAGCTATAGGTGAAGACCTGTTTATATATGCCACGTCGAGTTATGTATGTGGGTGAAGACCTGTTTATATAAGCCACGTCGAGTTATATATGTGGGTGAAGGCCTGGTTATATAAGCCACGTCGAGTTATATATGTGGGTGAAGATCTGTTTATATAAGCCACGTCGAGTTATGTATGTGGGTGAAGACCTGTTTATATAAGCCATGTCGAGTTATGTATGCAGGTGAAGACCTGTTTATATAAGCCACATCGAGTTATGTATGTGGGTGAAGACCGGTTTATATAAGCCACGTCGAGTTATATATGTGGGTGAAGACCTGTTTATATAAGCCACGTCGAGTTATGTATGTGGGTGAAGACCTGTTTATATAAGCCACGTCGAGTTATGTATGTGGGTGAAGACCTGTTTATATAAGCCACGTCGAGTTATGTATGTGGGTGAAGACCTGTTTATATAAGCCACGTCGAGTTATATATGTGGGTGAAGGCCTGTTTATATAAGCCACGTCGAGTTATGTATGTGGGTGAAGACCTGTTTATATAAGCCACGTCGAGTTATATATGCGGGTGAAGACCTGTTTATATAATCCACGTCGAGTTATGTATGCGGGTGAAGGCCTGTTTATATAAGCCACGTCGAGTTATGTATGCGGGTGAAGACCTGTTTATATAAGCCACGTCGAGTTATGTATGCAGGTGAAGACCTGTTTATATAAGCCACATCGAGTTATGTATGCGGGTGAAGACCGGTTTATATATGCCACGTCGAGTTATGTATGTGGGTGAAGACCTGTTTATATAAGCCACGTCGAGTTATGTATGTGGGTGAAGACCTGTTTATATAAGCCACGTCGAGTTATATATGCGGGTGAAGACCTGTTTATATAAGCCACGTCGAGTTATGTATGCGGGTGAAGACCTGTTTATATAAGCCACGTCGAGTTATATATGTGGGTGAAGACCTGTTTATATAAGCCACGTCGAGTTATGTATGTGGGTGAAGACCTGTTTATATAAGCCACGTCGAGTTATATATGTGAGTGAAGGCCTGTTTATATAAGCCAAGTCGAGTAATAAATGTGGGTGAAGACCTGTTTATATAAGCCACGTCGAGTTATATATGCGGGTGAAGACCGGTTTATATAAGCCACGTCGAGTTATATATGCGGGTGAAGACCTGTTTATATAAGCCACGTCGAGTTATATATGCAGGTTAAGACCTGTTTATATATGCGGGTGGAGACCTGTTTATATATATCACGTCGAGTTATATATGTGAGTGAAGACCTGTTTATATAAGCAACGCCGAGTTATATATGCGGGTAAAGACCTGTTTATATAAGTCACGTCGAGTTATATATGTGGGTGAAGACCTGTTTATATAAGCCACGTCGAGTTATATATGTGGGTGAAGACCTGTTTATATAAGTCACGTCGAGTTATATATGTGGGTGAAGACCTGTTTATATAAGTCACGTCGAGTTATATATGCAGGTTAAGACCTGTTTATATATGCGGGTGGAGACCTGTTTATATATATCACGTCGAGTTATATATGTGAGTGAAGACCTGTTTATATAAGCAAAGCCGAGTTATATATGCGGGTAAAGACCTGTTTATATAAGCCTTGTCGAGTTATATATGTGGGTGAAGACCTGTTTATATAAGCCACGTCGAGTTATATATTCGGGTGAAGACCTGTTTATATAAGCCACGTCGAGTTATATATGTGGGTGAAGACCTGTTTATATAAGTCACGTCGAGTTATATATGTGGGTGAAGACCTCAGTAGAACCACCGTCCTCAGCAAGTAACTGACAAATAATCTCACAGTTTTCGAACCGAGCAAAGCTCGAACCCATGATCTCAGTGGAAAGAGATAATAGTGTTTTGAGCCGGCTACTTCTCTGGTGGTTGAAGATCGAGGTTAAACAATTAAATCACTGGTTAAAGTATAAACTCAGGCAGACTCCGCTTTAAATATCTCAATTACATAAAGTAGAAAAGCAAAAGAGTAAACAAGATAATGCTCAATTTTCTACACTTTAAATGTCAATCATTTAAACATTGATAATCTACAAGTGTGCGTAACATGAAGAATAATACTACAAAACTTAGTTCACTTAAAAATCAGTTTCCCAAGACTGCCTATAAGTCTGCTTTATTGCTCTATATTTATTACACTATACTTAGATCTAATTTATAAAATATGTTAAAATATAAGCTTTAAAATTAAAAGTATTTAATAACGACTAAGACTTACAAAGAAAAAGACACGGAACTTCAGTTGTATTTATAAAGAAAATGTGCGGAGCTGCACTGACTATTTATGCATCCCGCAAATAAAAGTGCTGGAATCCCACAACATAATAGAAAGGACTCCCGAAAAAAGACGTCGTTGACGTCGTCCCGAATAAATATGTGGGAAATCCCGCATAAAAAACTGTTGGAACGTCTTCCAGCAAGTAACGGGAACTTGCAATAAATTCTTCTTTTCCCAAAAAAAGCACATTACCATCACCTTTAAAACAGGGATTAAACACAATAAATGTATTAAAGTATTATAATAAACTTTATGAATTAAAAGGACAAATATTAGATTACAATTTCATATCTTTGTATTAATTTTGAATACATTATACATTAAAAAGTATTTATTTAACCGATAAAACTTTATCAGTAATGAATTCTGGAGCTGTTATGTTTACAGGCTCCCATAATGCTTTACTACAACAACAACAAACATGGCTTCCTCAACAATGACAGGTGCTCTTTTGAAAGTGATAGATTGATTTAAACAAAAACATGTAGTTATGACTATGACATGATTACTGACTAAATAAGGTAAAAAAACTATGAGTGAAATAATGATAGTAAATATTTAACTTAGTAAATTAGACTTATAGAAATAGTTATAATGTAAACAACAGCACATTTTACCGGAGAAATCCG
The DNA here is from genome assembly GCA_029582155.1 of Panopea generosa. NCBI lineage: Eukaryota > Metazoa > Mollusca > Bivalvia > Adapedonta > Hiatellidae > Panopea > Panopea generosa. The sequence continues at coordinate 1,021,431 of CM055911.1, forward strand.
GGCATAACAATAGTTTATTAGAAAACAGAACTTTAGAATACTGTTATGAAGAACCTATTGAAATTAAGTTATTTATGTGGAAGTTATATTTTTTCGAAACAGGCAATATATAGATGTCAAACGCGTCCCTTCCCAAAAATGGGTCAAAATTCCAAACAAACAAAAATTAAGCTTATGTCATATCCTTTTGTTACATTTCATTCTAGTATATTTGTTGTTTTTTCACATCCTAGTTTGTTTGTAAAGTTTTAAATAGGGTCCCTGATATTTCCTTCCTGTGGCATTATTAAACACTAAAGGTAAGGGTGTAACAGGTCCTTTGAACTGCTTTTAATATATACGTTTTTGACATAATTGTTTTTCAGATCATTTTGTCATATTTAATTCCGTGTTTGCATTTCCTTGCCTTTGTTGATATACTTATTGATCAATCAGAGCACTGCTACGCTCATGCTGAAAAACTATTGAAAGGTAACTGGCAATTGATTATTTTTATTATACATTTAGTCTTAAGTCATTACAGGTTTTCATAATTTGGACCATCACTTTTAATTAATAAATGCATTGACCGAGAAATTACTAATTTCGATCTTGTGAAAACAAACGTAGTGGTGAGCTTAGGTTACAGCGTCTGTCCGGCATGCTTCGATTCCAGGCCGGGTCATATCAAAGAGAACGGTACAAGAAAGTGCTCAGTATTAAGTAAATAGTTCTAAGTCTGGTTGACCCGGTGTCAGCATACTGTAACTAGGTGGGGTGTCGTACATGTGCCTGTGTCATGATACTCCAGTGTTGTAGCACTTAGCATACAGCCCCATTAGAAACTGTCGCGTTGTAACTGAATAAAATGTTGAAAGCAACGCTAAACAATCACAACTAGTTCTAGTAACAATTGTGCAGGGATTTTACATGCAATCCAATTATATCACCAACCCAATTCGTTCAGAGATCGTCTGCAAATTGTGAATTCCATATATTACGAGATCGTCTGCAAATTGTGAATTCCATATATTACAAGATCGTCTGCAAATTGTGAATTCCGTATATTACAAGATCGTCTGCAAATTGTGAATTCCATATATTACGAGATCGTCTGTAAATTGTGAATGCCAAATAATTAGCAAGACTGAAATGCATAATTTAGATTAATGTTAAGTTTTTTTGTGTAACATTAAAACATCCGAACATGTGATAATAAATTGATGCATAATATAACAAAATGAAATATATTTGTGCGGAACCTAACTTTGTGTTGTTTTGTTACTGTATAAAGCGTTATGCATGTGCTACTTAAATCAAAATGTCCTAAAGGATTTATTCTGACTCATCTCTTTTAAGTCAATGATGTCGGCTTTCAGGAACATAAAATACCGAGCTAAAGAGACTCTTGATTGTGTTAAGTGTATTTTAGCGCCGAAAACAAATTTAATAAACATGATCAAAACTTACTAACTGAAAATTCAAAGCGGTACCAGAAGTAGAATTGCCTTCTGAACTGTTGAACCTATGTCATTACAAAATGGTGGTAGAAGTGATGGTTTCAAGAAGGAGATTTGTGAAGTATTCTCCGAATAATTAAACTAGTGTTGCTGCGTGCGGTACATCAAACATCATAGGCTGAGATTTTCCTCAACTCAAAGTTTTCTATTTCTGTAAATACTTTCTCCAACTCATTACACATTATTAAAGGATCACACTAAATTAATATAGAAACACATCTTTACGCGTTGGTAAAGGATATCTAGCAAATTATCATTGTAGAAATAACATAAATTTGAGTGGAGGAAATTTCAAGTTGAGATGTTTAGTGAATTTTGGGGACCGATTGCTGTAATGCGCTCATTCTCTCTGCAGGTACTTCTGGTTCCTGAAATACTGGTGCTCCTGATTGTAATCTATTTGTCACTAATTTGCTAATTATCTTCAATGCTAAGTCCCACGTCACATGTTTCCATAGTTTTGTCGTAATAACATTTCCCGTTTATTTTATACCTATGTATGTTTGTAGAATCAACGTTGTGAAAAAATGCAACAGCCTGTGAAATGTTCTTTCCAATTCTAAACTTTTCCCATTTGGACAGTATGATATCCATAAATTTAGATATCAAAGACAGATGTTTTTTGTCCGTAGACTATTGCAAGAAAATGTCCGTTACTGACTTTATCAATTTAATTGCCATGATAATTAAAGTAAATATAGTTATACTTACCTAATGAACTGTTTAACACAATAATATACTAAATATCAGTATTAGAGCATTACTTCTTATTACATTTTCCAGAAGTAAAACTCACACCGTTTGACAGCAGATTAAGTTGTTACAGAATCTGCGAATAATCTTATCCCTTTGAAATTTTCTACTGCCTTGACAGTTGATGAGTACTATTGTATCAATCTTGTGTTTATTTATGTAGCAATCATGGAAGGAAGGATAACATTATAATGTAAATAAAGTTGATTAAAATGATATGCGGTACAGAGGTCACTGTGGTCGTGGTTTACATCAGTTACGGTATTAATGGCTGTGGATGTTTGACAGGTCCGGTCATCAGGTGCTCTCAGTCGGACTTAAACGGTTCACCGATCTCTAAAGCTGGCTGCAATTGGGGCATACCAACACGCCTTAAGCGATGTTCCATTGACGGAGGCTTTGGAAGCACGTTGAAGGTGTCGAGAGTGCCAGATTAATTTGTGTCACTGGCATATAATATCGGTTCCGAAAGAATGTCCTTGCATTGTACTGGTAAGACTGTGAGAGTCTCAGTTCATTTCGACTTTTTAAGTTTGCATCTCATCAGTAGGGACATGGTATCTGGCATTTACCAATCTCTGGCTGGTGTACCGTAAACAGGGATGAAAAATGTCTTTATGCAGACTGGATATTTCATCTCTAGTTGGCGTTTATCTATAGAACATATTCTGAATTTTGCATGTCCAGAATATCCGGTACAATTATTGATTTCCAAATGACAACCTCTGGAACTGTTTTGTCTTAATCGGTACCCGTATCAACATCAGCCGGCCTTTGTTTGACTGGACTTTTTTAAAGAGTGGCTGGTGAATATCGATGGGTTGAGTCCAAACTTATTGTGTTTGTTTAAACAGTCAATTATGGAAGCAGATGGGGTAGAATTCTTATTTAAAAGCCCATCTGCCAGGTTAAACAGGGTATTGTTTTATTGTCCTAAATTATATCGGGAATCGGATAGAGAAGGTGTTGGTCATAACACGTATCAATACAAGCAAATGTGTAGGGGCTTATTTGTCTGATTTTGGATAAGTTCAATTTTTCTTTTCCATTTGGGTTTCTTATCTTTAATGCGGTGGGACTTGAACGCGCGGTTCTTTCAAACACTCTTTTGATAAAGGTCCATAGAACAGACCCAGCTCTCCCGGTAGGTCCGTTAAATAGCAATGTTGGGATAGCCGCATTTAAGCACATTGATTGGTCAGTTGCTTCAACTGAAATTTTGAATAACGTCACAATTTAGTAAGCGTTCAATTGCTATGAGTTGTGGGACAGGTATAAAAGTCCCTACTTTTTCTTTGGTGGTTAATAGACCTTATATGGGAAACTACTTTGATAATCCTCTGGATGAAGCGCCCACCAGAAATCATTGTTATCGCTGAAAATATCGGCCGGTAAATATGCTACTATTAAAGTTTCCTGACATGAACCTTGAGGTCGAATACTCATTTTAATTACATTGTCTTCACCGATGGACATTTAATCGCCAGTCGGCTATTGAATGAATGGAGTTTTACGGCGTACCAAAACATTGTAGGTTATTCGACGCCAATAGAAAGGAACATTCCAGGTTTACTCTATATTGACAAAAAACAACAAATAAACATAGAGATTAAAAAATCGTATCAACAATTGAATATGCAGAATGAACCTAGAACATTGATACCTGCAGAACCATAGAGTTTCAGCAAATTCTATCATATTACTCAAATTGTTGCTTCTTACGACATGCATGAGCCACAGTGATTTTAGTCTTGCTAGCAGTCTAATGGCTCTCTGGAACCACACACATTGGTTGGTAATTATAAACAACAATAATGAACTTAATATAAAGTTATAAAATGAACACCCATTCGGATAACCCCTACCTCACTGCAGAGATCGACAAGGATTATATTCTTACCCAGAACCACACACGTTTGGCCATGGCAGTGCATCTTGGAAATAAACATAATAGTATCTGTCATTTACACTTACTTATTCACAATACAAAATTGTTAATGCCTTGATTATTGATGTGTGTTTTTATCCTATTGTACATTGAAATGATCAGAACAATTTGTAAGCTTTGACTATATTTTTGTGATCCGTTTAATATGTTTATAATATGCGTCCACATTTGCCCCTGAAATTGATTCGTTTCCGAAAATATCGTTAATGTATGAAGTACGGTAAATGTACAAACTTATAAAAGCATTTCAAGATCATCTCTTGACAGCCTATGCATATAAATAAAAAGAAATTAAGGGCCGTATAGATAAATTAACTCGCAATGTAGACATATACCATAACCTGAGTTAAGTTTCTTAAGATCGGTACATGTCAATTTGCCATTAATTATATTATGTTTGTATGTCTGACACGGCTGTGATTTTTTACCCACAACTTCAGACCTTAACGATTCCGCTTTGTGAACATCCGTGAGGGTTCCACGCCATATTTAACATGAAATAGATACATACTATAATTTTAAGTTTTGGCACAGTCTGGTTTTTCAATGGGTCCTTCAGTATGATTATGGTTTCTTGCACTGTATTCTGTGTGTTTAAATGAATGATGCTTTAAAGTTTTGCAATCTTGTAACAATGAGTGTTCAGTTTTATGTGGTTCATGTATACCATGGTTTATTTGGAAACTTGTGGTTTGAGGTACAATTACCGCTTTTCAAGACAAATCGTCACACGTTTAAAATGGTATTCTGTTATCTGAAGGTGAAATAAATTTATGATTATTTAATTTCATGCATTTTCATACATTAAAATGCGAAATGTAAAAAACATCACTGCCATTTAGGTGTGATTTAATGTCATCAGTGTTACAAGAGATGAAATAAATAATGTATATGTGTTCATTTTTGCTGATTTAACAATGTTCTGACAGTCGTGTTTCGCGATGAAACAACATACCGCGGCCGCATAGACCAATGACTTCAGTATTTTGACCAGTTTTTACTTGTATCCGGTTTGCCCTGATACTTTGTCGAAATATAAACCTTTAATAACACGCGATACCTTCGGGAAATAGTTGCTACATGCATCATTTTTTCCGAATTAAAGTCGGAATTTGCGATTGTAACCTGAAACACATATATCTTTTAATCATATACATAGAAAACGTTTTCGGTATCTTTTTTGATATTCTGCTTCATGCATCAGTTTGTCTTTCTTTTTTAACCTGTGTCTTTCAACTCGTACCGCTGCTGATAAAGTTTATGTTTCCTGACATTTGTTGTATATTATAAAAACAAATTCTTAAATAATTATTATTTTTATTTTGTATTTAAAAAAATTAAAATAACTGAATGTAATGGTTTATGTTTAAAATCTTTCAATTTTTCGATAAATGACGATATTTTAAAATCGACAAGTACGAGATATGTGCAGTGTACGCCAACATCTGATGCAACCTCAGATAACTATGTCAAAATGCACCCACATGACGATGGTGGTGGTGGTATAGTCTCAGGAGGTACGTGTTTTCTAATTGTGAAAATATGCATAAGACTGTCAGCATCAATTATCAAAAGATCAACCGTATCTTGACGGATGGAGATTGCCCTCGGAGAAAGAACCCCATATTCGGATGATTCCATTCTACCATTGTACACACCCTTCCCCGACAACACGTCAACACTATTTGTAAACTTTCTAGCCACAACTAGAGAGCCATTAAACACAGTCAAATCTCCCGCTCCGACAACAACTTTCTCCCAATTAAGGTGTCCGTCAAGGTTATAGCATTTCACTACGCCTGTTTTCTCGTCGCTTACATACACCAACCGTGTCAGAGAACACACAGCCAATTGCCGCGGACTTTTCAACTGATAGTGACCCAGTCTTAGGGAAATATTCCCACCAGTTATACCGTTTGTGTCCAAAAAGCTAACATGAAAATTTTCGTCGTCGTTGTCGCACAATAAAACGACTAACTGATCCTCAAACGAGTCAATCCCATAACACTTCATGGTTAATTTTATTGTTTCACGTTTTAGAAGATTATCAAGGGCCAAAATTTCAATGCATCGGTCGTCGGGGTTCGTCATGAAGAGCAGTGAGCCAAGAACAGCAATGTCATAAATATCTCTCTGTCGAATCGAAGACTTGAGTCTTAGATCAGGCTTATATAGCAGAATCTCACATAAACCTGAAAATGCAGAACATGCGTTTCATGTTACAGTAACACACAATAATAGGAATTTTGGTTAAAATATTAAATTAGTATGATATTTACACCTAGAAACTTTGAAATTGGACAAAATATTTAAGTTGTTTCTAAATACTAAATATTAACAAGTAAACTGACAATTTGTATTGCCAAAGTTTCGTTACTATTATCAAACTTTGGCGTCCGGTCATACAAAACGTTACGCACTGAATTATAAAGTGAACGAATCAACAAAACATTTTTTTTTAATAAATGTCAGTTGTGTTAATTGAATGAATATGTTAGTGTTAGACACGTGTAATCCACCTACACTGTTACAGGTACCATGAAGCCGTTTATTCAATGTTGCCATATACCAGTATGTAGTGTACTTTGTAACAGGTTTTATTAGCAAGGTTTAACGCCATTTTCAGCACATTAAAGGTTATATTATATAGTTTTATTGGCGAACCCAGAATGAATTTGAATAGAAAAACCGTCTTTCTGCAAGTAACTGTCAATCATTCCCATATTAAGTTTTTAAACAAACGATACTCGCACCTACGACCTCGGTGGTGAAAAGTGGCCAGAACACAACAACTGCTTATACCTGGCGGGCATAGACCATCCACTTTGTAAGGGACTTTTATAAGCCTGCGTATCTACAAGATGGGACATCAAACAATGACACTTTGGTAATACTTTCAACAAATTTGGTAGAAGACCTGATGTGAAACGCAAAATATGGAGAGAAAAAACAACAACAATGTAGATTCGATTTGTATGTAGGATTTTAAATTGTATTTTAACTGGGTTTTGCTCTGTGGCGAACTCGAACGTAAGGTAAACGTCATGATTTAAACAAAATGATACTCTCAAATCCAAAACTGAATTCTGGCATGATAAATTAACGAAGCTCTTGGAACCAACAAACGCTGTAGCATATAAAAACATTTACCCCTCGAATAAATAAATACACAAAGAGCGTGAATTCTGGGTTATTGTTAATTTTTATTCCAAATTGGAAATAATTTGAACGAGGTGAAATATCTCTGAACGAAGAAATGGTGAGTGATTGGGAAATTTTGTCAAATTGAGCGAAATTCGAATAATAACGACGTTGCTATTACCATTTTTCGAACAGTTCTTAATACGAAACAGCAGTTGGTATTGTTAATGTTTTTTATGTACCAATTTGTAAAGTGTGTTTACCTATTTATCAGTATTAATTGGAATGTATTAATAAAATATAACATTAATTTTCTAAAATATAAATCGTTTTATGTCATATATTGACTTCCATGACACAAAAACAAGTTGACAACGCATTTTCATTACATTTACCTTCATCAAATACTATCAACTCTTCACCATAGAACGTTGCTGCGGTGATCTTGCTGACCCTGCCCTTTCCTCTTATATCTTTATCAAACTCAGTATTTGACGTGACATCTGACTCTCTAGGCAACTGTTCTCCGTTGCTGGCTTCCAATATCCTTACGTTTCTCCGCAGTCGTGTTAGTTTATAACGCCCTGGTTCAACTTCATAATACTGTCCATTGTAATTTTCCCCACGTGATGTTCCAGGTATAATACTTTCATACGGTTTGACTGCTTTCGATGCGTCTTCGTTGGATTCTTCTTCGTCATCAATTTGGCCCGTGTATCTATGGTCGATTGGTTTTGATGGATCCATCCCATGAGAAATGATGTCGGATTTAGGATACTCGGATCGTTACCAGTCTAAAACCCATGTGTCTGGCTGAACCTGCTTATTTGAATCTGAAACAAGTAAACGGTAAATGTATCATATTTTAAATGAACGAGAAAGTATATATGAAATATTTGGAAAATACTATTAAAAAAAGTATAGGAAAAGAAAACTGGTGACGTATTATGTAACCACTTCCCGCCAACACCACTCCAGTTTACTGGCTTCAGCTGCATTTGTATACCATTTTGGAAAAGACTTCATCATCACCGATATTCAAAGGGACCAGAAATTCACCATGCGCAGTCGGTAAAATAATAAAGTGTATTCTTTTGAAGTAGTACTTCAGGAACTCCGTGATTCAAAGAACCAGAAATATAACAATGGGAGGTCAAAACAAATGTATTATGTAATTTGAAGGTTAAATGTTAGCTTTTATCTCACGTTACAAGAGTCAATATAGGCATTGCTTTATTTACCCGGGGCAGCTGCGGGGATGTTATTTCCGAAGTCAGCGTGTTCTCGGTCTTGCAGTTGCACTGTATGCAAATCATCTTTAGGGATCTGAGCGGACCACTCTCCTCGCGGAATTGAATAATTCAGAACCTGAAAAAAGCCAGAGTATTTAAATTTATTTATTTATATTGCGCGTTCGTGCACAAAACGGGATATTTATAAATAATTAATAAAGGAAATATAATGATACCTCTGAACATCAGAACCTCGTTTCATTGAATATGTTCATGTAAAAACATCGATCAAATGTCCAAGTGCCGGTTTAAGAGGCATTATATTTTTGAGAAACACTGAATGAGTTCCATAATTCAAGAAACCAGACATACACAAATGATAAGTAAAGGTCACCCTTTTTGTCTAGGACACGGAACCTACATGTAACACTAAATAAGGCCAATGTTAAAATGGTTCATAGGATTTTTATGAGCATTTGAGGACATTTGTTAAACAAAATCTTAGGATGTCACTGCATTGCCTTTCAAAAACGTCATTCTACCAGTAATTCTGCATGTTTATGGGAAGATACATTCCTGCTATGAAAAAAGAATACTTTAAAAATATATATATATGGACTTTTTTTAAGAATAAAGAACAAAGTTCATCTGTGTAGTGAGACCTAAATTGATATCTAATGTAATGAGCCACCGGAAGTAAAGAAGAATGAAACTAAGACAATACATTCACGAGAAGTAATGCAATTATGCAACACCCCTCATGCACCGGTTTAAGTCGTAATCCCCTTTTGAGCAACACCACTGAATGGGCTATTTGATTCCGAGGAAACAAATGTATTGATGTTAACAAGATGGAGTTGACACAGACACCACCCAGGACTGCGAGGTCAAAGTATAGGCCTGTTCACCAAATTTTACTTAAATATTTCAAAACTAAACTAAGTTTTAACTGGTTATTTATCTATTATGTAATCAATATCAATGAAACCATTTACTGGAACCAGTCTGAAATCATAATCACCCGGCTGCTTATTTTAGATTTAGTATATGTTTAGTATATAAACAAGAGCCTGGTCAAAGAAGTCATTGATGCACATAGATTCGAACTAAGAACAAGCAGAGCAGACAGGGCTTTGTCGAATATGTCCATGGGAGATCAAAAGTTTGCAAATTCCATCACACCTTAAGTCCGACTTACATGTTAATCTTTTTTCGAGCAACACTGAATGAACTTCATGATTCCATTGTCCCTGAACTATTACAGGGTGGTTTTCACAGCCACCATACAACACGTTAGACTTTTGTTGTGAAAATATAAAAATACATTAAAAAAATGCGCACTTGCAGTTGCAAGAAATGTGTTACTGTGAATAGAAACTAAAGTGCGTATGATTATAAAAGTTTTTTGTTTTTTTTAACAAATTGTGATGGTTGCAACATCAGTAGTAAGAGATGTATAAGAAAATGTAGTGTATTTAAGCGCTTCTTGCAGAAGTAGTACTACATCTTGTAGCAGATACAGCAGAATAAAGAGCAAACAGATAGAGTAGTAGCAAATGTAGAACAGTAACAGAGGTCTTGGTCTTAGTAGCAGATGCAGATAACATAACAGTAGACGATGCAGTAGTCACAGATACAGAAGAAGAACAACTGGAAGCAGTAGCTGATACTGCTATGGTGGTGGTTGTAAAAGTAGTAATGTTAACAGAAACGGTGATAGTTAAAATAACGGTAGTAGTATTATTATTACATGTAGCAGGTATAATTGTTAAGAGAAGTAGTACCAGATGTAGATTACCTGTCAGTATATGTAGTAGTAACTGATACGAAAGAAACTTTAAACAGTAGCTGATACTGCTGTGGTGGTGGTAGTAATAGTAACGTCCGAAGAGATAATAGTAGTAATATTAACAGAAACAGCGGTAATAGTAGCAGTGGCAGTTATAAATCACAGAAATCTTAAGAGTAAAGATAAATCACACACAAATATAGAAATCTAGCTTACATACTTTAGTAAAATGCCCGCATAATATACATTCGAATCCTCGATCACTGTCTGAAATCTTTGGCGACCTGTTTATTGCAAATTGCAGACAATCACAGCAGAAGGCGTGCTTACACTGGAGGATTCTTGGATCGTCAAATGTTTGAAGGCATACCGGACAATTATCAATAGCTGGGGGTTGTTTGCGGTCAGATTTTGGCGGGGTCAGCAACCGTCTAAAATCATCCGACAAGTCCGTCGCCTTCATATACCCGTGTTGTTTCGTTCTATACCTACTCATTCTCAATGTTCTTTTTTACTTTATTTTTTTCTCAAACAATAACATCCAAACAGTAAGTTACATGTAAAGCTGTATATCTTAACCCGTCTGTTGTTCCGTATGTATATCTAGTGCTTATTACCTTATCTTTATGCTGTTCAGTTCAATTTAGATTACGGAAGCAGATTTACACAAGCTTAGGAAGCTTTTTTTCAATATATCCTTTCCACATTATGTGTTGATTATATGATAGGATTGCTTCATTGTTAACTGTATGCTTAACATATATATTTATGTCGCTTCATAAACTTTATGTGAGAAAGTTTGCCAGTTTTTTGCCGAAGAACGGTGGCTCTACTCAGTCTTACTCAGCCTGAGGTCCTCCTCCACCACTAAAACTGCCATATATAACCTAAAATGTGTTGAAAATAGCGTTAAACCCCATTCACAAAAAAAAAATAATCGTATACATCACTGTCCGTTTTCATGATTTATGTCATTGTGGCAATTTTCACTCTCAAATGAACGATGAATGTACTTCCACGTTAATATGCCTCTTAATTATTTACTTAAGGGTTGGTTATGAACTTAGTTTTTTTTTAATGTTTCATTTATTGTTCGTTCATAATCCAATTATTATCTACCGAATATGCATAAACGTTTCACTCATAATCTCATAATTTTCACATATATTTTGTTTTTCTTTAAAAAAGCGTCGATGTCAGTTTCACTATTTTATGTCTAGTACATGTAATGCTTGTCGGCATACGTGTATAATAAGAAGGTGTATATTGAACCGTTCTAATTGTTTTAGCTAAACAATAGAACCATATCGGCTCAAGTTTTACATTATGAAAGAGTGTGCGTTACGCACTTGTAAAGAAGCGACAGTATCGATGTCCGCTATTTTGTTTTTACATTTTTTTTCAAATAGGCCATTTGATTATTATAACGCCGATCTGCCGAAAATGTAGTTAAATAGTTTTTATTCAACACATTCCAAAAGGTTTTATTTTAATGCGCAAGGGGACAAGCTAACTAATTATATGATAGACAGTGCACTTGTGGAGAGACACGCATCGGGTTATAACACTTTTATGCTCAACTCAAATTAGTACTGAGCAAGGACTTAATGTATTATTTAAGGTATTGGTACTTAGACAAAATTTTCAGTATTCATATAAAAAAAGAGATGTATGTGATTAATAAGTAACTGATGTGTAAATCTCTAACAAAAAACTTTTGGACTTTTGGAAAAAATCTTATCACTTATGGTAATATCCGGTGTACGTTGTACCACCGTGATAAAGAGAATAACCGGACTAATAGTTTCAATTTATCTGGTAAGGCACTTGTTGCCAGAACAGCGATTTGGGCCTCTTGTTCTTAGTATTATATATTTTTTTTAAAATTCGCAAGTTCCGACCAGAAGAGAAACTTACTTTTAATTGATGACATCATCAAATTGTGTTTCTGCAAGATTAATAAACAGTCCATGTCGATAATGCAAAAGCTTATCTTAACCTTTTTTAACACATTTCTGGTTATATATGGCATATCCAGTTTTATTGGTGGAGGAAGACTGAGTAGAACAGCCGTTCTTCCGCAAGAAACTGGTAACCTTTCTCACAAAGTTTTTGGAGCGAGAGGGACTGGAACCTACAACCTTATTACGCTGGTAGGTCTTGAGACGGCGCCTTAGACCACTCGACCATGGAGGATCCTCCCATTTTGATATGCAGAAGGAAAAAAACATATATATGCACGTTTCCTATTATTGTATAAAAAATACCTTACTTCCCAATGACGAAATTGTACATTTCAAGCTTAGTTTGGGAAAAGAAAATGTGTGATTTACTTGCAAAAGTCAGATTAATTTTAAATCTGTGGTATAGTCTGGTGAAATTTCTCATATATGTGGCTAGAAATCGATGCACGAGGTACGGCATGCTCATAGACGGCAACCGGGCTAAATCAGTTTACCGCTATAACCTTCATTAGAACCAATAAAAAAATATATGACCCTTTGACCGAGTTATAAGGTTGTTTGTATATTTGTATTTCTCCACCAATAAAAAGTGTATTTATAACCTGAAATGCTGTAATAAGAATAAGGTTAAAGCTCCGTGGTCAATAACAAAACAAACTACATAAGTAATGCAGATATTTGGCTCGATTGAATGTTTAGCATCATTTATGACGTGGGGGCTAACATATGATCATGGTTAACCTTACCACTCTCTCTTGGATCCAGGAAGGTTAACTAGTACTCGAACACATTCATCTCTGTAACATGCAACTTTCCCACTTGAATCTGCGGTGAGAGACAAATAACAATCAGAGGCAATGACGTATATCAATCATCACAGCGACCGGTCTGGCAGAGTTTCAAACTCGGGACCTCTTGATTTGAGTTATTTGATGGCTACTGGTCACTGAGCTTACCATGCCCAGATGTTTGGTTGGTAAGAATATAACAAATAATTGCTCATCAACATTTAATGTTTGATTGATGTTTGTGTGTGTATAAATATTTTATATATAGACAAAACAAAAAAGAAAATGTATTGGCTAACAAATAAGAGGACCTGAGGATGCTCTACTGGCTTATGGTAGGCATAACATTTTTTGAAATCTTACAATATAAACCCTTTTGGGGGGTTTCTTTTACCCCCTTATGAAAAATGCACCCCCACCCAACTGGACAGTTATTTACTATCAAATAGAAATGCCTCAACTTAAAATGTTCAGTTTTCCATACAATTCCTACATGTATGTAAAAATGTAAAAAAAAAATAGATTCCCCTATATCCCAGCCCCTTGTGTCTTCCAAACTTCAATCTCCCACTAGTAAGGATGTGCTATGATCCGACTTATGAAATAATGATTTATTTAATAAATGAACAATTTTGACAGATGGATTTTTGAGAAGAATATTTTTGAAATTTCAACCGTTTAAGGGGCCAGTTCTGGTCCATTATTGAAATTCAAACCTCCCAGTTGAACCAAATCTAATAAATTCTTCAGATCTTCAGAACTTAATGTAATTATTGAACAAATGGATCAAAATAATTTTGGATTTCCCATAAAGTGCATAGGGATAATTTACATCAAATACTAACCCAATCTGACTCACCAGTGGTTGAGAATTTTCATATTTTTAACCCTTTCAGGGCCCAACCTGACCGTTACAAAAATTCAGTCCTCATTGAATCAAATCTTATATTCTATGACTAGATGATGCTTCAGATCTCAAGCTAAATAAAAAATTTCCACAAATGGATGAAAAAATGACTTTATTTCTACTGTATCTCAATAATGAAATGTAAAAATAAGTGCCTTTACACGACCCCTCTTAATTCATATAAAGTTCAATCAACTACTCATGGGGAGGGATATTTTATGCTAAATATGAACACATTTGACTGCCTAGTTCTTAGAAAATTTATTTTTTGAAAATACTTACCATTTTGAAGCATCTTAAGGGGCAATGGAACCCAGTCATTTTAACAAATTTGAATCTCCTTGACCAAGCAATGATTCTATAAAAATTTAGGCAAAATTGGTTCCATTATGAAAAAATGAAAAAATCTTTGTCAACACACAATTACATTGGCAATCCTGGCCTTTGGCTATTATCGATAAAAACTGGCAAACAATCTGGCAAAAGCCTCCCCTTCCCAAAGTGATTGCTTTAACAAACTAAAAAAATGATGTTAAACAATTGCAATGGAAAAAAGCTATAAATGTATGAGGACACCTTCCTACTGAAGGTAGTGGTCTAAGGCTATGTCTTCTTATGACCACTTACCACTCACAGCTGAGATTGTAAGTTCGGGCCCAGCTAGTAAGTGGTAAGTAATTATCCATAACATATTCAAAAAAGTTTAACAAACAAGAGGGCCTATATCGCTCATCTAAGTGACCTTCAGTCCCCCAACTGAAGTAGATTACATTGAAAGATCCAGATATATGAATTAACAGCAAAAAAGATTTAAATTGAAACTTTCACTATATAGCTATATGGAGAAAATCAGGCCGTACCCGTTTTGGCCATGTGTTTTGACAAGTCACAACACCATTAACAATCTTGGTAGCGGGTCACCCAAGAAACATTTCTGCCAAAAAATGTTGAAATCTGGTCTTTTGTTTCAATCTGATTTTTTACAATTTTTACTAAAGCCATACAGAGAAAACCAGCCTGAACCTCTGGTAGTTTCTGACAAGAATATTTTTAAGTTTTTCCATTCCGTTGCCGTGGCATTCATAGTTCCAGATTGATCAAGTTTGTTTTAACAATTTTGATAGAGGACCATCCAAGGATCATTCCTGTGGTGTCTGATATAAATCGGATAAGCCGATTTCAGAGGAGATGTCGTTCGAAGCAATTGTTTATGGATGGATAGATGGATGAGGAGTGATCACAATAGCTGACACGGAGTCTTTGGCTCAGATGAGCTAAAAAAACACAACATAAGTTCATTTATTAAACAAGGGGCAACTATTTTCAATATTGATCTATTGTGACCTTGACCTTAAAATCAATATATTGTATAGGTCATCTTTCCATTGTGAGGTACTGTGATGACTAGAGCAGCAGATCATCATTTATCATATATAGGTCTCCCTACACAGTTGAATTTGTCCTCTGTTCTATATGAAATAAGGCTTAGGATTACTATATTAAAAATTAAAAAGTTTCTCTTTTTTTCAAAGCATGAATGTATCCCAACATAGAAATGCACAGTAACAGGTAGGCTGACCAGCTTGTGCTTTTTTTAAAGAGTGTGCAGTGACACCCTAACGTTTTTTTGTAAAAATAAGTCATCAAATGCTCATAAATACATGGATATGATGAAATCTTATAAATGTCACTTTTTTAACACCAGTGAAGTTGTATTGCAATATATGCTATGTCAGCTTTTGCATTTCTCATCTGCAGTAAGAAATCACAGCCATTCTGAACCATTTTCGATAATATATCAGAACTAATTTACAAATTATATCTTGTTACTGCGGAAAAAATTGGGTGTAATTGTGTAGCGAGACGTATACAGACCATCTGGATGAAAGCAACAGTAAATATATCCGATTTACTTGTTTTTTGACTGGTTGGAAAAAAATATATATCAATACGAACATTAAACTTATATTATTATGCAAGATCCTCCATGGCGGAGTGGTTTTAGGCGCCGTCTAAAGATCACTAACCTCTGTACCGCTAAGGTCAAAGGTTCGAGTATCGCTTGCTCCAAAATCTTTACATGAAAAAGTTATGCTAGTTACTTACAGAAGGACAATGATTCTACTCAGATTCAGTTTGAGGTCTTCCTCCACCAATAAGACAGGATATGCCATATAAAATTATAACCAGGAATGTGTTAAAAATGGCATTGAACCCAATTCAAACAAAACAAAAATATATATATATATAATCATGCACTCTTGTGTAAACACAAAATTATAAAATTATGTAATACAAATTATTGCTCCATTGGTCAATATCATTAACTTTAACTCAGATTTATAACTTTCGGTGAAAGTCATGTTTAACGCTTGATACACAATATCAAGAGCTTTGTGACTTGGATTTGTATACATCTGGCTCATCATTTGTACAAAAGCTCAAAATGTACTTCACACCAAATTTATCAACACTACCAGAACAGATTCCGCCATTGAGACACTGTTTGTTTCAAATTGCCAGAACCAGGACATTTTTTGTAAATAACTTTGCAATGTTTTTGCTTTTATATCATGATATTGTATTCTGGCGATTTATTTGTATTACTTAATAAACAAGGTAATTAAAGGGAATATATGAGGATTTTTCAACATTCAAAATTGGCTATAAACATTTTTTCTCATTATATCATGCCCATATATACTCACTGACCCTGTATTGCCAAAAGGATACTTAGTCAACATGCCTTAATAACATATTGAAAAGGGAACATAAGTTACAGTACTGAGTTGTAGGTTCCTAAATATTTTAAAAGTTCCTTGAACATGATTATTTCAAAATCTCTGCATAATTGTCTTTCAATATAACACTGATTGTTTTAGGACTTTATGGACAGTTTAGTTTATATGAATTTATTTTAGCTCGATTGCAATGAAAGCTAAGAACTTATATGAAGCTTTTCAAGTCCGTTTCCTGGGTAGAACCAGTCCTTAGTGTTGTTTTATGAGAGGCATTGGCTTGAGCAGAGAATCAAACCCGCAACCTCTAGCTTGAGTGGCCAACACTCTATCTGTTACACTACCGTCCCGCAGGATCAGTGAGAAAAGAAGTAACATAAGAAAAAAAGTTGACAAACAGCAGACAACAGAAACACCAACCCGACATATACAAGTCTGACCTTTGGCCAGCAGAGTTGAAAATGGTTGTCAGCATGCATAGCTCTTTTGAGGAAAATGATAAAAATGTTCATTCATCAATGCGCCTGGAGTTAAGAGTTTTCAGAGATAATACACTATACAGATGAGCTCTATAATGTGCTGCCTGGCTTCTTTAACGTGCACGGTATAAACTACTCACATTTTATACTAAACAAATTTAGAGATGTATAACTTATCTTAACATTCATATATAAACTGTGCAATATAATTTGTTTTAAAAAGTAAGTGTTTAAAAAATACCCTTTTCAAGAAATTTAATAATAAATTTGTCCCATCGGTACAGAAAGGTGCTAAGTTTAATAAAAGTAGCAGGCACTTTTTTGCATTTATGGGGCAAAATATAAGTATAGCAACCCAATTTAGATCTGTGTTATCTGCCCATTTGCTAGCACAGGATCAATACCAAATGTCAGTATACAAGTTTCCACTATATTTAGATCTGTGTTATCTGCCCTTTGCTAGCACAGGATCAATACCAAATGTCAGTATACAAGTTTCCACTATATTTAGTATATCCATGAGGCGTCTATCCAATGCCTTTAGGTGAAGATTTGTTATGACTGGGGCTATTGGGTCCTGAGATAATATGGATTCCATCACTGTACTCAACACACCATCCTGGTAAACTAATACTCGCATCCAAGTACTCTCCCTCACCCTGTAATGGAATAAGATTATTTTTATATTTATCAACAATTTAAAAATGAGTTTTAAAACTAGACTAGCAGTCTTTCTGCAAAAAAATACTGATTTTTTTATGTATATATTGTATTTAGCACAATTTCACAACTTGATTGTATTTGTAATAATAACAAACTTTTCTCAAATGTTTTTTAGAAGTCTCGCCATTGTTATTATTATTATTTCTGGTCAATTGAATTTAGGAATGAACTTGATCTTAGTGATGTGTAAAGACAATGATGTGTAAAGACAGTGATGTGTACAAATGTGATGTAATCAGATGGTGATGTATACAGATAGTGATATGTACAGACAGTGATGTGTACAAATGTGATGTAATCAGATGGTGATGTATACAAATAGTGATGTGTACAGACAGTGATGTGTACAAATGTGATGTAATCAGATGGTGATGTATACAGATGGTGATGTGTACATACAGTGATGTGTACAAATGTGATGTAATCAGATGGTGATGTATACTGATAGTGATGTGTGCAGACAGTGATGTGTACAAATGTGATGTATACAGATGGTGATGTGTACAGACAGTGATGTGTACAGATGTGATGTAATCAGAAAGTGATGTATATAGATGGTAATGTATACAGATAGTGATGTGTACAGACAGCGTGTGTACAGATGGTGATGTAATCAGATGGTGATGTATACAGATAGTGATGTGTACAGATAGTGATGTGTACATGCAGTGATGTATATAGATAGTGATGTGTTAAGATGGTTATGTATACAGATAGTGATGTATACAGGCAGTGATGTGTACAGATGGTAATGTGTACAGATAGTGATGTGAACAGATGGTTATGTATACAGATAGTGATGTATACAGGCAGTGATGTGTACAGATGGTGATGTATACAGACGGTGATGTAAACAGGCAGTGATGTGTACAGATAGTGATGTATACGGGCTGTGATGTATACAGATAGTGATGTGTACAGATGGTGATGTATACAGATAGTGATGTGTACAGAAAGTGATGTGTAGAGGATGTGATGTGTACAGACACTGATGTGTACAGACAGTGATGTATATATATATGGTGATGTATACAGACAGTGTTGTGCACAGATAGTGATGAATACATATAGTGATGTATACAGATAGTGATGTATACATATGCTGATGTATACAGACATTGATGTATATATATATTTATATATATTTGGTGATGTATACAGACAGTGATGTGTACAGATAATGATGTATACAGACTGTGATGTGTACAGACAGTGATGTATGATGTATACAGACAGTGATGTATACAGACAGCGATGTGTACAGACAGTGGTATGTACGGACAGTGATGTGTACAGACAGTGATGTGTACATACATTGATGTTTACAGACAGTGATGTATACAGACAGCGATGTGTATAGACAGTGGTATGTACAGACAGTGATATATGATGTATACAGACAGTGATGTATACAGACAGTGATGTGTACAGACAGTGATGTATACAGACAGCAATGTGTACAGACAGTTGTATGTACAGACAGTGATGTATGATGTATACAGACAGTGATGTGTTCAGACAGTGGTATGTAAAGACAGTAATGTGTACAGACAGTGATGTGTGCAGACATTGATGTATACAGACAGTGATGTATACAGACAGTGATGTATACAGACAGTAATGTGTACAGACAGTGGTATGTACATACAGTGATGTGTACAGACAGTAATGTGTACAGACAGTGATGTGTACAGACATTGATGTATACAGACAGTGATGTATACAGACAGTGATGTGTACTGACAGTGATGTGTACAGGCAGTCATGTATGATGTATACAGACAGTGATGCGTACAGACAGTGATGTATGATGTATACACACAGTGATGTATACAGACAGTGATGTGGTCAGAAATTGATGTGTACAGACAGTGATGTATGATGTATACAGACAGTGATGTGTACATACAATGATGTTTACAGACAGTGATGTATACAGACAGCGATGTGTACAGACAGTGATGTATGATGTATACAGACAGTGATGTATACAGACAGCGATGTGTACAGACAGTGATGTATGATGTATACAGACAGTGATGTATACAGACAGTGATGTATACAGACAGTGATGTGTACAGACAGTGATGTATACAGACAGCAATGTGTACATACAGTTGTTTGTACAGACAGTGATGTATGATGTATACAGACAGTGGTGTGTACAGACAGTGATGTATACAGACAGTGATGTGTTCAGACAGTGGTATGTACAGACAGTAATGTGTACAGACAGTGATGTGTGCAGACATTGATGTGTACAGACAGTGATGTATACAGACAGTGATGTATACAGACAGGATCACTGTATACAGACAGTGATGTGTACAGACAGTGGTATGTACAGACAGTGATGTGTACAGACAGTGATGTGTACATACATTGATGTTTACAAACAGTGATGTATACAGACAGCGATGTGTACAGACAGTGGTATGTACAGACATTGATGTATGATGTATACAGACAGTGATGTATACAGACAGTGATGTGTACAGACAGTGATGTATACAGACAGTAATGTGTACAGACAGTTGTATGTACAGACAGTGGTGTATGATGTATACAGACAGTGATGTGTTCAGACAGTGGTATGTAAAGACAGTAATCTGTACAGACAGTGATGTGTGCAGACATTGATGTATACAGACAGTGATGTATACAGACAGTGATGTATACAGACAGTAATGTGTACAGACAGTGGTATGTACAGACAGTGATGTGTACAGACATTAATGTGTACAAACAGTGATGTGTGCAGACATTGATGTATACAGACAGTGATGTATACAGACAGTGATGTGTACAGGCAGTGATATATGATGTATACAGACAGTGATGCGTACAGACAGTGATGTATGATGTATACACACAGTGATGTATACAGACAGTGATATGTACAGACAGTGATGTGTACAGACACTGATGTATACAGACAGTGATGTATACAGACAGTGATGTGTACAGACAGTGATGTGTACAGGCAGTGATGTATGATGTATACTGACAGTGATGTACACAGACAGTAATGTGTACAGACAGTGATGAATACAGACAGTGATGTATGATGTATACAGACAATGATGTGTGATGTATCAAAACAGTGATGTGTGCAGACAGTGATGTGTGATGTATTATGCAGTCAGTGATGTGTACAGACAGTGATGTATGGTATATACAGACAGTGATGTGTACAGACAGTGATGTGTAAAGACATTGATGTGTACAGACAGTGATGTATGATGTATACAGACAGTGATGTATACCGACAGCGATGTGTACAGACAGTGGTATGTACAGACAGTAATGTGTACAGACAGTGATGTGGTCAGAAATTGATGTGTACAAACAGTGATGTATGATGTATACAAACAGTGATGTATACAGACAGCGATGTGTACAGACAGTGGTATAAACAGACAGTTATGTATGATGTATACAGACAATGATGTATACAGACAGTGATGTGTACAGACAGTGATGTATACAGACAGCAATGTGTACAGACAGTGGTATGTACAGACAGTAATGTATACAGACAGTGATGTGTACTGACAGTGGTTTGTACAGACAGTTATGTATGATGTATACAGACAGTGATGTGTACAGACAGTGATGTATACAGACAGCAATTGTACAGACAGTGGTATGTACAGACAGTGATGTATGATGTATACAGACAGTGATGTGTACAGACAGTGATGTATACAGACAGTGATGTGTACAGACAGTGGTATGCAAAGACAGTAATGTGTACAGACAGTGATGTGTACAGACAGTGATGTATACAGACAGTGATGTGTATAGACAGTGGTATGTACAGACAGATGTATGATGTATACAGACAGTGATTTATACAGACAGTGATGTGTACAAACAGTGGTATGTACAGACAGTAATGTATACAGACAGTAATGTATACAGACAGCGATGTATACTTACAGTGGTATGTATAGACAGTTATGTATAATGTATACAGACAGTGATGTATACAGACAGTGATGTGTATAGACAGTGATGTATACAGACAGCAATGTGTACAGACAGTGGCATGTACAGACAGTGATATATAATGAATACATGCAGTGATGTTTACAGACAGTGATGTATACAGACAGTGATGTATACAGACAGTGATGTGTACAGACAGTAGAATGCACAGACAGTAATGTGTACAGACAGTGATGTGTACAGACAGTTATGTGTACAGACAGTGGTATGTACAGACAGTGATGTGTACAGACAGTGATGTATGATGTATATAGACAGTAATGTGTACAGACAGTGATGTTTGACGTATACAGACAGTGGTATGTACAGACAGTGATGTGTAGACAGTGATGTGTACAGACAGTGATGTACGATGTATACAGACAGTGATGTATGATGTATACAGACAGTGATGTATACAGACAGTGATGTGTATAGACAGTGGTATGTACAGACAGTGATGTGTGATGTGTACAGACAGTGATGTATGATGTATACAGACAGTGATGTATAAAGACAGCGATGTGTACAGACAGTGGTATGTACAGACAGTGATGTGTACAGACAGTGATGTATGATGTATACAGACAGTGGTGTATACAGACAGTGATGTGTACAGACAGTGGTATGTACAGACAGTGATGTGTACCGACAGTGAAGTGTACAGACAGTGATGTATGATGTGTAAAGACAGTGATGTGTACAGACAGTGATGTATGATGTGTACAGACAGTGATATATGATGTGTACAGACAGTGAAGTGTACAGATAGTGGTATGTACAGACAGTGATGTGTACAGCCAGTGGTATATACAGACAGTAATGTGTATAGACAGTAATGTGTACAGACAGTGATGTATGATGTATACAGACAGTAATGTGTACAGACAGTAATGTGTACAGACAGTGGTATGTACATACAGTAATATGTGATGTGTACAGACAGTGGTATGTACATACAGTAATGCATGATGTGTACAGACAGTGGTTTGAACAGACAGTAATGTGTACAGACAGTGATGTATGATGTAAACAGACAGTGATGTGTATAGTAAGTGATGTATACAGACAGTGGTATGTACAGACAGTAATGTGTGATGTACAGACAGTGGTATGAACAGGCAGTAATGTGTACAGACAGTGGTATGAACAGACAGTAATGTGTGATGTGTACAGACAGTCATGTGTGATGTATACAGACAGTGGTATGTACAGACAGTAATGTGTGATGTGTACAGACAGTGGTATGAGACAGTTATGTGTGCAGACAGTGATGTATATAGACAGTGATATGTACAGACAGTGGTATGTACAGACAGTAATGTGTGATGTGTACAGACAGTAATGTGTGATGTGTACAGACAGTGGAATGAGACAGTAATGTGTACAGACAGTTATGTGTGCAGACAGTGATTTATACAGACAGTGATGCATACAGACAGTGGTATGTACAGACAGTAATGTGTACAGACAGTGATGTATGATGTATACGGCAGTGATGTGTACAGACAGTGATGTACACAGACAGTGATGTATACAGACAGTGATTTATACAGACAGTGCTGTGTACAGACAGTGATGTATGATGTATACAGACAGTGATGTATACAGACATTGATGTGTACAGACAGTTGTTTGTACAGACAGTAATGTGTGATTAGTACAGACAGTGGTATGTACAGACAGTAATGTGTACAGACAGTGATGTATGATGTATACAGACAGTGATGTTTACAGACAGTGATATGTACAGACAGTGGTATGTACAGACAGTGGTATTTACAGACAGTAATGTGTAGCCATTTGTTAGATATAATATTTTGTTTTAATACAATTACAGCAACAGTGTATATGCGAATTGTAAAAATAATATTGATGATTATAGAAACATTCTCTCAGTAATTTATTTATACCAATATACAATTGTTTTGAAGCTTGACTGCACTACCACTCTCTAGTCTGTATCCTTTGTAGAGACAGTACATGGTATTGGTTATGTGGGGATGTTTTCACAAACCAGATACCAACTGCATGACCTTGGGCACAAGCGGCCAATACCCTAGCAACAGCAATATCACCAAATACACGATCTTGGTGATTAACTATTAAACAATGAATTATGACTTACCTACAGCACTGGTAGAGTGGTGCCAAAATTGATCTTTCATCTATATGAGGATTGCCAAAACTGAAACAAAAACATGAACACTTATCTAGAACAGTTAGAAGTGTTTCTGTGTAGAAGCTGTACTAAGCATATGCTGACAGAGTGTCTTCTTGCTCACGGTTACAACACATAGCCGTGGTGAAGGATCGAACCTCCAACCCTGGGTCCGGTGCTCTACCCCTGGATCACGCGCTCCACATATAGAATAATGTTATTTTGATATGTCAAACTACTTGGTAAAATATAATCTTGATCATTTCTTGGTTAAATGAGTTAACAAAGATTCGCTGTATGTTCACATGTGACCTAAATAAACAAATAACCAAATTAGGACAGTTGGCGAGTAGGTTTATTAAACATGCAAATACAATGTGTAGGCACAGTTGTAGGGAGGTCCAGGGCTAAGGTCTTCCAAAATAAAATCAGCTATACTGTGCATTTTGGTGTATATTATGTTTTTAGAGGCCTGGTTATCCTTAATATATTAACATTGATTTCAATTTCTTATAACCAAGTATATTGATATCAAATGTAATGTTTGTTCACTTTAATAAAGGGAAAATGAAGAGGCCTTCCTAATGGTCAGATTATTATTGCATTTTGGCATTTTTATTTTTTTGATTTCTCAGAAAAAAAGTGGAGGCACATGGCTATAGGAAGCTACATCCCTGATAATATAAAGCAAGATCAAACTGGTTGTTAGATCAAATTAAGTTCATAATTATTTCCTTATATTCCCAACCAATCTACCATAATAAAAGAGCGACAATTGATGAGTGACCAATTATTTTAACTTGTGCGATGATAATTGTTATGAAGAATCGGATTATTATCTTGACGATGAGAAGTGTATACAGACAAGGAATGAGAGATTGTTCTATAGTCCCTTGATACAGGGCAATGTGCCGAGAAAAGTTGATTAAAGAATAATGAAAAAAAAAATGATAATAAACTTGTTTTTTTTTATTATTATGTTTTTATATAAAAAATAGTCAAAACTATTTGGCCAGTGACTCACCCAAAAAAAAATTTCGGGACAGCTTCAGTATAATATGACAGAGTGGGGTATCATACCATATGTCTTTGGCATGATACTCTAGTGTGACCATGCTTAGAATTCTGACTCAAGTAGACACCATCGAAATATGACTGAAAACTTGTTGAAAGCAACACTAAACAACATACAACAACAACATTATTAACAACAGAAGTTATTTGTATTGGCTCAGTTCATATTGGCCAAGTATCATTAAAATTTACCCAGTTTGTGTGTAACAAGGTAAGCATGTTCCTTGAAGACAATGGAGTGAATTAATAATTACTATACCTCAAGTACTTGTCCATGTTAAATTCACAGAGATAATCATGTGTTAACTATAGGCAGGGTTATAGTTTTATTTACCAACACATGCATAAAAAAGATGTACATTTTGATACTACATGTATCACAAAAGCAGGAAAAATGCACATTTAGTTATTTTTCAATTCTTGTGGATCTTTAATTGCATATAATTGGAGAGGTATCATTTTATTTACTATCATTTGCTTAGAAAAGATGTGTGCTTTGTTTGAATACCAAATGATAGTGTTTTAGTATAATAAAATAAATATCCCATTCATAAGGCTCCTTCAAAAACGATAATCAACCTCAGTTTGGCACGATTAGCTAAGTCATTAGCCCGCCCGACTATCAATCCAGGGCTCGTGAGTTCAAATCCCCACTCAGCCACAGTCTCCATGATAAGTGATATAAAACATTGCGTCTCTTTACCATTCATCTCTCACCGCTGATACAAGTGCGAAAGTTATCAGTTACTTGTGGAGATAGGGGTGCTCGAGTACTGTTTAACCTTTCCAGGATCCCAAGAAACAGTGGTTAGGTTAACTGATTATCTGTTAGCATTCCATGGCATAAAAATGACGCTAAATATTCAAACAAACAAACAAACAGTTTGGCCTCAGAGATAATCTCTTGCGCAGAATGAACATAATTACCATCCCTCTCCTATGAATCTTATAAATTAGAACTTTCCAGTAAACTCCCCTACTGTCTGTATGACAGTATGATCAAATATTGATTTTGAGGAAAAAAAACAGAATCGAAAAAATCGCAATTTTAGAAGCCCTCGTAATAACATAGTAATAATTTTACACTCAAACTGATTTGGCAAACCTTTTGGCATTATCCATTATCAACACAGTTGAATTATTAATGTTTTTATCCTTGGCATAGTTGTGTCTGTCAGCATTACTGATGAGGTAATCCAGGATGGACATGTCAACAAGATCCAGTAGTTCTCTCCCTTTGCTGTACTTGGTATTCTTCATGATGGTGCTGTTGCAGTAGTTCTCGTCACTTTGCCATCTGTGGATGCAAGTGACATAGTGATTAATAATTGATTATCAAATTACTTTGAACAAGAAAAACTGATGAGGAAAAATTAGATGTGTGTTAATAGGCAATTTAAATAAAATCAGCAGAAAATTGAAATGATCAAACAGACTATTTTTATATTTTTTAACAAGTTTGGGTTTAGGAATTTCATCCAACACAAATTGGTATAATAACCTAATACCCATGAATAAATGGCCCCTGCACTGATTTTTGTGGAAAAGAGATTTGCTCACCACTTCGGACGTAAATATTTAATCAAGGTCTGATTTAAAGTTGAATGAATGTCAAATTACCAGCAGTGTGTTTTAAGACATTTAACAAACACTTCAGACAAAACTAAAATTTTGATTTCTCATGCCCAAATAAATGCAAATGAACCCCAAAAGCCCCTTTTTGCAAAACGCACCACCCTAACTTTTAAAGTTACATTTTCTCTTTATAATGTGCATCTACACGGAAGTTTCCAAGCTGTTTCTATCATCCAGACAAAGATAATTCAGAGATAATTTTCAATACATGTATGGTATAATGACAGAGGTCTCTCATAACAAATGAATCTGTATTTCTGAAACAACACAATGCAATGTGCAAATTTCTGTTAAGACTAACTATAACCTACTCTAGTAGTTTACCAGAAAACTGTCAAAAAAATCTAAGCCATTGCCAAGACAGAGACACTTTTAATGCACACAACTACAATAGCCCTTCTTATTCCATTTTGCTACAATTCTGTAAATGTTCAATGAGCTCTTTTTTTTGAAAATTGTATATTAAAATGATGCAAATATAAAATAAACCAGTATATTAACAGGTCCTTAATTTTCTTTCTATTTTTGAAAGGGATGCAACTCTTTTTAATGAAAAAAAACATTATATTTTATAAATTCTTGGCAGGTATGTCAAACATTACAACAATTTTTAAAAATTTTTTTAATTGTATGATAAGAATGAAAATCCCAAAAACTAGGATAATGAATATAAAATCCTTTAATAATATTTTTTTTATATTGAGTTTTAGATAATAATGATTGGAAATTAATTAATTTTGTTGAATATGCTTAAAATGGTTATATTGTTTTGTACATATGAGAACATTGGAACATTTTCATGAGTTCTGCCATGTTTGGAGGACATCAGGTACAGTTGGATGAAGGTATAATAGTTTAAAGATCCGTATTGATACACTGAAACAAATCGCAGAATTGTCAAAAATAAAGGGGTGTCATCAAACCATCAAAACAATGAAAAGCACTTTGGTCAACTTTAATTGTAGTGCTATTTATGAAGTGAGAAAGAAATTTTGACTAATCAACTGATCAAAACAGGTAATACTTTGCGAGCTTTCCCTCCTTGTAACTTCGAGCCCAGGGGTGTTTCTCAGTCTTCAGCAATACGACATCTGGCAGCCACAAAATGATTGCTCCCTCCAACTTTGTTCCATTACCACATACACCTGTCTCTTTTCCCTACCATTCGAAAAGATAATGAAAATGAAGACTATGATGATGATGATGATAATAATGATGATAAAATTGATGACAATAAATTTGCTGATGATAATAAAATGTGAAAACATGTTCTGCAAAGTTGTGTAGAATGGCATTCGGTATATTCAATGACACATGACTACTTTTAAGCAATATTTCTCCTAGTACTATACTCTCTTCAAGTACCTTAGTTTGAATAGAATAGAATCTTAACAGAGGAAACTGATGGTTTTTGTTAGAAATGAGTAGAACCACCGTCCTTTCACAAGTAACTGACAAACTTTTTCACATAAAGTTTTTGGACCAAGCGGGACTCGAACCTATGACCTCAGCAGTCAAAGGTATGTGATCTTGAGATGACACCTTTGACCTCTCAGTCACAAGGGACAAATACAATTCAAAATAGTAAATGAAAGATTCATGTACCTTGCAATAGTAACATTTGCCATAGAAGCAGGTATTATTTTTACGTTTGAAGAATGTGTTTTTTAACAACTCTGTAGCAACAGGAGCAATGTCCTTTTCCATATCAACCACACGCCCAACTGCCAATGGTGTGCGTCTAAATTCTAGAAGTCTGAAAATAAAATCAAAGAGAAAATGTGTACACTAATGCTTATAAAGGCACTTTATTAAAATTGAAACGCTTGGTTGTGTCAGATTAAAAAAAGATATCGGTGATATCTCTGGATGCTTCCTGAACAAGTGCATGATCAAGCAGTAACTATAATATTGTGTGTAAAGGTACAGCGGTGTAAAAGGAAGATTATTCGTGAGAATAGATTTTTGGTACAAAATAATCAAAAATAAGGATTTAGAAAGGGTCATAACTCTTTGAAATAATCACTGAACCAAAACACAAAGACAATATGCACATTTATACTTGGTCATGATGCATCCTAGCAAGTTTCTTAACTTTCCAACTAAAGGTTGTAGAGAATTAGCACAGACAAAGATTTGATAAAGGATGGAATTAAAGAGCAATTAATACTATGTGAAAAATCAGTGACCCAAAAGACATCCATAAACTGCCAACCAAAAGTTGTAGAGAAATAGTGTGGACATACAAAAATAATCAAAGACAATGATTTGGTATTTGATAGAATCAATGGCCATAACTCTATGAAAATTCCTAGAACCGAACACATTTAGCACGTTTCATAAAAATCCAATAAAGGTTATAGACAAATAGCAAGCACAGGAGTCGCACGGACACACACACCAAAGGATGGACATATAAACGAATCAGCAACTATATGCTTCCCCAACATTTTCAGGAAGCAAAACATTTATGTCAGAGATAATTACTTGTACATGTGGGTAAAAATAAATACAAGTAGCGGGAATATAAAGATTTGGTTATATATGGGTAGACATTTCACATGCCCCCTATAAAAACTAAAGTTTCAAAGTGTGAGGATAGTGGGAAAATATTTCTCTGGAATTCAATTTATAAATGCAGGCCTAGATTTTGGGGGGGGGGAGTCTGGGGATTTTGCAGATTTTTTAAAAATCTAAATGGCCAATGGTGCATTTTTCAGAGATTGTGTGTGTAGTTTTTCTATCTAATACATACCAATTACTGTAATAAGTGGGAATATAAAGATTTGGTTATATACGGACAGCAATTTCACATGCCCTCTGATCATGGGTTTGATGCTCTACTAAAGTTTCAAAGTGCTAGGATGCTGGGAAAATATTTCTCTGGAATTCAACTGCAGCTCTGAGAAATTCCAAATTTACAAAAAGTTCAGGCCTGGCAACTTTCTGGTTTTTACAACATCGTCGAACATTACAGTTTTGGCATATGGTGGGAGGGTATGATAGTTACTCAATCAAAGAGTTAGGTTTATCTTAGACTCTCTGGTTTCCCCCACATCAACACCTACAGGTAGGGTGGTGGATGTAATGTTGACTGTTCAAGCCTGAGGTTGCGGGTTCAATCCCACATTTGATCAGATGGCCTCTATAATAAATACTTAGTACTGATTCTACCCAAATACAATTAAGTTCCAAGTTGGTATGATCTGGAAATGGGAAATTTGAGTATTAATTTGCAATAAAGTTAAAATAAATTAGTACAGAATAAGGCCATGTAATCTTCTGCACATTCCAGATTTGTCATTGTTAGAGGGCACATTAAACTAGTTTACTTTTAGGTTCTCAGGTTTCCCACACTAACATCTTTGTCTGCAGTCTCATAAAGGATGTATGAGATATGCAGTTTTGTTTTTTTGGATAGATTTAAAGTAAATCATTGTTACATTCATATATTAGAACATGAACACCTTGTGCATGTATTTAAGCAGTTTGAATGATTCCAATGGACTTGAAATAATGTTTGTTTGTATATTTAGCATCATTTTTATGCCATCAAGGGTTAACAGACAATCAGTTAACCTAACCACTCTTTCCTGAGATGCCATACATCAATCATCACAGAGGCCGTGGTCGGGCAGGCATTCAAACTCACAATCCCTGGAATAATAGTCAGATGAGCTACCTACTGAGCTAACCTTGAGTTAAAGTATAAACAATTTAAGTTGCCAAGTTTGTATAGAGGAGAACTAGCTTCTCACCTATGCATTGCAAATTTGGTTGGAATAAATAGTTATAAATTACCTTTGCTAATGAAATTCTGCATTTAAAAGACACCAAGTTAGACTAAGGTTTCCTCCCATAGTTTCCAGTATTATTTCCACATAAAGATTTACCTTGGTCCAAAATCTTTATGTGAGAAAGTTTGCCAGTTACTTGCAAAAGGAATCTTCTTCTGAGGTCTTCCTCCTCCACCAGTAAAACTGTATGCCATATAAATATAACCTGTCATGTGCTGAAAATGACAACTCAACCCAATCAAAACAAAAACTAATAATAATCCAGTCATGATCTACCTTCCCAGATGGAATGCAGCAATTTCCCCATTATGTCTGTCTTCTCCTGCATATGGCTTTCCTTCTATGACATGATTCCTCAGAAAACTGAAACACAAAACACAAAAAACACTTTAGAATGAATGAACTGGGAATTTGAATAAATGAATAGAGTTTTACTGTGTAACTACACACTGTAGGTTATTCGATGCAAACAGGAAGAAAGATTCCATGTTCACTCTACATGTACAAAAACAACAAATTGACATACAGATTTAAAAAATCATATCAACAAATGAATATGCACAATGTACAGAGAACCTAGATACCTGCAGAACAAAGAGTTTCGGCAAATACTATCGTATCACTCAAATGGTCACTTCTTACGACATGCATGAGCCACAGTGAGCCTATTCTTGCCATTTCTCATATGGCCCCTGGAACCACAAGGATTGGTAATTTAACCATAATAATAAACACGACATGAAATAAACTAGGAATTTACAAGCTGCCTAAAACAGATGAATTATTATCAACAAATGGAAACACAAAATGAAACTGGCCCTTGGCTATCAAATACTGTATCCAATACTAGCAGGGGTGTAGCTGTGTCAGTTTTAAATTGCAGGCCTAGATTTTGTGGTGAGAGGAGTCTGGGGATTTCACCCCAAGATTAAAACATACCAATTACTGTAATTACAATACTTTGTTTTTTCTGGGGAAACGTTCAGGCCAGCCCTGACCTTTCAATTATATTTTTGGAAAAATATGAGCATTTAAAAACGCAAGTGCAAAATATTTCCATGTCAATTAAAGTTTACTCTACCCACTTCTAAAACAAAAGGTAAATTATTTTATAAAAGCACCCAGCTCAATAATTGAATTGAAACAGACAAGTTTGTGTATATTTTAGCGAGTTTAAAACTATAACACTCGCTTAAAATGCTGTTTGAATGCCCAGGTCAGGGATTACAGCCCAGACTTGGTACAGTTGCAGTTCAGTGGAGTTTTTTGGCCATTTTCATAGCCGTTATTGGGTCATATTCCCAATGGCAAATAGCATCTTTTTTACCCAACTGAGTGGTAAAAAATTCCAATTGAAAGCTTCAATAATTGTAAATTGAAACTTGCCATAATTCCTTCAAAAAATACACAAAGTTTTCTCCATTGACATTGGTTCTTTAATTAAATGGCCAGAGAACAAGTGTACATATTTTTATGAAGTTGAACAAATATATTTAATGCAAAAGTTTTCCCAATGTTAATGAAAACGCCGCTAAAATTCCTAATTCCAAGGGTATGGTTCATCTTCCCAAAATGGTAAATAAACACTGGTCAGTTACACCCAATTTAAAAAAAATAGAATAACAAGTGGTCAAACATATATTTTCCAATCCTTCCTGGTCTCATATCTAATAGCCCTGACATGACACACATGTATTAATGTGATTGTAAAGGGTGAAATAAACATGAATAGAAAACATAAAACAAAAAGATTACAATTTTGGTTTGAATGCTGCTTTCTGATTGCCTTCAAGAGTTAGTAACATCTTGAGTTGTGTCCCTTTGTAACCAACGTCTGCTGTAGCACCTGCTCCGTAAAAAATATAGATATAGATATTTTTTGATGTACCAGTAGATAAAATAAGTGACATAATAACATATATTTGCTAAAATAAACAGTACATTTATAGGATTAAATTCTTTTTTTCTGGTTTTTATGCATGTGTAAAGAATGTCGAATCACGCACAAATCAAATAAAGTCCAAAGAAGTCTCTGATAAAAAAAGTGAAATCTCAGGTTTGAAAATTCTTATATAACTTAATAGTTTGACATCATTGCCAAAACTTGAAATTCCAATCATCATCGCTGTCATCAATTTCTGCGATGATTACAGTTACTATATCATTATAAACCTACCTAGTTCTGGGGCATACTCTGGGTGTACTTCTCTGGAACGGTACCAGCTTTTTGCTATCAGCCATGGAGACTCTCTAATGCCATAACGATAATTCACCCAATATTTCTTCACTAGTTCTTTTATAACGTCTTCCCTGTCAATTTTTTGGAATTCATCATGTTTATGTGATCTGAACGAATCTTTCGTCTCTACGTGATGTCGAACATTTAACTTATCTAACTCATATTTTTCTTCATCTTTGTAACTTTGTCCATTTATCTCTGGCTCCAGTATTTTATAAGAAACAAACAGTATGAGGCATACCAATGCGGCATAAAATACTTGTTTGGGTTTAAATCTCATATTTAAAGCTATTAGATATTACTATTCTTTTTTCTGAGTTATAGTTATGATATGAAATTATTCCCGACTCTGCTCAGGATATCAATGATCAGTCTGTTTCTATGTTCATGGCCTTCACATCTTAGTAGGTGAATCCATAAAGTGGCCACAACATTCAAACTGAAATGAAAATTAAAACAATCAATACAACATTGAATAAGGCCATAATAGATTAAATCCTAGAATTTCATCCAAGTTTGTTTAAAAACAGGGCTGGTGTGTGCAATTTTATTTTTTACTTTTCAGATATTGAAACATAAACAGTGACTATTTGTATCATGTATGAAAAGAAAGAAAATTATTTAGAGATCAATAGGTTTAAAACATTACGCGGTTTTGGCAAATTAGTTCAAATTAATGGTTTTATACTCGGGATTGAAATACACATGCAATTAGCTTTGACAGGTCTAACTAAATGCATATAAACAGAGACAAGTAACTGCAGGTGCTTGTCTAAAACATGAAACATATTTATCAAATCATGTGTTATAATCCAATACATTTTAATAATTTTCAATATTATGATCTAATTTACTGTATATTTCACATATTTGATAAAATCATATATTATTTTGTGTGTTAGTTCATGTGTCATATTATGATGACAATTTTAAATAATATTATAATTTCTCTATAATATAACAAATAAATAAAAATAAGTATATGTCTTATAGTTACTGATCAACATCAAATAATGATAATCCAATACTATCACAAATAATTACAAAAACCATCTTAATTATTACATTGTGACACCTGATCATGGTGTGAAACACTATAAACTTTATGCGTTAATTTATGTGTGATAAAAAACCTCTTAATTTGGTATGATACTGAAATGGTACGAAACATCTGTAAGTGTAATTCCCAAGGTGACACCAAATTTATTACCGATATATATTAACCAGCCGTTAATTTATGACATATATACATGTATATAATTTAATCATAACATTCGTGATTTTTAAAGAAAATAACATCAGTTAGATGGAGAAGACAATTTTTCATAACTCAATATAAAAAGTAAAAGTAAAGTGTTTGTTTATTATATTGTCGCCCCTATTGAAAGGCAGGGTTCTCAATAGGACTCAAAAGTGGATTCATTTGACCCCTGACTCCAAAATCTGGAGAGTCAAAAATGAAATCTTGGGAGTCAATATGAACGGATGGTTTTACGCGTTAAATTGCAAAACATCTCCAGATTTTGTGGTTGGAAGTCAATTTCTATGTGTTGGCATGTATTATATATGATATATGGCAAGAAATCAAATAAAACAACATATAATCTTTATCAGTTTTATTTTTAATTTTTCCTGTTTGAATATTTATAATGAATAACAAGATACATATTATGGGCTGTTCCATCTAAACATACATCACACCCATGGAAGGTAAAATAATAATATTCTATAATATAAAAAGTGAGAGTCCAATTTCAAAGTCCCTTCCATGGTTGGATTTATGTTTAAATGGAACAGGCCTAACTAAATTTTTCAATGTTTTTTTTTGTGTTGACTTACGGCACTTTTCTGCAGACTGGCACTGCCTTCAGTTCCAAATGGATTCGACTTGCCTGCATATTTGCACCAGTTACACATCATTACTGTGTTGCCACTTTTTATAACATTATCAACCCATGGAAATTCAGTTTTCCATACCTCCTTAAACTTCCTCACAACTTTTGGTGATTTAGAAATACATATATCAATTTTAACTTTCTTTGGAGTCAGAACAATCTCCTCAGCAGCAAGTCGTTTCAGATACAGAAAGGAAAACATACTTGTTTGCGCCATTGTAGTTAATACCAATATACAATAAAACACAACATTCCATAAAAACTTATACATCTAGTATCCAAATAAAAAATCACTGATGAAGCGTTATGTCCGTTGAATTTTAACTGAATAATGAATCAATGATACCACATGACTATTTGTAAATTTGATGATGCAAACAAACTAACTCATTAAAATTTTTCTTTAATTTACCCAAACCATTGATTGATTGATTGAACATTAAGTGTCATTTTTATGCCATCGAGGGCTAACAGATGATCAGTTTACCTAACCACTGTTTCCTGGGATTAACCAGTACTCGAGCACACCCCATCTCCACAAGTAACTGATAACTTTCCCACTTGAATCAGTGGTGGAAGACGAATGATAATGAGACACAATGTCGTATATCAATCATCACAGAGACTGTTGCCGGGCGGGGGATTCAAACTCAAGACCCCTGGATTGATAGTCAGACGCATAGCCAACTGAGCTGATCAGTCTCGGCTTTACCCACACCAAACAATAAAATCGGACAAAAACAAAAAAACAAGAGGGCCAAGATGGCCCTATATCGCTCACCTGACTGATCTTGAGTCACCCAACTTAAGTAGATTATATAATACATGAACACTCAAAATTCCAGAAAAACGAGATGGGCAAGTAGTTAGCATTTTGATTTGTTTTGAAGATGTAACAGATGCGAAGAGGTTCACCCATGGTAAATGTCAGTGAAATTACATTGAAATCAGGTTAGTAGATTCTGACAAAAAGGCTTTGAAGTTTTTACTATAGCTGCCTATATAGTAAACTAGCACTCACTGTGAGGTCATGTTTTTTTAAAAAATCACAACGGCTTGAACAAACTTGGTAAAGGGTCACCCAAGGAACATTTCTGCAAAAAATTTTTAAAACTGATCAGGTGGTTTCTGACAAGAGATTTTTTAAGTTTTTACTATAGCTTATATAGTAAACTTACCCCATCCCCTGGCGGCCATGTTTTTTGACAAATCACTACTTGGTGAAGGATCCTCCAAGGAACATTTCTGTGGAATTATTTTAAAAATGAGCCAG
Source organism: Panopea generosa (assembly GCA_029582155.1). Classification (NCBI taxonomy): domain Eukaryota; kingdom Metazoa; phylum Mollusca; class Bivalvia; order Adapedonta; family Hiatellidae; genus Panopea; species Panopea generosa. The sequence continues at coordinate 1,057,456 of CM055911.1, forward strand.
TAGTTTCTAACAAGAAGATTTTTTAAGTTTTTAATAATTATACTTGCCCCACTGGCGGCCATGTTTTTTGACGAATCAAGATGGCTTGAACAAACTAGGTAGAGGGTCACCCAAGGAACATTTCTGTGAAATTATTTTAAAATTGAGCCAGTAGTTTATGACAAGAAGATTTTTAAGTTTTTACTATAGCTCATATAGTAAACTAACCCCACACCGTGGCCGCCATATTTTTTTGACCAATCAAGGTGGCTTGAACAAACTTGGTAGAGGGTCACCCAAAGAACATTTCTGTGAAGTTATATCAAAATTGGCCCAGTGGTTTCAGAGAAGTTGTTAGAAGCTAAAAGTTAACGATGGACGACAGACGACGGCCGACAGACGACGGACACCAGGCGATCACAAAAGCTCACCTGTGAGCCTTCGGCTCAGGTGAACTAAAAATCAAACGGCCATAATTTCCACGCGTAAAAAACTGGTCAACTAGAAATCTCGCACGTCAAAACCCAAGGGTATGCGTCAATTGAGAACCCTGCAAAGGGCCAGCCACACTGGGCTTATGAGACACCTTTATGTTATACACAGTTACTTCCCGAAAGCTATCATTACAAGGCATCAGGCTGTTAGACATTCGATACCCCTCAATTTAACTAGCTGCTGGGTGAGCAACTGGCCGCATCAGAAAAAATCCAAGAGCTTCCACCAGGATTTGAACCTTCAACCTCCCATTTCCTAGGCATACGCCTTTACCACTAGGCCACAGAAGACGGTATTATACTGGTCATACCTAATAACACAAGTCTAAAATATTTTCAACCATGTACAGAATGGCGTCAATAATAAACAGTAATAAGGTTACTAAAGTGTGCCGAGTCAAAAAACAGGTGCCGATACCAAATGCAAACAAATGCCGACACTAATGGAAGTTGGAGCTTTGCGCATGTCTTCTCAGATTGTTATTATACGGGCATTCGCGGTAATAGGTATATCGCGGTATTAGGGTATACAAAGATATATATATTTTCAACTACACCAAAAGGCAAAGTTGTTTGAGTACGAAATACCAGTGCAACGTCATTACTCCAGAAGATTTAGTATTTTCAATATAGGTAACCAATTAAACTTACATATAGATGTAGAATCATTATTTCATCTTCATAATAAATGCAATGTAGTTGAATTGCCATTACTTTTTGAAGAATGTTTTCATTTCATTATTATGACAACTGTACATCGCCGGTGACCGCCATGTTTCCGGTTTAACATACGATTCACACGCCTTGTAAGAAACAGACTTTTGATCTTTTTTTAATGCGATAGTTCAAAAATATAAAAAAAACATGTTCCGTTCTTCAAAAGAATTAGATTCTATAGTTCCTCGTTCTTCCTATTTTGACCGTGTGAGATGGAATTGACTTGAAAAATTATATAGGGGTCAAAGCTCTACATGTAATCTAATTAAAACTTTGTCTACACACAATGGCATAATCTCTTTCCTAGCCTGGGGTTCATAGGCAAGTGCATATTGAACCCTGATTGAACAAGGGGTCAAAAGCCTTCATCATATGTCCAAAAGAGGGGTCAAAACGGCGGCACATATGTACTAACTAAGATATAGAGAGTGCCCCCACATCCCACGGGCTATTTTGTTACCGATCATCAATTCTGATCATAACGAAAACGAAAGTATGGTTGCATACATGCAATCATTACATGTATATAATAAACACTATATAATAAAAGTTAAGTACAGTATCAAAAAGTGAAATGAAAAAAAATGATTACTTACCTGAACATTTAAACTACAGTCAAACCTGCGTAAGCGGTCACCTCTATTGAGCAGCCACTTGTCTTAAGCAGCCACATCTTGAATTTCCGATTTCTATATTTCCGGAGCAAATTAACCTGCATTAAGCAACAACCTGTCTTAAAATATCACTTTTGGTACTTCCCCTGGCTGGCTGCTTAAAACAGGCTTGACTGTATTTGCATGTATAGTGTGTGAGTTGTGTTCGTTTGTGATGGATGTCTAGTTAAGCTATAACATTAACGAGTCTCCTGTAGCTATGTCAACAGTAGATTCTGAAAGAGAATTTCATAGTGGTATGACTCTTGCAAAAAGTAAAACTTTTAAAATGTCAGTTGAGACAATCGGCCGATCGTATTGTTGTTGGTGATATGTTCTTTAGAGTATCTAGTCGCTTTGTACGCTCCCTCTAAACTGAAATCATGATCTGCCCCTTGTTAATGTATTACGGTACTCAACGAACGCAGTCCTGTGTGTAATATCACGCACGCACGCACGCACGCACGCACGCACACATGCGTAAATATATATATATATACAGTAGAGATAATTACCATTTTACAGTGCTAAAACTTATAGGAGATGTCCTCAGCTAGCTTTCGACTTTACGCCTTCATCAGATGACAAAAAGAAAAGAAAACAACAATAAAACAACAACACAAGAATACACAATTTTCTATAATTAAAATACTGCAGACAGACTGAAAAACTTACTGTAAAATATTACAAACTAAAACTTGTTTAAAGTTAAATAAAGATACTGACCTTGGATCGGCTGACCAAAGGAGCATTGCATCAAATAAACGGAGGTATATCAAGTGCGTTGGAGTGGCACTATAAAACTCTCTCTCTCTCTCTCCCCCCCCCCTCTCTCTCTCTCTCTCTCTCTCTCTCTCTCTCTCTCTCTCTCTCTCACTAACCTTTACCAATCACGACAGTAGTATTGCTGGTATGGTAGATGTTATACCCTCTAATGTCATTGAACTCCATATTTTCTTGTTTGAGTTAACTTCACATTTTACATAAACACAACCGTATTTATATCAAACTAATTGTGTCACAATTAGACATCTACCAATTAAGTCATTTTTATGTAACACAAAAAAAAAAAAACGCACTTCTCTCACAAAAACTACAATAACTTGTTCCCCTGTGGAAAATTGTACATCGTTCAATTATTTGTGGCCTGAGGGTTTGTTTAATTGAAATACACCAATATCGTACTTTTGAGCGTTCATACATATTCACTATTCGTGGCATTCATACACCGACGCGAATTATTGCCTATTTCGTTAACGTTACACTTAAATAGTAGTGAGGTCAAAATTATAGAAAACAAAACAATTGCACCGATTGCCATTAACCTTATTTCGTTATTTTAATGGATATTTTTTATTATATATAATTAATGTATGAAAGGATACTGGTAATATTTGTAAGTTTATATACATTTATATCTATAAAATGTTTTAAATAACAAAAAGGAAATATGATATGTGAGCTGAATGTTCCAGTTCTGGTGGAATTGGGCGAGTGCGTACTATTGCACTGAGTACTGTCAACAAATTTCGTTATGATATCTGTGAAAATGGGAACAGTCTGCCCTGCCCTGCCCTGCCCTGCCCTGCCCTGCCCTGCCCTGCCCTGCCCTGCCCTGCCCTGCCCTGCCCTGCCCTGCCCTGCCCTGCCCTGCCCTGCTCTGCCCGTCCGTTCGTCCGTCCGTCCGTCCGTCTGTCTGTGACGCCCGAGATATGTAACGTGATTAACAGATCAATCGACAAGCTTCTCAACAGGACTTAACAACTTTTGAGTTTGAGCAGTGCCACCATCGTGAGTTGGATCCATTTACCACCGTGGATTTGTATTACACGTCTATGCCACGGTGTGAGTATTTCCAGTAGTGCCACCACCGTGAGTTGGATCCATTTACCATCGTGGATTTGTATTGCACGTCTATGCCACGGTGTGAGTATTTCCAGTAGTGCCACCACCGTGAGTCGGATCCATTTACCACCGTGGATTTGTATTGCACGTGTATGCCACGGTGTGAGTATTTCCAGTAGTACCACCATTGTGAGTTGGATCCATTTACCACCGTGGATTTGTATTACACGTGTATGCCACGGTGTGAGTATTTCCAGTAGTGCCACCATCGTGAGTTGGATTTATTTACCACCGTGGATTTGAATTACACGTGTATGCCACGGTATGAGTATTTCCAGTAGTGCCACCATCGTGAATTGATCCATTTACCACCGTGGATTTGTTTTACACTTGTATGCCACGGTGTGAGTATTTCCAGTAGTGCCACCATCGTGAGTTGGATCCATTTACCACCGTGGATTTGTATTACACGTGTATGCCACGGTGTGAGTATTTCCTGTAGTGCAACCATCATGAGTTGGATCAATTTACCACCATGGATTTGTATTACACGTATACGCTACGGTGTGAGTATTTCCAGTAGGACCATCATCGTGAGTTGGATCCATTTACCACCGTGGATTTGTATTACACGTATATGCCACGGTGTGAGTATTTCCAGTAGTGCCACAATCGTGAGTTGGATCCATTTACCACCGTGGATTTGTATTACACGTGTATGCCACGGTGTGAGTATTTCCAGTAGAACCACCATCGTGAGTTGGATCCATTTACCATCGTGGATTTGCATTACACGTGTATGCCACGGTGTGAGTGTTTCCAGTAGTGCCACCATCGTGAGTTGGATCCATTTACAATCGTGGATTTGTATTACACGTGTATGCCACGGTGTGAGTATTTCCAGTAGTGCCACCATCGTGAGTTGGATCCATTTACCACCGTGGATTTGTATTACACGTGTATGCCACGGTGTGAGTATTTCCAGTAGAACCACCATCGTGAGTTGGATCCATTTACCACCGTGGATTTGTATTACACGTGTATGCCACGGTGTGAGTATTTCCAGTAGTACAACCATCATGAGTTGGATCAATTTACCACCATGGATTTGTATTACACGTATACGCTACGGTGTGAGTATTTCCAGTAGTACCACCATCGTGAGTTGGATCCATTTACCACCGTGGATTTTTATAACACGTATATGCCACGGTGTGAGTATTTCCAGAAGTGCCACAATCGTGAGTTGGATCCATTTACCACCGTGGATTTGTATTACACGTGTATGCCACGGTGTGAGTATTTCCAGTAGAACCACCATCGTGAGTTGGATCCATTTACCATCGTGGATTTGCATTACACGTGTATGCCACGGTGTGAGTGTTTCCAGTAGTGCCACCATCGTGAGTTGGATCAATTTACCACCATGAATTTGTATGACACGTGTATGTCACGGTGTGAGTATTTCCAGTAGTACCACCATCGTGAGTTGGATCCATTCACCATCGTGAATTTGTATTACACGTATATGCCACGGTGTGAGTATTTCCAGTAGTGCATCGTGAGTTGGATCCATTTACCACCGTAGATTTGTATTACACGTGTATGCAACGGTGTGAGTATTTCCAGTAGTACCACTATCATGAGTTGGATCAATTTACCACAGTGGATTTGTATTACACGTGTATGCCACGATGTGAGTATTTCCAGTAGTGCCACCATCGTGAGTTGGATCCATTTACCACCGTGAATCGATAATACACGTGTATGACACGGTGTGAGTATTTCCAGTAGTACCACCATCGTGAGTTTGATCCATTTACCATCGCGGATTTGTATTACACGTATATGCCACGGTGTGAGTATTTCCAGTAGTACCACCATCGTGAGTTGGATCCATTTACCACCGTGGATTTGTATTACACGTGTATGCCACGGTGTGAGTATTTCCAGTAGTACCACCATCGTGAGTTGGATCCATTTACCATCGTGGATTTGCATTACACGTATATGCCACGGTTTGAGTATTTCCAGTAGTGCCACCATCGTGAGTTGGATCCATTTACCACCTTGAATTTGTATGACACGTGTATGTCACGGTGTGAGTATTTCCAGTAGTACCACCATCGTGAGTTGGATCCATTTACCATCGCGGATTTGTATTACACGTATACGCCACGGTGTGAGTATTTCCAGTAGTGCCACCACCGTGAGTTGGATCCATTTACCAGCGTGGATTTGTATTACACGTATACGCCACGGTGTGAGTATTTTCAGTAGTGCCACCATCGTGAGTTGGATCAATTTACCACCGTGGATTTGTATTACACTTGTATGACACGCTGTGAGTATTTCCAGTAGTGCCACCATCGTGAGATGGATCCATTTACCACCGTAAATTGATATTACACGTGTTTGCCACGGTGTGAGTATTTCCAGTAGTGCCACCATCGTGAGTTGGATCCATTTACCAGCGTGGATTTGTATAACAAGTGTATGCCACGGTGTGAGTATTTCCAGTAGTACAACCATCGTGAGTTGGATCCATTTACCAGCGTGGATTTGTATTACACGTATATGCCACGGTGTGAGTATTTCCAGTAGTACAACCATCGTGAGTTGGATCCATTTACCAGCGTGGATTTGTATTACACGTATATGCCACGGTGTGAGTATTTCCAGTAGTACAACCATCGTGAGTTGGATCCATTTACCAGCGTGGATTTGTATTACAAGTATATGCCACAGTGTGAGTTTTTCCAGTAGTACCACCATCGTGAGTTGGATCCATTTACCACCATGGATTTGTATTACACGTGTATGCCACGGTGTGAGTATTTCCAGAAGTACCACCATCGTGAGTTGGATCCATTTACCACCGTGGATTTGTATTACACGTATATGCCACGGTGTGAGTATTTCCAGTAGTACTACCATCGTCAGTTGGATCCATTTACCACCGTGGATTTGTATTACACGTATATGCCACAGTGTGAGTTTTTCCAGTAGTGCCACCATCGTGAGTTGGATCCATTTACCACCGTGGATTTGTATTACACGTGTATGCCACGGTGTGAGTATTTCCAGAAGTACCACCATCGTGAGTTGGATCCATTTACCACCGTGGATTTGTATTACTTGTATATGTCACGGTGTGAGTATTTCCAGTAGTGCCACCATCGTGAGTTGGATCCATTTACCACCGTGGATTTGTATTACACATGTATGCCACGGTGTGAGTATTTCCAGTAGTGCCATCATCGTGAGTTGGATCAATTTACCACCGTGAATTGATATTACACGTGTATGCCACGGTGTGAGTATTTTGAGTAGTGCCACCATCGTGAGTTGGATCCATTTACCACCGTGAATTTGTATTTCACGTGTATGCCACGGTGTGAGTATTTCCAGTAGTGCCACCATCGTGAGTTGGATCCATTTACCACTGTGAATTTATATTACACGTGTATGCCACTGTGTGAGTATTTCCAGTAGTGCCACCACAGTGAGTTGGATCCATTTACCACCGTAAATTTGTATTACACGTTTATGCTACGGTGTGAGTATTGCCCACACTTTATATAATATAAGTAGTAGTAGTCAGGCGCATTACATTGTTTAGTTACTCCAGGAAAACAAAACAATATGCCTTAATTAATATACTAAAACAGGTGAACATAATATATAATAAATATCTAATTAAGCAGTTAATTAATTTGTTGGCACCATCTAACCATTTGATAATAGCACCTTACATAATAAGGAAACACGTACATATAGGCTACTATAGCATTCTTTTGAATCCTTTACACTTGTAAATATATATATACTGTACGACACAGATAACCGGCCACATGACATTTTATGTACCTGACGTTTTATGTATATTCTCAAAACGATTCAAAGCAATTTCCTTGAAATTTGGGTTTGAATAAGAAAGAACATTGTTGTATCAGTTAAATACATAATTGTCTGCTTATGTTATTTCCAAATGTTCATGTGCTATTTAATATTTTGACGAAAATATTAAAAATACAAAAGTGGCTGTTACGTTCAGTATATATTGAATGTATGGTTAACATGTATATTGTGAATAAAATATTGTCCAAACTAATCACTCATCTACCGTTATGGTGTATAGGCTGGCTCCTGTTTCAACAACACATTTAAGTAGCATATACTATTAAAGGTCTCACTACACAGTTAAATTGTGTTCTTTGTTATATATAAGATAAGGTCTAGGATTTCCATGGTAAAAAAGAATTCCACATAAAAATTTTTTTATAAAGCTTTTTTTTTCATAACAAAAATGTATACCCACATAAAAATGGACAATAACTGGTGGGTTGACCAGCTTCATTTTTTTAAAGAGGATGCAGTAACACCCTGAGATTTTAGAAAGAAGTAGTCCTCGAATGCTCATAAATACATGCATTTGTTGAAATCCTATTATTATATAACATTATTGTTATCAGGGGAAGCATATACTTTATCTTTTTCAAGAAATATACCAATACAATCGTTCTGCGCTAGTATGCTGACCTGTCCTTTTTAAGGAAACCAACTTGTGAAATCAATCATATATTCATTTATACCAATATGGCAATAAAGTCCAAGAGCAATGTAATATAAAAAAAGTCTCACGTAGCACCCCTTGGACAGAAAAGGTCCTGTCACTTGGAAACGTTTAGTAGATACATATAGATCATTATCTGACCTTCAGTACTAAATAATTGTGGTATCACTTTCAAGATATTTTGGGTTAAAAATATGAAAAAAATAGAAATTATCGCTATTTCCTGGAATAATTAAAAATAATACATTTTTATGTATACTGGGTTTATGAAAGCTATGCAATGCATTGATATATATATACATATATGCTATACAAGTCAATGTCTACTGAATCACTGACACCGTGTTGGATTTTGGGGTTAAAAATAGGAAAATTCGAAAAAATCGCCATTTTCTGGAATATTTAAAATTGAGATATATTTATGTATGCTGGGTTTATTGAAGCTCTGGAATACATTGATATAAAAGCATATATGCTTGACAAGTCTATTTTTACCGAGTTATTGCCATCTGTAAAATAATGAAGAATATATTCGAAAGTTAATATCAGGACTGATGACAATCCCATTTCTTCTCAGACGGCAAAACAGACGGAGATGATACATAATTATATGTCAATAAAGCAACTGGAGTCGTTGTGCCTTACAATTGGAAGATACAACATGGAAAAGTTAATTGATGAAAGACTGAACACAAATACTAAATGTTTTAGGAGCAACTGCCACGTGTGAAATTGAAAACAGTTTTCATTCTATCATAACAGTAGATAGTCTGTCAAATCTAAAGATGAACAGATTTCAACCATAAGTGCCGATTGAGCACCGGTTGGTAGATTGATAATTGCATCCACTTTCAGAGAAGTATTCTTAAGACGTTCTGGTATATGAACTATCAACTGTTCCATTCTCTCTTGCACACACAGATGGAACTTTGAGAAAGCCAGTTTTAAGTTTATTACAGGTGGTGTAAAGTGGACCTGAAAACTGCCTGCTGGGAAAGCAGTTTTTCTCCAGGTTGTGGGTACAAGTGTGTTTTGGATACATCGACTATCCTATCAACAAAATGTAGAATACCTCAAGTACGATACTTAGGAAGCAGACGTACATATGATGCTGAAATTAAGCCCCATTTCAACTCATGATGACGTAGAAGACTTTGGCCAATCCATCTTCTTCGTCTTACTTGCAGTTCAATGTATCACTTGATTCATTAGCTCTTTAGTCGAAATAGGCAAGAGAATAGCTATTAATCTATGAAAGTCCTCTGACGTCCACCGAGAAGGATTGTCGCAGTTAGGTTAATCTGAACATTGTCTGACGGGTTCTTCAGTTCATGTGAGAAGTGCGTCTGTACTTATATTTGCCAAAAAACTTGGATGTGCTGCTGATGACGCCAGATACAGATTGCTCTGTCAAAAGAGACTACGGAACAAAATATGTCACCATTGTCAAAAAGCTTTAAGCATCACTTAGTTAACTTCAAGTCACTGTTTTGGAAGCATAATTTACTATCAATACAAAACTGATGTCTCTCGTCGGAAGAGGCTGGTATCTAAAGCTGGTACTTTGAAAATTCTTCTGGTGCTCAAGGAACCTGCTCTTAGTGTATTGGTTGAGTTACATCATGTAAATGTAATAGATCAGCACTTTAGAGGGTTGGTTTGTACCAATGTAAAGCAAATAATCTAGTTTGTACTGAAGCTTGTATATGTGTGGCACGATGAAAAATGTTTAAGGGCATTACTCATGTAGGTGAATCAGAGACTGGGTCAGGTGATGCTTACATGCTTCTGCTAGTTTATCATATAGTAATGTATCAATTACACCTTTATATTGTATTTACATATACTTTCGAATTATCTACTTTTATTACATTGGGAATTATTTCTGATAAAAAAAAACTAAGCATAGTCTGAAAATAGGAGACTCTGTTATATCAAATCTGATCATTTCATAAGGGGTAAATAAATATACGACAACCCTCATGCCCTATGCATATGCCTAAATATTGTATTTTATGTAGCAGTGATTGAGAAAGAGTAAAAATAATAACAACACTAAGTTTAGTGAGATGGATAAATTTATGGATCCATATCGACTAAAAATTCTAATGGTCCGAATTTGCTCTACCCATTCCATGAAATATAAAATACTAGATTCGCCACTCATAAAGCTTGTATATACATTTTTATTTGTTATCGATATGAAAAAGTACAAATTTGCCTACGCATGATCTAACATATTGTTGTAAGATGAAGACATTATGGTTCCATATCGACTAAAAAATCCGATTTTGTGATAAGTAAACAAAAATGGTCCAAAAATGAGAATTTGTCCCACCCATTCCATGAAATCTAAAATTTTAGATCCGCCACATATAGAGCTTTTATGTACAAGTTCATTTTATTTGTAATCAATCTGAAATAGTGCAGCTCGCAAAAAAAATCAGGAGTATAAGTGTAACTTTAGACTTTATTCGATTATTTCCAAAATCACCAGTTTCGTTATAAATATCGATGTATTTAGCCCCAAAACTTAAAAGTTATACCACAATTCTTTAGTACTGAAGGTCTTGCAACATTCCTTGGGCATCTAACTAACAGATTATGAAGTCAAACCTTTTTGTACAGAGGTGCTACGTGCATCTATTTCTAGGCTTCATATAAAAATGCGCTCTTCCACTAATAAACACAGCCCATGCTAATGGAGGAGTTTTGATATTTGCCAGCGAATGTCAGCAGGTTTTATCTTGATGGTTATCAGTTTTGTATTTGATAGATAGTTAAATCGAATCATAAATTGTCTCGCTGACATTTCAATTTGTAATCATTTGATTCATGTATAGTCAAACCTGGATACACTGTCACTTATATTAAGCAGCCACTTGTTTTAAGCTGCCACAGTTATTATTTCCCATTTATACGCTTTCAAAGCAAATTAATCTGCGTTTACCAGCAACCTGTCTTAAAAGACCACTTTGATCCTTCCCTTGACACACTGCTTAAGACAGTTTTGTTTGCACACGTAGGTCCAACATCGGCACGAGATAACTCTCAAGTAACGCTCAAATTGTATTTCAATATTCAATCTTCTACTACCGCAAAAATGTAATCTATCAATGACAGGACATTAATGTACACTGAATGGCAAATATTGCCAGTTAAATATAGGCTAGCTTTCCTACTTACTATTTCTTGTGAAATCGATATACACTCCTGGCATCAACACCACGACCCCCTTGGTAAAGAACAAGTTTACATATATAGACGATTAAGCTACGCGTACGTATATGTTTTTGAGTTGAACATGAACTCGTTGATCATGGTACAACATTGTATAATCTTGAACTCTGAAATTGTGCTTGAGTGTGAATATGAGTTTATGCAAGATCCCCGTTTTAAAACCTCAGTGCCGGGGTCTAAATCCGCCAGACGCCTGAGTCTGATCATTTCATTCAGACTCAAAACCAATAATTCAATTAATAGATGTTATTTGGATTTCATTTTTTAATATCGCCCAATACCGGGGGATGTGGACGAATTGACCTCAGTCCTTGTATATACGATTGACCTGTAAACGGAAATATGCCGTCAAAAAAAGAAGGAAAACATGAGCCGTTATACGGAATACGATAATTGCTTTTTTTGTTGGAAGTAGTACTTCAGAGAGTTATAAATACTCTCTATTTTCTAAACTGTTCCATGTGGAGATTCGTTGTGATATAAATGACATATTTGTGTTTTCTTGTAGACAAATGTAATAAAAATACGAACATGGAAAGATGCTGCCGTCAAGATAAAAAAACTTACTTATTTTACATCGATTGTGAAACAAATTCTTACGAATCACGCAAACCACGCTCGAACCAGATCAAAGCATAAAGATGCGGATAAAGTGTCTTGCTGTAGGATACTACATATAGCCGTGGTAGAGGATCGAACCCATGACCCTCCGATCCTGCATCTGTTGCATTCTGCATATCATCGTGATGTGGTGAGCATTTGTACTTAGTGATATTAAAATCCGTCCGTGCATGTGACAGCTATGGACCGGACCGGAAATAAGATCAAAGGGCACATGCCTGTTTCCAAAGATACATCAACAGAGAACACTTACCTATGTCCCCTCCTAACCTGCCTGCCTACAATACCTTTCAATAATGTATATAGTTTTGGCAGCAATACATTTTTTTCTAATTCTCCTAAATGATTGTCAGAAAATTACCGCACAGTTGCTGGTCATTTGTTGGTCAGTGAACGGCTATGTAATGATGTCACCAAGCAGTGGGGAAACTCTTCACAGGGAAATCAATACATATATCAGACACTCCAAGATTTAGTTAGAAATTATGTTGTCAGAAACAATAAGGGATTTTTCACAAAAAAATATGTAACAATACACAAGAAAATGTATGAAGATTGAATGCAAATATATAAAGGTGGAATATCACAACGTTTGGCGCCATATACTTCATGCATACATATCTAATAAATGTCATTTATTTTATTGACGCTGTTCAATATTTGTCAAATTTTATATAAATTAACCTTCGTACTCACTGTTCAACACGTACTGTAATTATTTGTTATCCATTGTTGGACAGTAGATGTTAATATTTTAATAATAAGAAAATGAATTGAATTAATTTGCGTATACTGTCAAATGTTACTGGCCAAATATATTGAATATAACCATGTATGTCGTGGAACTCTCCATCAAAAACTGGCAATTGTTGTACCTTTTCCTAGTAAATGAATTTAAAATATCTTTGAAATATATGCTGTAAACGTTACTTACCATCTTATGAGCCTTAACGTTTTACAACTTTGCATGGCCTCATGATTTCATATATGTGTGAACTGAGTGAATAAAGGATATTGTATTGTACTGTCATGTGTAATTTAAAATTAATCAGCTTTTAAAGCAATAGTTAATACAAGGGATTAACTCTAGAAGGTGGATTTTAAATCCAAAGGGAAATAATTCAAATACAAGTTTATTGGCGTGTCTGGATGTGTCAACAGGAACGTGAGTGGATTCTGTTGTGATAATTGTTCTACAAAGCAACCGACACTATTCATAGAATTGGGCTCGATTGATTGACCTGCAACATCTTGGTGAAGTGTAAATGGTCTTGAGACAGTAGCTCAGATCACTTGTCAGGGCAGTTTGAAGATGTCTGGTTATCACGGCAGTACAGCTTAGTTACAAAGTTATGCCCCCTTTCAGTGACAGTAATACAATTCGTGCGCTGAAATATAATTCTACGTCATTTGATTTGGAATAATTTTAAGATGGTTCAAAGGGATTGAGATTTTTGGTGCTGATGAGTAGAGCAAAGGCTGGTTTAACATTTTAGTATTAAAGCATTCACTACACTGTTTTTACAACAATCTGGCAGCTTAACAGACCAGTTTGTGTTTTGATGAGAAGATTTATACTTGGTATGGACAACAATTACTGTTCAACTGTTCAATGTGAAGTTAAGTTTACAGTGGATATCCTAGTAGACCATGTTTTATATAAGACACGGAGCTGGTCAGCTGTGTAATGACATCCCATTATGCAATAGAAATACGGCTCAAAACTCTACATCATATGTCCAAAAAGAGGGATCAAACGGCACACATACGATGTTTGTACGTACAAAAGCTTGTTTGGACAGTTTATAGATTTGATACCTGATAGGGGCATGCATTTGATGACGGTTATTGTGTCAATTGTTTTGTATGATGTTTAGTAAATTACACAAATCCTTAATTAAATTTAATCGTCCAACAATGACCGTATTCTAGAAGCGCTGTCACAGAAATAACATGGCACGGATACGTGGTATGATACCGCTCAATCAATGTAAATAAATATCGAGCAGGCTTTAAAATTATCCCGAGTTATAAGTTCAAGCAACACTTTTAATGCCTTGGCCAATGTGGACAAGAATTGGACGGCTGCAACTTCCACCATACAAGGCAGCCCATCTACCAATAGGATAGGACGGACAACTTTAAATAGGAACAACAAAAACAAATCCGAAATGCACACCCTCAAGTATAGCCATTATATCCTGTTAAAACTTGTTTTGGCAGTTTATAGATATGATGATAACTATTCAGTTGTCGTCGTCACCGGTTTCCTATATGGGCGACGCCTCTATAAGATAATTATTAATTTCAGATATTTTGGAAAATAATGCAGATATTACAGAAAATCATTCGTAGCGTCCTTGGTTCTTTAAGCACCGATACATGGGACCTCGGTTTTTGTTAAAGTCTCATCCGAAAGACTGATAAGTAGTTAAGTTGGTGGAGAGAGAGTTCGAACATATGACCCCTGGGTTCGCAGTCAAATGCCTGAACCATTTGAGCACTAATCCACTGTGCAGTTAATAGATATAACACCAGAGATCTTTGAAGTTATTGTACTGATTGTTTTGTAAGTTGTATAATCACACTCTTTGTCCAAGAGAGACGGAATTCTAAGTGACGTCATACTGAATCGTCATGCCCCAGACGCATACTACGGTACCGCCCAGCCGCAGTATAGCCTACTGATACAGATCTGGCACACACATTCTAGAACTCTCCAGCCTTGAGCAAAGGACGCGGTTATGCTATCAATGACTTGGCCAAGGACCGATGGGGATTGCAACTTCCAGTATGCGAGACAGAACCTTTACTAAATACTGCAATAAGTCCTCTGTACAGTGTGCATGTTTGTTGTGCCGCTGCACAGTTACTAATATAAACTTATTTTCAGGTGAGTGTGATAACATGTTCTAACACTGCAGACAAATCACACTCAAAATATTCCTGGGCATGAACCAGTACTGTGTATTGTGTGGACAGATTGAATTGCTATGGGTACAAAAACGCCATCGCAGAGGTGTCGGACCCACAGCACTCCGAGTCTTGGTCCGAGGTCGGACCAAGCAATATATATACATGTACATGTATATACTAGTAAGCATTAATAAATAATGATTCCATGTAGGCTGTGAGACACAGCACATTTGTCTGGTGGCGCGAGGCAGTTGCAGATGAAGAGTTGATTGGATAGGGATTATCGCTAATTAAGGATAATTGATGAACAACAACAGGTTGAAAATAGGGTTCAATGCAATCCTATGCATTACTGGATTTACGACAGGCAGCTGATTTTCTTTGCAAGGACGAGAAATAATTCCAGTAATTGGGAAGTTTATCTAATGATTACTTTTCAAGAACTTTTTCAACTTTTATTATACAGGTGTATTTTTTAACTAAAATAATAATGAAGTATATTTCGTTGATAATTTTCTTTTTTTTTTATCATTTTGCAGTATAGTTTTGTATGTCATAGTTTGTGTGTTTAGTTACCGACGCAATAAGCCATACGGAATTTTTTTGTTGGAATATTTCATATGACTTGCTGTGTTGGTTACTTTTATGGCTCACTGCACTGCGCCGATGTGCAAACAAGCAAACGAATTGAGCTTATTTTTATACGCGTATTATGTGATGGAGCGTGCGTGCTGAGTGTGTGAGTGCGTCCGTCCGTCCGCCCGTCCGTCCATCCGTACGTCCGTCATACTTCGTGTCCGGAGCAGAACATAAAAACCGTTCTAGGTATTGACTTGAACCTTGTTATATAGATAGATGACAATTAGACGATGTAGAGCACCAAAACCAGGTCGATAGATTAAAGGTTTAGGTCACCAAATTGGATTCAATGTTCAAATCTGTCATACCTCGTTTCAGGAACAGAACATAAAAATCGTTTAATGTATTGACTTGAAACTTGGGATATAGACACATGATGAACAGACGATGTGCAGAGCGTAAGAATCCGGTTGGTAGGTCAAAGGTCAAAGTCACAAATTGAGAAACTGTCTGTCACTTTTTGTGTCCACAGCATAACTTAAAAACTGTTGAAGGTATTGATTTGAAACTTGGAATATAGGTATAGGTGGCGATGAGTCAATGTGCAGAGTGCAACACTGGTCACCTCTGCCTAAACCCATCACCACCCTTAACACCCCCACCAACGAAATCCCACCACACAAAAAAGTATCCCCCCCACTCAATTGTTTTTCAACAAGACGATGTAAAGAACCCCCCCCCCCCCCCCCCAAAAAAAATAAATAAATAAATAAAAAATAAAAAAAATAAAATTCCCCTCCTGTTTTGAAACTGAAATTTCTTTTTTTCTCCACAACACCATCTCATTTTTTTCCCTCATTCAATCTAAACCTTCGGGCGTATAATGGCCCGCTTGGCGGAGCTCTTGTTATTTTTTTACACAGGGTAAAATTTAGTATACAATTTGTAAAACAATCACATTTATGTAAACTTGAAGCTACTTGTGCCCACTGGAGTTACGCATTAATTTCGTATGTACAGGTTGGTCAGAGCAATATATAGTATAGTTATGGTATGATACTTTACAGGCCAAGGTTTACCGAGAACGTCAGTGAAGTAAAAATATATATGTATGTAGGTTATGATACGTTCTTACCGCCGATCTGATTACCTTGATCATGCGGTCGTGAAATAATCTCACTCGGTCTGCAGGT